>CP136056.1:485481470-485803970 GCA_032464435.1 Aegilops umbellulata
GTGTCTTTGCCGGGGTACTTCCTTCCCTCTTCAGCCCGGACACATATGTCGGCAAGAACGTAGAGTTCCGCCACATCCTTCACCTTGTTCATTGCCAGCTCTTCGCGCATCTTGCGGTTACGCACGTTCTGATGGAACGGGCCGATGATTGTGGCAGGATGAACATCAGGGATATTGTACTGCACCCGTCTGAATCTCTGTATGTACTTGCGCAGACTCTCGCCTTCCTTCTGGGGGATGACGTGCAGGTCGCTCGCTTGGCCATGGGCTTGGTGGCCTCCAGTGAAGGCGCCAACAAACTCATGGCACAAATCCGACCAAGAGGAGATAGAGTCTACCGGCAAGTGCATCAACCATGACATGGCGTTGGGTTTAAGAGCCAACGGGAAGTAATTCGCAAGCACCTTATCGTGGTGGGCCCCGACAGCTTGCATCGCAATGGTGTAGATGCTGAGGAACTCCAACGGGTGGGTCTTGCCGTTGTACTTCTCGCCAACGTCAGGTTTGACAGTGCGGTGAGTGGGCCATTGAAACTGTCGCAACTCATGGGTAAAAGCTGGACAGCCTACCTCGTAAGGTAGACCTCCTGGCTCTCCGGTGCTGGGCGGTCCACAACAGACCCTGCTTGCCTGTCTGACTGGTGGCGCGCTCTGCGCCGGCGCTCGATGGTGGTTCAGGCGTCTTCATGGGCCCGCTCTCAAAGAACTTGACGCTGGTCACAGTGGGTCCGCGGGTCGGATGACGCTATGGAGATGTCGTCGCCCGTAACGTCGCGACGAGTCGACATCCGCGGTACCGGGCGAGGAGGGGGCGAGTGCACCGTGGCCGCGGCGCCGCCAGTCCTCCCGCCGCTGGTGCGTGGGACTCCATTGGAGCGTCGACCCGGGGCCCCCGTTGGACTTGGTTCGTCCTTGTTGGCAACGACAACAAGGCTTCGGATGGTAGCTCTCCATTTGTCGAGTTTCTCCGTAGCGGGAGGGAAGTCGAGGAGCAACTGCGCGCGCTAGGGCCTCTGCTGGCGTCGGTGGCAGTGAAACCTGCACGGACCGCGACCCGCTTCGACTTCTAACTATGTTAGAAGGAGCTCTATCATGGTCCCGCAGTCGCACGCCATTTTCGCCAGTGCTTCGGCGAGCGGGCAAGTCTTCTGTGTCCCGGGAGTGGTGCTCGGGGCTCTTCCCGCGGCGGCGTCCGGGATCTTCGTCACGACGACGCCGTTCGTCGCGTGCAGCTTGAGAGGAGTGCGCCGTGGGCGCCGGTGTGGGAGTCTTTGAGGCCACCGCACCGCCTCTGGAGGGCCCCTCGCCGCCTGAGGAGAGCCTGGTTCCATTTTTAGGTTTGGCGATGTGCGGGTCATCGCCAAGCAGGCGAACGCCGCCATCTCCCAAGCTCCGGGTGCTGGGGTGGTGTTGGTGTTCGCGAGCTGCGCCCCGGGTCCTCTCTGCGACCGGTCCGCTGCTCGCCTGCATCGGGACAGGCCGACCGCCATTGTTGCCTTCTTCTTCGGTGCCATGGTGATGAAGAAGCGCTGAGCTAACTGCTAAAGCTGATTCACACAACTGCACGCCCCCCTACCTGGCGCGCCATAGATGTCGGTGGAAACGACACCTATGGGATCACAAGAATCCCTACTACGGTCGCGGGGTGCAGGGTTGAGAGAAGAGCAGATCAAACAGATAGCACACGGTTCGTTTATCCAGGTTCGGGCCGCGAGGATGCGTAAAACCCTACTCCTGCTTTGGTGGATGTATATTTGTGTTCTTGAACTAGCTATGGGGCGTGAGGAGCTCCAAAAAGACGAATTCCTCTCCTGGTTGCCTCGGGCCTCCTTTTATAGGGAAAAAGGGGTTGCCACAGTGGCACACAGTAGGTGGAAAGGGTACAGCGTTGCGAGGTCATCCCTCGCATTACATGACAAGGTGCATTTAATGCGTCTGCTTAGGTGTCCTCTCGCTTTATCAGGGACGGGGGCGGAGCCCGTCCCGTCCGTTGCCGCTCCTCCTCGTGTCGACACACGCCCTGGCCAGCGGTGCGTGCGATGCCATGTAGGCAGGCAGGCAGCTGAGGTGGTGCGGTGGTGGAGTCTTTACCAAGATCTGCATGCCGCCATGCAGGTACCTGCCCAATTGGTTTGGTTGGCAGCTGCATGTGAATGGCGGTGGAGGCTTGGTCGGCGCGGGCTTGGTGGTGGCCCGGTAGATGTCCTCGGCAAGGGCCTTGTCGGGGCCCAGGCAAGGGTCTTGCCGTGGTGCCCGCTGTCGTCCCCGGCAAGGCGCTTGCCAGGGGTCTCGTGGTTTTCCTTGGCTGGGGTCTCGCCAAGGGTCGTCGTCTTCTAGTGCTCATCTGATCTTGAATGTTTCTTCACAAAGATCTGCATGCCACCACAGAGGCGTCTCCCGAGCCCTTGCCCCAACATAGTGGACCATGATGGGAGCCGTGGACTCAAGGGTGACTCGCTCCGTGGGCGTGGGGCGAGCTGCCGCGACAAGGGTCTTGCCGGGGCTGCTAAGGCTGCCCCCGGCAAGGATCTTGCCGGGAGGGGGGGGGAAGCCCGCTTCGTCCCTTTGCTCTTCGTGGTCTTGGCCTCGGGCGTTGTTCCAGCTACCCTAGGCTTCGGTCTCACCCTGGCTCACCTCCCTTGCCCTGCTTGGTGTGGTCGCGGGCGTGGCTCTGACTGCCCGTGCACAGTTATAGGGGTACAAAAAGTGTACCCCTCTTTTTGTACACCAACAATTTGCTCGCAGTAAAAGCGGTTCTAGCAGTAAAAGCGGTTGCGATGGATAGCCCAATGTGTCATGGACCTTTGCAAACCTGCTAAATGTGTCATGGACCTTTGCAAACGGTTCTAGCAGTAAAAGCGGTTGCGATGGATAGCCCAATGCCACACAGTTTTCTTCATCAAATCGTGTGTGATATAGTGGATAAAACCAAACAGTTAACCAAGGAAGACCGTGTGTGATAGTTACACCTTTCACACACGAGCCTACACATAAAACTGTGTGGGATGTACGACCGAACGGAAACATTTTCCCTGGTTTGATTGTGTGGCATGTACATAAGAACGGAAACGTATTCCTTGGATTGACTGTGTGTGATATACATACGAACGGAAATGTTTTTCTGGGATTCACCGTGTGGGATGTACATACCTACGGAAACGATTTTCTCGGATTACCGTGTGGGTTGTACATACCTACGGAAATGATTTATGGGATTCACCGTGTGGGATGTACATACCTACGAAAATGATTTCTACGATTCACCGTGTGGGATGTACATACCTATGGAAATGATTGGGTTTCGATGTCTCGCCCGATCGCACACGGCCCTAGCCGGGGTCCCAGGAGGGCCTATCCCCGACGATTTCTAGGTCGTGTGGGAAGGACCCCCCTATCACACACACTCACTTGGCGAAGGTTCCAAATGCTGTCGCGGAAAGGGGTAAAAAAACTGTTTGTTTAGGACCAACGCGCATGATACGTCCATTTTGCATCATGATATTATATCGATATTTATTGCATTATGGGCTGTTATTACACGTTATGTCACAATACTTATGCCTTTTCTCTCTTATTTTACAAGGTTTACATGAAGTGGGAGAATGCCGACAGCTGGAATTCTGGGCTGGAAAAGGAGAAAATATTAGAGACCTATTATGCACAACTCCAAAAGTCCTAAAACTTCACGGAGGCACGTTTTGGAATATATAAAAAACAGTGGAGAAAGGATCCACCAGAGGGGGGCCACACCCTGGCCACCAGGGTGGGGGCGCGCCCTACCCCCTGGGCGCGCCCCCTACCTCGTGGGCCCCCTAGCAGGCCTCCGGTTCCCATCTTCTTCTATAGGAAGTCTTTTACCCTGGAAAAAAAAATCAGAAGCAAGCTTTCGGGACGAAACACCACCGCCACGAGGCGAAACCTTGGCGGAACCAATCTAGGCCTCCGGCGGAGCTGTTCTGCTGGGAAAACATCCCTCCAGGAGGGGGAAACCATCACCATCAATCCTCTCAGTGGGAGGGGGTTAATCTCCATCAACATCTTCACCAGCACCATCTCCTCTTAAACCCTAGTTCAACTCTTGTATCCAATCTTTGTCCTCCTTGTAGATGATGCTGGTTGGTTTATTTGGTGGAAGATCATATGTTCAGATCCTTTATGCATATTAATACCCCTCTGATTATGAAAATGAATATGATTTGTGAGTAGTTACGTTTGTTCCTGAGGACATGGGAGCAGTCTTGCTATAAGTAGTCATGTGAATTTGGTATTGGTTCGATATTGTGATGAGATGTATGTTGTCTTTCCTCTGGTGGTGTTATGTGAACGTCGACTACATGACACTTCACCATTGTTTAGCCCTAGAGGAAGGCATTGGGAAGTAATAAGTAGATGATGGGTTGCTAGAGTGACAAAAGCTTAAGCCCTAGTTTATGAGTTGCTTCGTAAGGGGCTGATTTGGATCCATATGTTTCATGCTATGGTTAGGTTATATGGAACTTCTTTTGATGGTTGCTTAAGCAACCTTGATCGAGTTTTGCAGAGATGTGAAGAAACTAATCTTGTCTTGAATTGGGAGAAGTTCCACTTTATGGTTAATGAAGGTATTGTCTTGGGGCAATAAATTTCTGAAAGAGGTATTGAAGTTGATAAAGCTAAAATTGATGCTATCGAAAAGATGCTATGTCCTAAGGACATTAAATGTATAAGTTCCCTTGGTCATGCCGGTTTTTATAGGAGGTTCATTAAGGACTTCACTAAAATTTCTAGGCCTCTGACTAATCTCTTACAAAAAGATGTTCCTTTTGTCTTTGATGATGATTGTGTAGAAGCATTTGAAATACTTAAGAAAGCCTTGATTTCCGCACCTATTGTTCAACCACCTGATTGGAATTTACCCTTTGAAATTATGTGTGATGCTAGTTATTATGCCTTAGGTTCTGTTGTAGGACAAAGAGTTGATAAGAAATTAAATGTTATCCAATATGCTAGTAAAACTCTAGACAGTGCCCAGAGAAATTATGCTACTACTGAGAAAGAATTTTTAGCAGTTGTATTTGCTTGTGATAAGTTCAGACCATATATTGTTGATTCTAAAGTAACTGTTCACATTGATCATGCTGCTATTAAATACCCAATGGAAAAGAAAGATGCTAAACCTACACTTATTAGACGGGTTCTCTTGCTACAAGAATTTGATTTGCATATTACTGATAGAAAGGGAGATGGGAACCCTGTTGCAGACAACTTGTCTAGTTTAGAGAATGTTCTTGATGACCCACTACCTATTGATGATAGCTTTCATGATGAACAATTAGTTGTCATAAATGCTTCTCGTACTGCTCCATGGTAGGCTGATTATGCTAATTACATTGTTGCTAAATTTATACCACCTAGTTTCACATACCAGCAAAAGAAAAAGTTTTTCTATGATTTAAGACATTACTTCTGGGATGACCCACACCTTTATAAAGAAGGAGTAGATGGTTGTCGGTGTCAAAACCGGCGGATCTCGGGTAGGGGGTCCCAAACTGTGCGTCTAGGCCGGATGGTAACAGGAGACAAGGGACACGAAGTTTACCTAGGTTCGGGCCCTCTCGATGGAGGTAAAACCCTACTCCTGCTTGATTAATATTGATGATATAGGTAGTACAAGAGTAGATCTACCACAAGATCAAGGAGGCTAAACCCTAGAAGCTAGCCTATGGTATGATTGTTGTATGATGATGTTGTCCTACAGACTAGAACCCTCCGGTTTATATAGACACCGGATAGGGTTAGGATTACACAAAGTTGGTTACAATGGTAGGAGATCTTGAATATCCGCGTCGCCAAGCTTGCCTTCCACGCCAAGGAAAGTCTTATCCGGACATGGGACGAAGTCTTCAATCTTGTATCTTCATAGTCCTGGAGTCCGGCTATCCGAACACCCCCTAATCCAGGACTCCCTCAGTAGCCCCTGAACCAGGCTTCAATGACGACGAGTCCGACGCGCAAATTGTCTTCGACATTGCAAGGCGGGTTCCTCCTCCAAGTTCTTCATAAAAAGATTTGTAAACACCAAGAGTAGTGTCCGGCTCTGCAAAATAAGTTTCCACATATTGCCATAGAGAGAATAATATTAACACAAATCTAATCTGCTGACGTTTTCCGCAGCGTGACATCACACTACGGCCAAGTCCTTTTCTCGAATCATTTTTACTCTTCCACCTCAGCGTGTTTTGCGAGGCGGTTTCCTTGGCATGTCTTGTCAAAGCAGAGATCGTGTGCCCCTTTTTACGGGGTTCTCATCAATACAGACGTGGGTAACCCAATCGTGCCCGTTAGCACGTTTCCTCGATTAAAGGCGAGTCCCAAACGGTTACGGGGGGGGGGGGCTCTTGGTATTCAACCTCTTATAAAGAGACCAATGCCTTACTTCTTTTTCCAACCTCAAACGAGTTCGCCCGTCGCCTCGAGTTCCAACACCCTAGGCTCCAGATTCCAGGCGCTTCGGACCTTCGACCATGTCCGGTTCTGACTTTCAAGGCCAATGGACGCCCTCCTCCGTTACGGAAGGGGACGTGCTAAAGTTGAGAGAGGCTAAGTTCCTGACCGGCGAAATCTCGCATAGGTTGCCTGTTCAAGGGTAGGCCATTCCCAGTCCCCAGCCCGGTGAGAGCGTGGTGTTCATGTCTCACTTCCTTTGCGGGTTAGGCTTCCCAATGGATCCCTTTGTGAGGGGGCTGCTGTTTTATTACGGGCTGGAATTCCACGACTTAGCTCCGTAGTCCATCCTCCACATTTCCTCATTCATCGTCATGTGTGAAGCGTTCCTCCGTGTTACCCCTCACTTCGGATTATGGCTCAAGACTTTTAAAGTGGAGCCGAAGATGATCGAGGGACGGCACGCAGAGTGTGGAGGTGCTGTTATAAGCAAGAATGCTGATGCTCCATGGCCCGAGGGCTCTTTTCAAGAGGAGCTCGGTTTGTGGCAACGAGAGTGGTTCTATATCACCACTCCCAGGGGCACTAAGTGGGTGACGCCTCCTGCCTTTCGCTCGGGTCCCCCGCCACGGCTAACGTCATGGGTCAGCAGAGGGTTAGATTGGGGGTTACCCAAAGACGAGCCCTTGTTGCAGGGCCACATTAGGGATCTCTTAGAAGGAGACCTCAGCCTGGTCAAGGTGACGCAGGTCATGTTGATTCACCGGATATTGCCCGACAAACATCGCTCCCTTCGCCTGTGGGAGTTTAATCTAGAGGGACCGCGGGCTCTCCAGAATTTCATGGGTGCAACGCCCACGGAGATGTATAAACTGTTCTTCGGATCACAAGCGATGTGTCCGGATTTGACCGAGGACGCAGGCCTAAGCTGCAATCGCCCGGATACTCAAGTAAGTAACCTTGTGCCCGGACACGATATCCGTATAATTGTCATGAACTTGCCCCTAAAAGAGTTGTCCTTTTAAACAGGAGTGGATAGCGAAGGCAAAGCTGATCAGGTGTCCGGCTCCCCTTCCCGAAACCAGGCCAGATCCCGTGCTTGTTAGGATGTTGAAGATAATGCCTTTGAAGGGAAGTAAGGGGAAAAACAAGGGAACTATGGCCTCCTCGAAGGAGGCTGCTTCGGAGGGAGGAACCGACAATTCTTCTCCTAAGGGAAGAAGAGGGCCGCCTCCGACGACCCGGAGACCATGGCCTTGAAGCGGGGGAAAAATCCTCGTCAGAGGGTCCGACACCGGGGAGTTCCTCGGCCGAACTACGCCCTCAAAGGGATCAACCCTCCAGCGAGCCGTAAGTAGAGAAAGGTTTCCCTTTTGAGGGATGAGAGAAATCCTTGATTTATATCTGAGAAGATTAACCGAAATTTTACCTTGTAGCTCGAACCTCAGTCCTTCTCAGCAGAGCTCGTCCTCGGGGGATCTTCTTCCGGAGATGATGGAGAGCGGGACGCCTCCCCCTGCCGTACCGCCTAGCAAGGCGGGCGACGCTGAGGTGTCGTCGCGGAGGGTTCCTCCGAATCTGGCAGGGGCGGAAGATAGCCATATGCCCCCCCAAGATTCTCCGCGTCCGGCCTTCGAAAGAGGCCATAGGACAAGTCCGGCACCGTCTGGTGTTCGGCCGGAGGAGCTAAAGATTCTGCTGGGGTGAGCTTCTATCTCAGAAGAGCATCGTGCATTGATGGGCACGGTGATTGAAAGGATTTCATCCACAGAAAGCGGATTGCATGAAGCCGTCAAAAGTTTACTGACGGGTTTTGAGGTACGTTAGATAATGTACACTTTTGTCAGTTGCGCATAAGTAAGTTGCGCCCTGTGTAGATAGTAGCCCCTGAGACTCTGTGCGCTGTCAAGAAATGACGGCACGCAGAGGATCATAATCCTAGGTCTAAGGTGTCGCCCTTGAATGTAGGTGGCAAGGTGTCCGGAATCGAGCCGAACTGATTATTTTGCCGAACTAAAGTGGCAACTGGACGTGGCCGATGTCGACATCGCGCTTGTCAACAAGCGGCTTGATGAGGCTCAAGGTATGTAATTCCTCGGGCAGCATCGGGTAAGAGGAGTTTTATGCCATTGTCTTACAGTGTATGTGCTTGACGCAGATGGTGCGGCCGCCATGGAGAATCTTAGGGCAGAACTTGCCCGAGCTAAAGAACAAGCCCAAAAGAGCGACGCGGCTGCCTAGAAAGCTCTTGAAGAGCTAAGAGTCGAACAGGCTGCTCACTGCCGAAGCAAGGAGGAGATGGTCGAGATGACCGTGAAGTTAGGGCGCGCTGCTGACCGTTGCAAGCTTCTTGAAGAAGAAGAACGGGCAAGGCAGACGGACTTGGAGAAGGCCGTTGCTGATGCCAAGGACGCTCGCTCTGCGATGAGAGCTGCGAAGGAGGAGCCGCGTCAGGCCGAACAGATTGCGGCTGGAAAGCCCTTTATGCTGCGGAGGAAGTTTTGCAATCCGAAGTTTGCTCCGTTAGACCGGATGTGGAGTGTGGAGGACACCTATCTGGATTTGGCAGCAAGTGCTGCTGATGCGACCGAACACTTTCGAGATCTAAAAGATCGCGAAGTGGAAAAGCTTTTCTGGTCGCAGTTCCACAATCCAGAATGCCCACTGGCAGTGGACGATCGCCTGGCTCAATGGGCCGAACTGAATAGGTTGTCCGCACTTGCCATGAAGTACGTCATGGGTCATCTGTGGCCGGGGAGATCGAAGCCGAAGAGTTATTTCAGCTTGGTGCAGCAATTCCTTGACGCGGTGCCGCGTATTAATGCGATGAAGAGGTCAGCATGCATAGAGGGCGCACGGATGGCTCTTGCCCGTGTCAAGACATACTGGGCAGAGATGGAGACCACCGTTGTTGCGTCCCGAGATTCGGACAAAAGCCGAGTACCCTCCGAGCACTATTTTCAGGAAGTCCTTGAGGGCGCTCGTGTAATACAGACGCAGTGCTCGAAGGATGCTATGTTATGATAGCATATGTAGTTATAAAGCAATATTTTGATAAATTGTAGTGGCCTTTTATACTTGTGCCTTCAAGTATTGGGAACACCTCCTGTGCGGCCATTTTAAAATATATATACAGAATCTGAAAGATGGCAGTCGTTGGCTTCAGCCCCCATGCACATAGTGCGGGGGTGCTCGCAGAAGACGCATTTTCACACTTAATCCAATGTCTTGGTCCTACAAAGGAGGTGATAGCGCAGCGGGCCAGGCAACCGGACTATAATGCTTTAACACTTTCACTTAGCCATAGGAGCTTGACAGGGGGACTATTTAGGTAGCCCCTTGGTGGCGACTGCGCTCGCCCGAGTTCGGGGCGCGTATGTGCCTGGTCGGAAAACGGCCCTTCGTTAAAGCGGAGGAATCCTATAGATTCCGGTAGGTCATCGAGTGGCTGACCAGTCTCACGCTACATCATGACAGTCAGTTTTCGGCTTTCTCTACTGAGGTGCTCGCCCGGCCTAACCGGGGCACAATCGCAGTAGTTCTCCTGGTGCTACCTTAGCCGATAGAGCGGAACGTAAGGTAGCCGAACTCAGGAGCCGGGCAACCCAACATTTGACCAAAGACATGATTTGGAGCTGATGCATATAATGCCAAAACTCGCGACACCGAACACTCCCTCAGGTGTTCGGTCTTTATAAGTGCGAGCAAAACAACACTCCTTATTAAAAAGCCCCTAGTGTCCAGGTATGCGCAAAAATTCTGACGTGGCCACATGCCAAGACGCCAGCCTCCTCCTTGGTTATGGCAGAGAAAACCAGAGGATATGTAGCAACAAGAGACAGTAAAAAAAGGTTTACGCAGGGTCTTAATCTAAAAAGAATCCTTAGGACGGGTCCCTACTGCACGTCTGCGCCTGTGTCTCCGTTGTGCCGTATCCTGGACGGGCGCCGCACGACGTTCATCTGTAAAAGAGAGGAACTGAGTTGAAAATGGGTAAAATATTTTAAAATAAACAAAGTATAAAGTAAAATATATAAAATTGAGCTTTATTGTCTCTTATTGTATATGTATGGAGGCCCTAGTGCGGAGGTATATGGCCACTAAGCCTGCATCAATGATAATTTTGTACTGAACTCGTCTATCCGCGCTCGTGGTCTTTTAAGGACTTATTCCGAAGTTTTTGGCCGGTGAAGCCATTTTACTGTGGGGCTGTCAAAGCGGCCGCAGAGTCCTCCGCTTGGGGGAGGC
The DNA here is from genome assembly GCA_032464435.1 of Aegilops umbellulata. Lineage (NCBI taxonomy): Eukaryota > Viridiplantae > Streptophyta > Magnoliopsida > Poales > Poaceae > Aegilops > Aegilops umbellulata. The sequence goes on from CP136056.1 coordinate 485,492,141, forward strand.
GCACCTCAATGCTTCCCCTTTAAAGAGATGATGCCTCGTGGACCGGACATTTTAAGCGTTAGAGATGCATAATGCGGTATTGCGTTAAAGCGGGCGAAAGCTTCGCGTCCTAGTAGTGCTTGATGGCGACTTGAGAATGGGACGATGTGGAAAATTAGCTTTTCGCGACGGAAGTTATCGGGGTAGCCAAATGTAACTTCAAGCCAGAGGAAAGCCATGCATCGGGTGTCCGGACCTGGCGTTACCCCTTGAAAGGAGGTTTTGCTGTGACAGATTCTTGTTGGGTCTATCCCGATGCGACGGATTGTGTCCTGATATATCAGGTTTAGTCCACTGCCAGCGTCCATAAGGACATTGGAAAACTTGAGTCCGCCGATTATTGGATCGAGTACCAAGGCAGACCAACCTGCGTTCCTGATACTTCTAGAATAGTCCCGTTGATCGAAGTACGTTTTGTTATGTGAAGTAATTTTACTGTCTTTACTTCTTGTGGGAAGTTCTTTTGTTTCCTGGTGCTCTGCTTTTGGGGTTCGTCTTCGTCCTCACTTGGTGTTTCGATCCCCTTGTGTTCGGCATTGAGTCTGCCGGATTGTTTGAAAACCCAACAATCTCTGTGGGTATGGTTAGCAGGCCTCCCGGGAGTACTGTGTATTTGACATGTCCTGTCCAGGATTTTGTTTAAGTTGGATGGATCATCCCTATTATCCTGGAGGGGCGGCTTTGTTTGATTCTGTTGTGAGCTTTTGAATCCGGCGTTGATTGCCGTGCTCTTCGGACTTTTTTCCTTAGTCCGGCGACGGTCCTTGTTGCGTCGCGGTTTTCCATTTCCATCCCTAGTTTCAAATGTACTTGGGTCGCTGGGGATGCGTCTTGCCAACCAGCTGTCCTCTCCTGCACAAAAGCGGGTCATGAGGCTTGTTAGTGCGGCCATTGTTCTTGGCTTCTCTTGGCCGAGGTGTCTGGCGAGCCATTCGTCTCGCACGTTATGCCTGAAAGCTGCTAAGGCTTCGGCGTCCGGACAGTCGACTATCTGATTCTTTTTAGTGAGGAATCTATTCCGGAATTGCCGAGCTGATTCTCCGGGCTGTTGTGTTATGTGACTGAGGTCGTCAGCATCTGGAGGACGGACATAAGTCCCTTGAAAATTTGCTCGGGAAGCGTCCTCGAGCTCTTCCCAGCTTCCAATTGTGTTTTCAGGGAGGCTTTTGAGCCAATGCCGGGCTGGTCCTTTGAGCTTTAGTGGTAAATATTTGATGGCGTGGAGATCATCTCCTCTAGCCATATGTATATGGAGGATATAATCCTCTATCCAGACTCCAGGGTCTGTTGTTCCATCATATGCCTCTATGTTTACGGGTTTGAATCCCGCTGGAAATTCATAATCCAGGACCTCATCGGTTAAGCATAGGGGATGTGCGACGCCCCTGTATTTGGGTGTGCCGGATTCTGATGATGGTTTTATTGCATTGCTTACGAGAGCTTGCTTTCTTGGCCCATAAATGGACCTGGCTGGGCCATCTTTTTGATGCAAATCCGTAAGTGGGTCGCGTGCCGGCTTAAGTGCGGTGCCATTTGCCGTTTTATGCTGGCTATGGGGTCGTCTATCCGACCGTGTGGCTTTCTTGTTTTTTGAATGCGATGGCTCTATGGCCTCTTCGTCGAATTCTGGCAGTAGCTTTCTCTTCGGATAGCTTTTAGTGCGGCGACTGTCGCCGTATTTATCTGCGGTATTGATTACTTTGCTCCATCTGATCCTGAGTGCATCTTCCGCCGTTTTTAGCTTCCGCTTCTTCTTCTTCAGGCTGCGTGCTGTTGCCACGAGCCTCTTTTGGAGATTCTTCTGCTTCGTGGGTTTGTCCGCCGTAAGGTCGTCCGGAGTGCCGTTTTCGCCGGGGGAGGGATGTTCGGTTTCTCTATCTGTGTTGCCCTGTTCGGACGGTTGCTCTAAGGCCTGCTCGTCGTCTACCAGCTCATCCCGCTCTATGGCTGGGTCTTTATCGAGGCGGGGCTTGGGTCGGCGTTTACGCCGACGCTTTGATTGCTTTTCGAGGGATCGGTCCCCCGTTCCATCCCCTTTTTCCTTGCTATTGTTTCCTTTAGGGGTGTCCACCATGTACACATCGTGAGATGGGGTGGCTGTCCAATGCCCTATGGGCGTTGGCTCATTTGTATCTCCTGCATCGTCGTCCATACCGTCGATGCCTTCGGAGTCGAAGTTGAGCACGTCGTTTAAATTGTCGACAATGGCTACCAAGTGGGTGGTGGGTGGGCTTTGAATTTCTTCATCGTCCGTATCCCATCCTTGCTGGCCATAGTCCGGCCAGGGCTCTCCCGATAAAGAGAGAGACTTTAGTGAGTTCAGGATGTCGCCAAAGGGCGAGTGCTGAAAGATGTCCGCGGTGGTGAACTCCATGATCGGCGCCCAATCAGATTTGATTGGCAGGGGCACAGGGGGTTCGGAGTCCGGAGGGGAATCCGGATCCTGGGAGTCACGGGTAATGCCGAGTGCGGGGCTGGCGTTCGGCTCGATCGCCTTTGAGATCGCAGCCCCCGGGGTGACACCCAACCACTCTCCCTCGATCAGCGCCGCAGGTTCCGAATTAAGGGTCGGAACCGACACGCGTGCGGGCTCCAGGGCACTGTTCGGTGGCAGAGCTAGATCATGCCCATCGAGACAGTGCGGCGTGCTTGGCTGTGGCTCGAATCCGTCGAAGATCAAGTCCCCGTGGATGTCAGCCGTGTAGTTCAAACTTCCAAAACTGACCCGATGGCCAGGGGCGTAGCTTTCGATCTGCTCCAGGCGGCCAAACAAATTGGCCTGCAGTATGAAGCCGCCGAAGACGAAGATCTGTCCAGGGAGAAAAGTCTCACCCTGGACTGCATCGTTGTTGATGATCAAAGGAGCCATCGGGCCTAAAAGCGACGACACAGAGGAACTCTCAATGAAAGCACCAATGTCGGTGTCAAAACCGGCGGATCTCGGGTAGGGGGTCCTGAACTGTGCGTCTAGGCCGGATGGTAACAGGAGACAAGGGACACGAAGTTTACCCAGGTTCGGGCCCTCTCGATGGAGGTAAAACCCTACTCCTGCTTGATTAATATTGATGATATAGGTAGTACAAGAGTAGATCTACCACGAGATCAAGGAGGCTAAACCCTAGAAGCTAGCCTATGATATGATTGTTGTATGATGATGTTGTCCTACAGACTAGAACCCTCCGGTTTATATAGACACCGGATAGGGTTAGGGTTACACAAAGTCGGTTACAATGCTAGGAGATCTTGAATATCTGCGTCGCCAAGCTTGCCTTCCACGCCAAGGAAAGTCCTATCCAGAGACGAGACGAAGTCTTCAATCTTGTATCTTCATAGTCCTGGAGTCCGGCTATCCGAACACCCCCTAATCTACGACTCCCTCAATGGTGTTATTAGACGTTGTGTATCTGAGCATGAACAGGAACAGATCCTACGCAAGTGTCACTCCGAAGCTTATGGAGGACACCACGCTGGAGATAGAACTGCACATAAGGTATTGCAATCCTGTTTTTATTGGCTACTCTCTTCAAAGATGCCCGTAAGTTTGTCTTGTCTTGTGATGAATGTCAAAGAATTGGTAATATTAGTAGACGCCAAGAAATGCCTATGAAGTATTCACTTGTTATTGAACCATTTGATGTTTGGGGCTTTGATTATATGGGACCATTTCCTTCCTCTAATGGGCATACACATATTTTAGTTGCTGTTGGTTACGTTACTAAGTGGGTAAAAGCTATTCCAACTAGTAGTGCTGATCATAACACCTCTATTAAGATGCTTAAAGAAGTTATTTTTCTGAGGTTTGGAGTCCCTAGATATTTAATGACTGATGGTGGTTCACACTTTATTCATGGTGCCTTTCGTAAAATGCTTGCTAAGTATGATGTTAATCATATAATTGCATCTCTGTATCACCCACAGTCTAGTGGTCAAGTAGAACTTAGTAATATAGTTCTTAAATTAATTTTGCAAAAGATGTTAATAAATCTAGAAAGAATTGGTCCAAAAAACTTGATGATGCATTGTGGGCCTATAGAACTGCATATAAAAATCCTATGGGTATGTCTCCGTATAAAATGGTTTCTGGAAAAGCATGTCACTTACCTCTCGAACTAGAATATAAGGCATATTGGGCCATTAAAGAGCTCAATTATGATTTCAAACTTGCCGGTGAGAAGAGGTTATTTGACATAAGCTCACTTGATGAATGCAGAACCCAGGCCTATGAGAATGCCAAACTATTTAAAGAAAAGGTTAAAAGATGACATGATAAAAGAATACAAATGCGTGAGTTTAATGTAGGTGATTATGTGTTGCTATTCAACTCTCGTTTAAGATTTTTTGCAGGAAAACTTCTCTCTAAATGGGAAGGTCCTTACATTATCGAGGAGGTCTATCACTCCGGTGCAATCAAAATCAACAACTTTGAAGGCACAAATCCGAAGGTGGTGAACGGTCAAAGAATCAAACATTATATCTCAGGTAATCCTATAAATGTTGAAACCAATGTTATTGAAACCGTAACCCCGGAGGAATACAGAAGGGTCACTTTCCAGAATGTTTCAGACTCCGAAAAGGAATAGGTATGTGGTACGGTAAGTAAACCAACTCCAAAATAGTTCTAATAGCAATTTTTCTCCGTTTTGGAATATTTAATGAAATAGGAAAAATAAGTAGTCCGGGAAGGACACGAGGCGTCCACGAGGGTGGAGGGCACGCCCTACCCCCCTGGGCGCACCCCCTGCCTCGTGGGCACCTTGTGTGCCCTCCGGACTCCATTTTCTTGCACGATACTTCTTTTGGTCGGTAAAAATTCATTATATAATCTCCCGAAGGTTTTGACCACCGTACCATGCAAATATCCTCTGTTTTTGTTTCAAGCTGTTTCTGTTGAAGATTTAGAGCAAGATGTCATCTCAGGACTCCGACGGAGAGAGCTATGTCTCACATCTCATTGCTGACCCAAAGACCTACGGGGATCTATCTCCTTGTTGACGAACTATAGATGATGAGGAGGATGCTCATTCGAGGAGGATCAATGATTCAAGTTCATAGGAGGAGGATGTTCCTCTACCTCAACCTGGGGATATGCACGTGAAGTTCAAGAAGTCTAGTCTACCGAAGAGGGCTAAACTGTCTAACAACCGATCTATTCCTTCTCGTTTTCGGCAGAAAAGCAAGGGGGATTTATGTGACAAGATTTTGAAGTTGGAATCTGAGGTCGATGATTTGAAGGAGGAAATTGCTCTTCTCAATTACAATATGAAAAAGCTAATGGCACGGTTATCTTCATCATCACCATCCTCTTCACCTCTGAAGAAGCGAACATAATCACATGGGTATGGGCACTCCCCTTGGCAACTGCCAAGCTTAGGGGAGGTGCCCCGGTATCGTATCACCATCAGACTCCTATCTTTACCGTTTTTCTTAGTTAGATCCTCTTGGTAATATCTTGATCTAGTAGAATAAAGTTTTAGTATGATTTAGTTTTGAGTTTTGCTTTATGATCCTTCTATGTAATCAAGTTCGTGAGCTATATATAAAATAAAGATTAGTGTTGAGTCAAGGGCGTGATTATCTTGCTATGATCTCGAGGGAATAAAATAATAATAAAAAGAATAAAGAGATCATATTGATCTTATGGAGAGTAATGACTTCACATATAAACAGTGTGATGAATAAAAGTTGTTGAGAGTTGACAAACGTAGTTTTGGTCATCATTGTAATTAATAGGAAGTAATATAGAAAGAGAGGTTTTCACGTATAAATACACTATCTTGGACATCTTTTATGATTGTGAGCACTCATTAAAATACGACATGCTAAAGAGTTGATGTTGGACAAGGAAGACAACATAATGGGTTATGTTTTCTTATATCCGAAGTAAAGTATATTGTCATGGATCATGCAACATGTTGAGCTTGCCTTTCCCTCTCATGCCAGCCAAATTCTTTGCACCAAGTAGAGATACTACTTGTGCTTCCAAATATCTTTAAACCTAATTTTGTCATGAGAGTCCACCATACCTACCTATGGATTGAGTAAGATCCTTCAAGTAAGTTGTCATTGTTGTATGCAATAAAAATTGCTCTCTAAATATGTATGAATTATTAGTGTGGAGAAAATAAAGTTTATATGATCTTGTGATATGGAAGCAATAAAAGCGACAGACTGCGTAATAAAGGTCCATATCACAAGTGGCAATATAAAGTGACATTCTTTTGCATTAAGATTTCGTGCATCCAACCACAAAAGCACATGAAAACCTCTGCTTCCCTCTGCGAAGGGCTTATCTTTTATTCTTGTCTTATACCTTATGCAAGAGTCATGGTGATCTTCACCTTTCCTTTTTACATTTTGTCCTTTGGCAAGCACATTGTGTTGGAAAGATCCTGATATATATATCCAATTGGATGTAAGTTAGCTTGAATTATTATTGTTGACATTACCCTTGAGGTAAAAGGTTGGGAGGCAACACTATAAGCCCCTATCTTTCTCTGTGTCCGATTAAAACTCCATACCCATAAGTATTGCGTGAGTGTTAGCAATTGTGAATGACTAAATGATAGTTGAGTATGTGGACTTGCTGAAAAGCTCTTATATTGACTCTTTCTGATGTTATGATAAATTGCAATTGCCTCAATGACCGAGATCAGAGTGTGTTAGTTCTCAATGAAGTTTATGATTCATACTTGACATTGTGAATAGATTATTACTTGAGCATAAGAAATCATATGACAATATATATATATGTTGCTGTTATAAGAATGATCATCATGCCCTCATGTCTGTATTTTATTTTATCAACACCTCTATCTCTAAACATGTGGACATATTTTCGTTATCGGCTTCCGCTTGAGGACAAGCGAGATCTAAGCTTGGGGAGTTGATACGTCCATTCTGCATCATGCTTTTATACCGATATTTATTGCATTATGGTATGTTATTACACGTTATGTCACAATACTTATGCCTTTTCTCTCTTATTTTACAAGGTTTACATGAAGAGGGAGAATGCCGACAACTGGAATTCTAGGCTGGAAAAGGAGCAAATATTAGAGACATATTCTGCACAACTCCAAAAGTCCTGAAACTTCACGGCACGTTTTGGAATATATAAAAAATACTAGAGAAAGAATCCACCAGAGGGGGCCCACACCCTGGTGGGGGGTGCACCCTACCCCCTTGGGCGCGCCCCCTACCTTGTGGGCCCCCTAGTAGGCCTCCGGTGCCCATCTTATGCTATATGAAGTCTTTTACCCTGGAAAAAAAATCAGAAGCAAGCTTTTAGGACAAAACACTGCCGCCATGAGGCGAAACCTTGGCGGAACCAATCTAGGGCTCCGGCGGAGCTGTTCTGCTGGGGAAACATCCCTCCGGGAGGGGGAAATCATCACCATCATCATCACCATTGATCCTCTCAGCGGGAGGGGGTCAATCTCCATCAACATCTTCACCAACACCATCTCCTCTAAAACCCTAGTTCATCTCTTGTATCCAATCTTTGTCCCAAAACCTCAGATTGGTACCTGTGGGTTGCTAGTAGTGTTGATTACTCCTTGTAGTTGATGCTAGTTGGTTTATTTGGTGGAAGATCATATGTTCAGATCCTTTATGCATATTAATACCCCTCTGATTATGAACATGAATATGATTTGTAAGTAGTTACGTTTGTTCCTGAGGACATGGGAGAAGTCTTGTTATAAGTAGTCATGTGAATTTGGTATTCGTTCGATATTTTTATGAGATGTATGTTGTCTTTCCTCTAGTGGTGTTATGTGAACGTCGACTACATGACACTTCACCATTGTTTGGGCCTAGAGGAAGACATTGGGAAGTAATAAGTAGATGATGGGTTGCTAGAGTGACAGAAGCTTAAGCCCTAGTTTATGAGTTGCTTCGTAAGGGGCTGATTTGGATCCATATGTTTCATGCTATGGTTAGGTTTACCTTAATACTTCTTTTGTAGTTGCGGATGCTTGCAATAGGGGTTAATCATAAGTGGGATGCTTGTCCAAGGAAGGGCAGCACCCAAGCACTGGTCCACCCACATACCAAATTATCAAAGTAACGAATGCAAATCATATGAGCGTGATGAAAACTAGCTTGACGATAATTCCCATGTGTCCTCGGGAGCGTTTTCCTTGATATAAGTGTTTTTCCATGATTGTACTTTGCTACAAAAAGGATTAGGCCATCTTGTTGCACCTTATTTACTTTCATTACTTGTTACTCATTACAAATTACCTTATCACAAAACTATCTGTTACCGATAATTTCAGTGCTTGCAGAGAATACCTTACTGAAAAACGCTTGTCATTTCCTTCTGCTCCTCGTTGGGTTTGACACTCTTAATTATCAAAAGGACTACGATAGATCCCCCATACTTGTGGGTCATTAAGAATCTTTTCTGGCGCCGTTTCCAGGGAGTGAAGCGCCTTTGGTAGGTGGAATTTGGTAAGAAAAAATTTATATAGTGTGCTGAAATTTGCTGTCACTTGTTACTATGGAGCATAATCCTTTGAGGGTCTTGTTCGGGGTATCTTCACCCCGACCAGTAGAGCAAAGAGTTGCTCCTCAACCTACTGAACCTATTGAAAATGTTTACATTGAAATTCCTTCGGGTATGATAGAGAAACTGTTAGCTAATCCTTTTACAGGAGATGGAACATTACATCACGATTTGCACCTAATCTATGTGGATGAAGTTTGTGGATTATTTAAGCTTGCAGGTATGCCCGAGGATGTTCTCAAGAAGAAGGTCTTCCCTTTATCTTTGAAGGATAAGGCATGGACATGGTTTAGGCTATGTGATGATATGGGATCATGGAACTACAACCGATTGAAATTGGAATTTCATCAGAAGTTTTATCCTATGCATCTTATTCATCATGATCGTAATTATATATAGAATTTTTGGCCTCGCGAAGGAGAAAGCATCGCTCAATCTTGGGGGAGGCTTAAGTCCATTTTATATTCATGCCCCAATCATGAGCTCTCAATAGAAATTATTATGCAAAATATTTATGCTCGGCTTTCTCTCAACAACCGCTCCATGCTCGATACTTCTTGTACTAGATCTTTTATGATGAAGACTATTTAATTCAAATGGGATTTATTGGAAAGAATTAAACGCAACTCTGAAGATTGGGACCTCGACGAAGGTAAGGAGTCAGGTATAACACCTAAGTTTGATTTTGTTAAATCTTTTATGGATACCGATGTTTTTCGTGAATTTAGCACTAAATATGGACTTGACTATGAGATAGTAGCTTCTTTCTATGAATCTTTTGCTACTCATGTTGATCTCCGTAAGGAGAAGTGGTTTAAATATAATCCTCCCATTAAATTAAAAGTATTTGCACCTATTAAAGTTGAAGAAAATACTATCACTTATAATGTTGATCCTATTGTTCCTACCACTTATATTGAGAAACCACCTTTCCCTGTTAGAATAAAGGATCATGCTAAAGCTTTAACTGTGGTTCGTAAGAGTAATACTAGAACACCTACACCCCCTGAGAAAATTAATGTTGAACCTAGTATTGCTATGGTTAAAGTTCTCTTGGCTGATAATATTGATGGGCATGTTATTTACTTCTGTGATGAAGCTTCTAGAATTGCTAGACCTGATACTAAAAATAAACATAGACCTGTTGTAGGCATGCCTGTTATTTCTGTTAAAATAGGAGATCATTGTTATCATGGCTTATGTGATATGGGTGCTAGTGCAAGTGCAATATCTCATTCCTTATACAAAGAAATTATGCATGATATTGCACCTGCTGAGATAGAGGAAATTGATGTTACAATTAAGCTTGCCAATAGAGACACTATTTCACCAGTTGGGATTGTTAGAGATGTCGAAGTCTTGTGTGGGAAAGCTAAATATCCCGCTGATTTTCTTGTTCTTGGTTCTTCACAAGATAACTTTTGTCCCATTATATTTGGTAGACCCTTCTTGAATATTGTTAATGCTAGGATAGACTGCAAAAAGGATGTTGTTACTATTGGTTTGGGGATATGTCTCATGAGTTTAATTTTGCTAAATTTCGTAGACAACCCCATGATAAAGAATTGCCTAGTAAAGATTAAATTATTGGTCTTGCTTCTATTGCCATGCCTCCTAATGATCCTTCAGAACAATATTTGCTCGACCATGAAAATGATATGTTTATGAATGAAAGAAGGGAAATAGATGAAGTATTCTTTAAACAAGGACCTATTTTGAAACACAACTTGCCTGTTGAAATCCTAGGGGATCCTCCTCCTCCCAAGGGTGATTCCGCGTCCGAGCTTAAACCATTACCTGATACTCTTAAATATGCTTATCTTGATGAGAAAAAGATATATCCTGTTATTATTAGTGCTAACCTTTCAGAGCATGAAGAAAATAAATTATTGAAAACTCTGAAGAAGCACCGTGCTGCTATTGGATATATTCTTGATGATCTTAAGGGCATTACCCACTCTATGCCAACACAAAATAACATTAGAGAAATATGCTAAACCGGTTGTTGATCACCAACGACGGTTACATCCTAAGATGAAAGAAGTGGTAAGGAAAGAAATACTAAAGCTTCCGGAGGCAGGTATAATTTATCCCGTTGCTGATAGTCAGTGGGTAAGTCCTATCCATTGTGTCCCTAAGAAGGGAGGTATTATTGTTGTTCGTAATGATAAAGATGAATTGATCCCACAAAGAATTATAACAGGTTATAGAATGGTAATTGATTTCCACAAATTAAATAAAGCTACTAAAAAAGATCATTACCCTTTACCTTTTATTGATCAAATGCTAGAAAGATTATCTAAACATACACATTTTTGCTTTCTAGATGGTTATTCTGGTTTCTCTCAAATACCTGTGTCAAAAGAGGATCAAGAAAAGACCACTTTTACTTGCCCTTTCGGTACCTTTGCTCATAGACGTATGCCTTTTGGTTTATGTAATGCACCTTCTACCTTTCAAAGATGTATGACTGCTATATTCTCTGACTTTTGTGAAAAGATTGTTGAGGTTTTCATGGATGATTTCTCCGTATATGGAACTTCTTTTGATGATTGCTTAACCAACCTTGATTGAGTTTTGTAGAGATGTGAAGAAACTAATCTTGTCTTGAATTGGGAGAAGTGCCACTTTATGGTTAATGAAGGTATTGTCTTGGGGCATAAACCTTCTGAAAGAGGTATTGAAGTTGATAAAGCTAAAGTTGATGCTATTGAAAAGATGCCCTGTCCAAAGGACATTAAAGGTATAAGAAGTTTCCTTGGTCATGCCGGTTTTTATAGGAGGTTCATTAAGGACTTCTCTAAAATTTCTAGGCCTCTGAATAATCTCTTACAAAAAGATGTTCCTTTTGTCTTTGATGATGATTGTGTAGAAGCATTTGAAATACTTAAGAAAGCCTTGATTTCTGCACCTATTGTTCAACCACCTGATTGGAATTTACCCTTTGAAATTATGTGTGATGCTAGCGATTATGCCAGGTGCTGTTCTAGGACAAAGAGTTGATAAGAAATTAAATGTTATCCAATATGCTACTAAAACTCTCGACAGTGCCCAGAGAAATTATGCTACTACTGAGAAAGAATTTTTAGCAGTTGTATTTGCTTGTGATAAGTTCAGACCATATATTATTGATTCTAAAGTAACTGTTCACCCTGATCATGCTGCTATTAAATACCTTATGGAAAAGAAAGATGCTAAAGCTAGACTTATTAGATGGGTTCTCTTGCTACAAGAATTTGATTTGCATATTATTGATAGAAAGGGAGCTGAGAACCCCGTTGCAGACAACTTGTCTAGGTTAGAGAATGTTCTTGATGACCCACTACCTATTGATGATAGCTTTCCTGATGAATAGTTAGCTGTCATAAATGCTTCTCGTACTGCTCCATGGTATGTTGATTATGCTAATTACATTGTTGCTAAATTTATACCACCTAGTTGCACATACCAGCAAAAGAAAAAGTTTTTCTATGATTTAAGACATTACTTCTGGGATGACCCACACCTTTATAAAGAAGGAGTAGATGGTTTTATTAGACGTTGTGTACCTGAGCATGAATAGGAACAGATCCTACGCAAGTGTCACTCCGAAGCTTATGGAGGACACCATGCTAGAGATAGAGTTGCGCATAGGGTATTGCAATCCAGTTTTTATTGGCCTACTCTCTTCAAAGATTCCCGTAAGTTTGTCTTGTCTTGTGATGAATGTCACAGAATTGGTAATATTAGTAGACGCCAAGAAATGCCTATGAATTATTCACTTGTAATTGAATTATTTGATGTTTGGGGCTTTGATTATATGGGACAATTTCCTTCCTCTAATGGGTATACACATATTTTAGTTGCTGTTGATTACATTACTAAGTGGGTAAAAGCTATTCCAACTAGTAGTGCTGATCATAACACCTCTATTAAGATGCTTAAAGAAGTTATTTTTCCGAGGTTTGGAGTCCCTAGATATTTAATGACTGATGGTGGTTCACACTTTATTCATGGTGCCTTTCGTAAAATGCTTGCTAAGTATGATGTTAATCATATAATTGCATCTCTGTATCACCCACAGTCTAGTGGTCAAGTAGAACTTAGTAATATAGTTCTTAAATTAATTTTGCAAAAGATGTTAATAAATCTAGAAAGAATTGGTCCAAAACACTTGATGATGCATTGTGGGCCTATAGAACTGCATATAAAAATCCTATGGGTATGTCTCCGTATAAAATGGTTTATGGAAAAGCATGTCACTTACCTCTCAAACTAGAACATAAGGCATATTGGGCCATTAAAGAGCTCAACTATGATTTCAAACTTGCCGGTGAGAAGAGGTTATTTGACATAAGCTCACTTGATGAATGTAGAACCCAGGCCTATGAGAATGCCAAACTATTTAAAGAAAAGGTTAAAATATGGCATGACAAAAGAATACAAAAGCATGAGTTTAATGTAGGTGATTATGCGTTGCTATTAAACTCTCGTTTAAGATTTTTTGCAGGAAAACTTCTCTCTAAATGGGAAGGTCCTTACATTATCAAGGAGGTCTATCGCTCCGGTGCCATAAAAATCAACAACTTCGAAGGCACAAATCCGAAGGTGGTGAACGGTCAAAGAATCAAACATTATATCTCAGGTAAGCCTGTAAATGTTGAAACCAATGTTATTGAAACCGCGACCCCAGAGGAATACATAAGGGACACTTTCCAGAACGTTTCAGACTCCGAAAAGGAATAGGTATGTGGTAAGGTAAGTAAACCGACTCCTAAACAGTTCTAATAGCAATTTTTCTCCGTTTTGGAATATTTAAGAAAATAGGAAAATAAGAAGTAGTCCGGGATGGACACGAGGCGTCCACGAGGGTGGAGGGCGCGCCCTACCCCCCTGGGCGTGCCCCCGCCTCGTGGGCACCTTGTGTGCCCTCCGGACTCCGTTTTCTTGCACGATACTTCTTTTGGTCGGTAAAAATTCATTATATAATCTCCCGAAGGTTTTGACCACCATACCACACAAATATCCTCTGTTTTTGTTTCGAGCTGTTGCTGTTGCAGATTTAGAGCAAGATGTCATCTCAGACTCCGATGGAGAGAGCTATGTCTCACATCTCATTGCTGACCCAAAGACCTATGGGGATCTATCTCCTTGTGGTTAAACTATGGATGGTGAGGAGGATGCTCATTCGAGGAGGATCAATGATTCAAGTTCAGAGGAGGAGGATGTTCCTCTACCTCAACCTGGGGATATGCACGTGAAGTTCAAGAAGTCTAGTCTCCCGAAGAGGGCTAAACTGTCTAACAATCGATCTATTCCTTCTCGTTTTCGAAAGAAAAGCAAAGGGGATTTATCTAACAAGATTATGAAGCTGGAATCTGAGGTTGATGATTTGAAGGAGGAAATTGCTCTTCTCAATTACAATATGAAAAAGCTAAAGGCACAGTTATCTTCATCATCACCATCCTCTTCACCTCCGAAGAAGGGGACATAATCACATGGGTATGGGCACTCCCCTTGGCAACTGCCAATCTTGGGGGAAGTGCCTCGGTATCGTATCACCATCACACTCCTATCTTTACCGTTTTTCTTAGTTCGATCCTCTTGGTAATATCTTGATCTAGTAGAATAAAGTTTTAGTATGATTTAGTTTTGAGTTTTGCTTTATGATCCTTCTATGTAATCGAGTTTGTGAGCTATATATAAAATAAAGATTAGTGTTGAGTCAAGGGCGTGATTATCTTGCTATGATCTTGAGGGAATAAAAAAAGAACAAAAAGAATAAAGAGATCATATTGATCTTATGGAGAGTAATGACTTCACATATAAAGAGTGTGATGAATAAAAGTTGTTGAGAGTTGACAAACATAGTTTTGGTCATCGTTGCAATTAATAGGAAGTAATATAGAAAGAGAGGTTTTCACATATAAATACACTATCTTGGACATCTTTTATGATTGTGAGCACTCATTAAAATACGACATGCTAAAGAGTTGATGTTGGACAAGGAAGACAACGTAATGGGTTATGTTTTCTTATATCCTAAGTAAAGTATATTGTCATGGATCATCCAACGTGTTGAGCTTGCCTTTCCCTCTCATGCTAGCCAAATTCTTTGCACCAAGTAGAGATACTACATGTGCTTCGAAATATCTTTAAACCTAATTTTGCCATGAGAGTCCACCATACCTACCTATGTATTGAGTATGATCCTTCAAGTAAGTTGTTATTGTTGTATGCAATAAAAATTGCTCTCTAAATATGTATGAATTATTAGTGTGGAGAAAATAAACTTTATACAATCTTGTGATATGGAAGCAATAAAAGCAACGGACTGCATAATAAAGGTCCATATCACAAGTGGCAATATAAAGTGACGTTCTTCTGCATTAAGATTTCGTGCATCCAATCATAAAAGCACATGACAACCTCTGCTTCCCTCTGCGAAGGGCTTATCTTTTATTCTTGTCTTATACCTTATGCAAGAGTCATGGTGATCTTCACCTTTCCTTTTTACATTTTATCCTTTGGCAAGCACATTGTGCTGGAAAGATCCTGATATATGTATCCAATTGGATGTAAGTTAGCATGAATTATTATTGTTGACATTACCCTTGAGGTAAAAGGTTGGGAGGCAACACTATAAGCCCATATCATTCTCTGTGTCTGATTAAAACTCCATACCCATAAGTATTGCGTGAGTGCTAGCAATTGTGAAAGACTAAATGATAGTTGAATATGTGGACTTGCTGAAAAGCACTTATATTGACTCTTTCCAGTGTTAGGATAAATTGCAATTGCTTCAATGACCGAGATCATAGTTTGTTAGTTCTCAATGAAGTTTCTGATTCATACTTGACATTGTGAATAGATTATTACTTGAGCATAAGAAATCATATGACAATATGTATATGTATATATATATATATATATATGTGTGTGTGTGTGTGTGTGTGTGTGTGTGTGTTGTTAGAAGAATGATCATGATGCCCTCATGTCCGTATTTCATTTTTATCGACACCTCTATCTCTAAACATGTAGACATATTTATCGTTATCGGCTTCCGCTTGAGGACAAGCGAGGACTAAGCTTGGAGGAGTTGATAGGTCCATTTTGCATCATGCTTTTATATCAATATTTATTTCATTATGGGTTGTTATTACACGTTATATCACAATACTTATGCCTATTCTTTCTTATTTTACAAGGTTTACATGAAGAGAGAAAATGTCGGCAGCTGGAATTCTGGGCTGGAAAAGGATCAAATATTAGAGACCTATTATGCACAACTCCAAAAGTCCTAAAACTTCATGGAGGCACGTTTTGGAATATATAAAAAATACTGGAGAAAGGATCCACCAAAGGGGGCCCACACCCTGGCCACGAGGGTGGGGGTGCGCCCTACCCCCTGCCTCGTGGGCCCCCTTGCAGGCCTCCGGTGCCCATCTTCTTCTATATGAAGTCTTTTACCCTGAAAAAAATCAGAAGCAAGCTTTCGGGACGAAACACCACTGCCACGAGGCGGATGTGACGCCCGGATAATTAAGCTACAATAAGCCTCTACTCATGTTGCCACGTCACCACAATTTGATGTTGATAATCTCGCGATGATTCAAAACTCGTTCAAATTCAAATTTAAAATAAAGTCAAAACTAAAATATTCTAAATGTAGCAAGTAATTCATAATAAATATTGGTGGAGAAATCACACTTTTATAAAGTAGTTAAATGCACTATAATAAGTAAAACAGTGGCAAACCATTAATTAAATACTCGTAAATTAATAAACAAATACAAACTACTTTCTAAAATGTGATAAGTTGTTTGTGGCTGTGGCATAAATTGTAACACCTATTTGGGTGCCACTTTAGTATTTTTA
Organism: Aegilops umbellulata; assembly: GCA_032464435.1. Taxonomy (NCBI): domain Eukaryota; kingdom Viridiplantae; phylum Streptophyta; class Magnoliopsida; order Poales; family Poaceae; genus Aegilops; species Aegilops umbellulata. Next base: position 485,508,546 of record CP136056.1, read on the forward strand.
CTAAAACTAGAAATAAAAGAAAAGAGAAAATAGAAAACAGTAACTAAACTAAAACATAAAAGAATAAAAAAGACAGAAAGAAAAGAAAGGAGGGGAAGGCCCATGTGGGCTGGGAGAGACCCAGCCCAGCTCACCCATCCGCTCCTCCACTCTACAGGAGACAAAGGAGGTGGCGTCCATCCACTGGCCAGGCAGTCGCCGTGGCGGCCATCCCCCGCCTCCCCGACGACTACAAGGCCTCGTCCCCGAACCCCCTTCGAACCCTAGCTCCTCTGCTTTCCTCTCCCTCGCTCCCTTTCATCCGTTCGAGTTAACCCGAGCGCTGCCGTCGTCGTCGTCGTCGTGTCGATCCCGCGGCCGCTTGCCTCCCCGCACAGGGACATAATGTCCAGACGCTCAGCCTCCTTCTTCATCGACCACGAGGACCAGTTCGAGTCGGGAGGCGCTGCATCGGCGAGATCGATGGTCTTCCCCGACTACATTTGCCTCGGCCACCGCACGAATTCGCTACACTCCGACCACCATTGTCACAGTCAAGCTTCTCATCACATCCGTTGTGAGCCTCCGTTCGTTTCCCCTCTCTCCCCATGCTCGATTTTTTTCGTAGCGCCGTCCCCACGAGCTCTAGCTCCGTTGTCCGCCATGGCCGATGGATGCATCGATGTCCTTCTCCCCATCGTATTCCGTTGATGTGTGTGTACTCTAGGCGCTCTATAAATGCCACCTAGCCCAATCCATGGCTCGATCTCGAGCTGTGGAGCTCTCTACTCCCATGCGAGCGCCCTGTCCGCAGCCCCATCGCCGCCCAGCTTGTCATTGCTCCTCCTCCTTGCGCTGCTCTGCTTCCTGCATCGCTGCTCTACTGCTTTATTGCTGCTGCCGCTGCCTACCGTGTTACCCTCTGCTGCTCCTACTGCTTGCCGCTGCACAGCCGCTGCTGTCCGCAAGCGCCGTCGCTCGCCGTCGCCCGTTCACCGCGCCCGTGCCTCCCGTATGCCAGCGCCCGCTCGCGCTTGTCGCCCTCCCGCTACCGGAGCGCCGCGCGAGCCCGCCCCTCCGATTGCGCAGCCCCGCGCCCCGTCCCTCATGCCCCCGTGCCGTGCCGCTCGCCGCCGTTCCCGGCCGGCCGGCCTGCCGCGCCGGCGGCCCCCGTCTGTGCGCGGGCGTAGCCCCAGCCGGCTGCGCCTCTGCCAGATTTGGCTGGCCCCTGCTAATTGGGGTTAGATTAGCACTAACCCCCTCCTAGTTAGTCACTAACAGTGGGCCCTGCCCCTGTTTAAATAAAAAAAGCTATGTTCAAGCATAAATAAATAAATAATTAAACAGTTAATTAATTTAATTAACTCAACCTAAATTAGTCTAATTAAATTATTAGTTAAATTAGACAGACAATGACAGGGGGCCCCACCCCCTGTTGACCAGTCAAACATTGACTGGTCAACTAGGACCCTCCTGGCCCACCTGTCAGCCTCTGGTAAACTTCTGTGTACGCACAGCTAGGTGCACCTAGCATTTAACTATTTAATTTCAAATTAATGTTAATTCCAGACATTTCAGAAAAATGAATTAAAACTTTGAAAATTAATATAAAATAAACCATAGGTCGGATGGGAAAACTTTGTACATGGAAGTTGCTCAGAACGACGAGACGAACCCGAATACGTAGCCTGCTCGTCCGCCACGCATCCCTAGCATAGCGAACTCACAACTTTCCCCCTCCGGCTCCTTTGCCCGAAAACGCGAAACATCGGGGATACTTTCCCGGATGTATCCCCCCTTTCCCGGATACTTTCCCAGGGCACCCCTAGCACCGATACTTGTCATGTCATGCATCACCATGCATCTGTTTGCTTAAATATTTATTGTTTCTTCCCCCTCTTCTCTCACTAGACACCGAGACCGACGCCGCTGCTACCCAGTACGACTACGGAGTTGACGACCCCTCTCTCTTGCCAGCGCAACCAGGCAAGCCCCCCCTTGATCACCAAATATCGCCTATTCTTCTATATACTGCTTGTATTAGAGTAGTGTAGCATGTTACTGCTTTTCGTTTATCCTATCCTGATGCATAGCCTGGCCTTGCAACTACTGTTGTTACCTTTACCTGCAATCTTACATGCTTAGTATAGGATGCTACTTTTTCCATCAGTGGGCCTACATTCTTGTCCGTCTGCTGTGCTATACAATCGGTCCGTGATCACTCGGGAGGTGATCACGGGTATATACTATACACTTATACATGATACATGTGATGACTAAAGACGGGTCGGCTCGTAGGAGTACCCGCGAGTGGTTCTTTGAGGCGGAGCGACGAGGCAAGTTCCTACCACCTAGGAGAGAGGTGGGCCTGGCCCTGTTCGGCGTTCACGGATACTTAACACACTTAACGAGATCTTGGTATTTGATCTGAGTCTAACCAACTACGTGGGAAAGATATGGGCACTCGGCGTCGTGGTATCAGCCGAAGCCTTCGTGACGTCAGCGACTGAGCGGCGCGCGCCGAATTGGAACGTAAGCCTGCTCTTGTATTAAGGGGGCTAGTTCTGCTTCCGGCCACCCACGCAACGTGCAGGTGTGCTAAGGGCGATGGGCCCAGACCCCTGTGCGCTTAGGTTTAGACTAGCGTGCTGACCTCTCTTTTGTGCCTAGGTAGGGCTGCGACGTGTTGATCTTCTGAGGCCGGGCATGACCCAGGAAAGTGTGTCTGGCCAAATGGGATCAAGCGTGTTGGGTTATGTGGTGCACCCCTGTAGGGAAGTTAATCTATTCAAATAGCCATGTCCCTTGGTAAAAGGACGACCCAAAGTTGTACCTTGACCTTATGAGAACTAGAATCGGATACTTAATAAAACACACCCTTTCAAGTGCCAGATACAACCCGGTGATCGCTCTCTAACAGGGCATCGAGGAGGGGATCGCTGGGTAGGATTATGCTATGCGATGCTACTTGGAGGACTTCAGTCTACTCTCTTCTATATGCTGCAAGACGGAGGCTGCCAGAAGCGTAGTCTTCGACAGGATTAGCTATCCCCCTCTTATTCTGGCATTCTGCAGTTCAGTCCACTGATATGGCCCTTTACACATATACCCATGCATATGTAGTGTAGCTCCTTGCTTGCGAGTACTTTGGATGAGTACTCACGGTTGCCTTATTCCCCCTTTTCCCTTTTCTATATCCGATTGCTGCGACCAGACGATGGAGCCCAGGATCCAGGCGCCACCGCCGCCGACAACTCCTACTACACCGGAGGTGCCTACTGCTACGTGCAGCCCGCTGACGACGACCAGGAGTAGTTAGGAGGATCCCAGGCAGGAGGCCTGCGCCTCGTTCGATCTGTATCCCCGTTTGTGCTAGCCTTCTTATGGCAACTTGTTTAACTTATGTCTGTACTCAGATATTGTTGCTTCCACTGACTCGTCTATGATCGAGCACTTGTATTCGAGCCCTCGAGGCCCCTGGCTTGTATTATGATGCTTGTATGACTTATTTTATTTGTAGAGTTGTGTTGTGATATCTTCCCATGAGTCCCTAATCTTGATCGTACACGTTTGCGTGTATGATTAGTGTACGATTGAATCGGGGGCGTCACAAGTTGGTATCAGAGCCGACTGCCTTTAGGAATCCCCCTTCCACACTCCTTGGCCGAAGTTGAGTCTATTCGATGAAAATTGTTTTACTAACTTGGCTGTGCGTCCCATGGGCCCACGTCGCCATTGGGTGGTATTAGGATCTTTTACTCCTCATCTATACTCTGGGACTCTGATCTCTCTTCTATTCGGGTTAAATGATTTTGCTAAAAACAAAACTAACATTAGGTTCTCGATAATACTTCTCCCGAAGAGCCCCTTCATTTCTGACGATGGCCTGATTCATTAGAAGACCCCGATGATACTCTCTGATATTATCCCGAGAACTTGTGTTCATCGTATTTGCAATTCGCCTTCCACCGTCAACCCTTATGGACAACGACCTACACGTGCCATTCTTACATTCATCCCTAGTTGGTCTTGTTATTACAAGATACCCTGTAATACTTGTCGTTGTTCCAAGAATCCCTTGTGCCACTGCCTTGCGGTTCCTTGCCGCTAAAATATCCCTACGATTTGTTTCTTCACACTTATCGAGGAACCGTTCATTACAGTTGTTTATATGATTCACTAGATACATCGGAATACTACCCGATCTATCGATAATCCTCTGCCAACTATTGCTCTGCAAATACTTGTCAGCTTGCAGTCTGGACAATTCCATTTGTCTAGCAATAACCATTAAAATCCTTGTGATTGACATTCTGATCCTGTTGATTCAACATGTGTGTGGATGCACGCAATCATCAGTTGATCCTTATAAATTATCTTTCCGGCTCAGACGTCTTTCGAACATGAGCTGGTTCTCGGCCAATCAGATTGCCATTGATTGTACCCCTAAGTCTATTCAACTTATCCATCCTTGATCAGAGTGTTTGCTCTTGATCCCTTGATTTGAAAATCATAATTCCTTTGTTATTTCAACGATGAATTATTCAGATGTTCTATAAACCGATGCCTTTTGCATTATTTTTCCTTCTGATTGAGTACCGATACTCACATCAGATTTCGGGTGGTCTGCGAGACGAATTGCTTGGTTATTATCCGACAGTGTCCTTCATATCCAATAACCTTGAGAGTTTCTCCCTTGATACATAATGCCTTTGGTAAACTATGTCCTCTGCCTTTGGCAAGTTATATCCTATGCTTGTGTCAACAATGTGCTCTGCTTCGAGCATGTGTTAATTGATCCTAAAGTTCATGGTATATGTTCTAAGATGCCCCGATGGGTTGAACCTATGCTTTTTCTAATCTGTGTGAACCTGGAAACTACTACGGGTCATACTCTACTGTTGTTATGTCAGATAAAAACTTCCACACTACAACTTCTTCGAATGCGAGAAGTGAATGAAAGGTTATGCATTAGAGAAGTGGGAGTCGACCTTGAACTTTGTGTTCATGCCCATGGACGTGATGTAGATCCTATCATGGAAGCTTCTTGTAACAATAACTATTTCCTTGATAAATATCATCTGGTATCTGTGAATTGATCCTTTCCAACCGTGGTTCTGACCATGATTGTTCCCCTTTGATTCTATTTCTTGGGCAAGTTAAAGTACTTGCCTTCTGCAGATCAGTACGCCTTCCCAACATCTATTTTGTTCTACCTTCGAGTATTACCCCCTGGTATCTCGAGGATATCAACCCACTGCACTTCATCTTATGAATTTCTGATGAAGTAGTACTTTTCCCCATTATAGTCACTCCACGGGTTCTGGGTTGTCGTCAACCGAGAACACCGATTTGTGAATTGAATGAACACTGTGATTCGGTATTCCCAGTACTTTGTTGTTGAGAAGTTTAATACTCCATCATGTCACTCCTAGCCTGATCAGCTACATCATTATCGTGCTAATTTTAACTATACTATCGGGTCCTTAATTCCGGAGCACAACTTTCGATGATGAGCTAAGCTTACGCCGATTTCCTCGTCTTACCGTTCCACCTTGAACGACAAGCTTGAATTCGACTTTGTGTCATACCCATGGTTCCAATAACCTTTTGCTTCATCATTCCTTTGACTTGATGTCATCGCCGATCTATTACATCTTCGTGGAGCCTCTCGACAAAATTTGTCGTGATCATCATCAACATCTTGACTCCTTCCTGGATATCAACTGAATTCATGATGAGAAATACCATCCTTGCCCTCGATGAATTTTATTATCATCGACCACTTTATTGCCTTCCCACCAACACAGCTTGTTCGTGTTTGGTGTTATACCTTGAGCTCCCTGCCTTCCAGCAATTGTTCTTCCTTACTCGGAACATTACCAACTCTTATGTCATCAATGTTGTGAGAATTACACCACCTCTTAAGAATTTGTGATACAGTGATGCTTCTCACCATCACCATTCTTTTCTTGGTCCCCGTGTTGAGTGAACTCTGTTGTCCAAATTTAATATCTCTAGCAACCCTATTGCTTCAGAGTTATTGGACAATAATTCCAATTTAGTGTGTTGGTTGCTCAATTGCCATTTCGACGTTGGGCGTGCAACCCAACCCAAATTTCGAGTGCACCTTTCAACCCATGTTTAATTGTGTATGTTTTCCTCCAGCATACATCATTAATTCATTTGATCTGGCTAATGTTATCTCCTTGTTCACATAACTGTGGAAATCAATCTTTTGGAAATCTCAATGATTTGTCGTTGAGTTCATCAGCCACCTCCTCATCCTGTCAATGGTTTAATGATGAACTCATGATTCGGAACTTGCTTCCATGGTCCATTTCCCGAGAATCTTGCAACTCCATCTCATCAAATTGTGTTGCACCCTTTCCTTCTCGGGCATCATGAGTCTGAGTTATCCTGACACCAATCAGATCTGAATCTCGGCCAGATATGATGGTTGGAATGTTTTCCAAGAGTCATAACATTGGTCCTTATATAACCCAGTAAGGTGATATCATGCCTAGCCCACCTGGTCGGAGGACCTATTGCTATAGTATCCTTTTACAAGGTTAGCCATTCGTCCATGGGGAAATGGTAAGACTTATTCTATAAGTTGTTCCTGATGGATCCTTTTTTTTTCCAAAGTCTGATTTTTACCTGTTAACCATGTCAATGCTATCTCGAAGCATGTCTATGATACTCCGTTCTTCAACAAGAACATTTGAAGCCCAATGCTAATTGTTTCTTGCTCAACTATCCAAACACCGTTGTATGGATAATGTCATGAAAATTTCTCTCCCCTCACCTAGAGGCTTTTCTACTTAATATCATGTCATGGTTATCATGCTCTGCTTGTCCTTGGGAAGGATATACCCCTGAAATAGCTGATAATCATATTTTCCTTTCCATTACTTGGTTTAACCTTTCTGGTGATCATTATGGTCTAAGCAGTATTAATTCCCTGCTTATGTAGACCCCTCATGTACAATTCTGTCAGTAAGACCCTGTTACTTTTGTTGATGACATTCCGGTAACCACCGATGGACGAGAACTTTGCCTATTGGTCCGCCTTGTTGCAACGAGCAGGAAAATGGTTCTCTTGGTCCCTCGCCCTTGGTGCCAACATTGTTGCCAACATAACTGACATGGTGCTCTCTGACATGCCTTGCTATCATGACCGTGCAAGATGTCACTGCTCCTATTTAAAAAAAACCACATGGTGGGCCCATAATCCATAGTTCCACAGGATCGAAACCTGACTGTCCTGTACACCCCCTATTCCCAAAGTTATTCCTCGCGCGTGGCCTCGTATGTAATTCATGGGCCACCGTCCTAGTGATCTATTCTGGCATCAGACGCAATACTTACTCTCGCTACTCTGAACCCCTTTCTCACTCTGGTTCAGACTTCGAGCAACTATCTATCCGCTTGGAACCTCTTATTGTACCTTCGTACCTTACTCTCGATGTATTTCATATGTTCAACTCGAGAGATAATCTTATACTCATTCATGGGTTAACCCCAGATTGTTTCCCTCAAAAGCATGCTGTCGTAGCTGAGATGCCCCTTATCCTTTCATAAGTACGATGGAGTTCCCGAAGAAATGATGACAAGTTTATCATGATGCATTGGAATAAAGAATTGAAGACATCAATGAAAGGGATTAACTTCTTCGAGAAGATCCGTTAGAATATCGTAACCAGAACTTTCCCCCTTACTCCCCTCTTAAATCTCGGGACGAGATTTCTTGTAGTAGAGGAGAATTGTGACGCCCGGATAATTAAGCTACAGTAACCATCTACTAATGTTGCCACGTCACCAAAATTTGATGTTGATAATATCGCGATGATTCAAAACTCGTTCAAATTCAAATTTAAAATAAAGTCAAACTATAAAAGTTATTCAAAAGTCAAAACTAAAATATTCTAAATATAGCAAGTAATTCATAATAAATATTGGTGGATAAATCACACTTTTATAAAGTAGTTAAATGCACTATAATAAGTAAAAATAGTGGCAAACCATTAATTAAATACTCGTAAATTAATAAACAAATACAAACTACTTTCTAAAATGTGATAAGTTATTTGTGGCTGTGGCATAAATTGTAACATCTATTTGGGTGCCACTTTAGTATTTTTACTAAAACTAGAAATAAAAGAAAAGAGAAAATAGAAAACAGTAACTAAACTAAGACAGAAAAGAATAAAGAAGACAGAAAGAAAAGAAAAGAGGGGAAGGCCCATGTGGGCTGGGAGAGACCCAGCCCAGCTCACCCATCCCCTCCTCCACGCTACAAGAGACAGAGGAGGTGGCGTCCATCCACCGGCCAGGCAGTCGCCGTGGCGGCCATCCCCCGCCCCCCCGACGACTACAAGGCCTCGTCCCCGAACCCCCTTCGAACCCTAGCTCCTCTGCTTTCCTCTCCCTCGCTCCCTTTCATCCGTTCGAGTTAACCCGAGCGCTGCCGTCGTCGTCGTCGTGTCGATCCCGCGGCCGCTTGCCTCCCCACGCAGGGACATAATGTCCAGACGCTCAGCCTCCTTCTTCATCGACCACGAGGACCAGTTCGAGTCGGGAGGCGCTGCATCGGCGAGATCGATGGTCTTCCCCGACGACATCTGCCTCGGCCACCGCACGAATTCGCTACACTCCGACCACCATTGTTGCAGTCAAGCTTCTAATCACATCCGCTGTGAGCCTCCATTCGTTTCCCCTCTCTCCCCATGCTCGATTTTTTTCGTAGCGCCGTCCCCACGAGCTCCGGATCCGTTGTCCGCCATGGCCGATGGATGCATCGATGTCGTTCTCCCCATCGTATTCTGTTGATGTGTGTGTACTCTAGGCGTTGTGTAAATGCCACTAGCCCAATCCATGGCTCGATCTCGAGCTGTGGAGCTCTCTACTCCCATGCGAGCGCCCTGTCCGCAGCCCCGTCGCCGCCCAGCTTGTCGTTGCTCCTCCTCCTTGCGCTGCTCTACTTCCTGCGTCGCTGCTCTACTGCTCTGTTGCTGCTACCGCTGCCTACATGTTGCCCTCTGTTGCTCCTACTGCTTGCCGCTGCACAGCCGCTGCTGTCCGCAAGCGCCGTCGCTCGCCGTCGCCCGTTGACCGCGCCCGTGGCTCCCGCACGCCAGCGCCCGCTCGCGCTTGTCGCCCTCCTGCTATCGGAGCGCCGCGCGAGCCCGCCCCTCCGATTGCGCAGCCCCGCGCCCCGTCCCTCATGCCCCATGCCGTGCCGCTCGCCGCCGTTCCTGGCCGGCCGGCCTGCGCGCTGGCGGCCCCCGTCTGTGCACGGGCATAGCCCCTGCCGGCTGCGCCTCTGCTAGATTTGGCCGGCCCCTGCTAATTGGGGTTAGATTAGCACTAACCCCCTCCTAGTTAGTCACTAACAGTGGGCCCTGCCCCTGTTTAAATAAAAAAAGATATGTTCAAGCATACATAATTAATTAATTAAACAGTTAATTAATTTAATTAACTCAACCTAAATTAGTCTAATTAAATTATTAGTTAAATTAGACAGACAATGACAGGGGGCCCCACCCCCTGTTGACCAGTCAAACATTGACTGGTCAACTAGGACCCTCGTGGCCCACCTGTCAGCCTCTGGTAAACTTCTGTGTACGCACAGCTGGGTGCACCTAGCATTTAACTATTTAATTTCGAATTAATGTTAATTCCAGAAATTTCAGAAAAATGAATTAAAACTTTGAAAATTAATATAAAATAAACCGTAGGTCGGATGGAAAAACTTTGTACATGGAAGTTGCTCAGAACGACGAGATGAACCCGTATACGCAGCCCGCTCGTCCGCCACGCATCCCTAGCATAGCAAACTCGCAACTTTCCCCCTCCGGCTCCTCTGCCCGAAAACGCGGAACACCGGGGATACTTTCCCGGATGTATCCCCCTTCCCCGGTATCACCTCTTACCGCGTTAGGGCACCCCTAGCATCGATACTTGTCATGTCATGCATCACCATGCATCTGTTTACTTAAATATTTATTGTTTCTTCCCCCTCTTCTCTCGCTAGACACCGAGACCGACGCCGCTGCTACCCAGTACGACTACGGAGTTGACGACCCCTCTCTCTTGCCAGAGCAACCAGGCAAGCCCCCCCCCCCTTGATCACCAAATATCGCCTATTCTTCTCTATACTACTTGCATTAGAGTAGTGTAGGATGTTACTGCTTTTCGTTTATCCTATCCTGATGCATAGCATGGCCTTGCTACTACTGTTGTTACCTTTACCTGCAATCCTACATGCTTAGTATAGGATGCTAGTTTTTCCATCAGTGGCCCTACATTCTTGTCCGTCTGTTGTGCTATACTATCGGGCCATGATCACTCGGGAGGTGATCACGGGTATATACTATACACTTATAGATGATACATGTGATGACTAAAGACGGGTCGGCTCGTAGGAGTACCCGCGAGTGGATCTTTGAGGCGGAGCGACAGGGCAGGTTCAGACCACCTAGGAGAGAGGTGGGCCTGGCCCTGTTCGGCGTTCGCGGATACTTAACACACTTAACGAGATCTTGGTATTTGATCTGAGTCTGGGCATTTGGTCTATACGCACTAACCAACTACGTGGGAAAGATATGGGCACTCGGCGTCGTGGTATCAGCCGAAGCCTTCGTGACGTCAGTGACTGAGCGGCGCGCGCCGGATTGGAATGTAAGCCTGCTCTTGTATTAAGGGGGCTAGTTCTATTTCCGGCCGCCCACGCAACGTGCAGGTGTGCTAAGGGCGATGGGCCCAGACCCCTGTGCGCTTAGGTTTAGACCGGCGTGCTGACCTCTCTGTTGTGCCTAGGTAGGGCTGCGACGTGTTGATCTTCTGAGGCCGGGCATGACCCAGGAAAGTGTGTCTGGCCAAATGGGATCAAGCGTGTTGGGTTATGTGGTGCACCCCTGCAGGGAAGTTAATCTATTCGAATAGCCGTGTCCCTCGGTAAAAGGATGACCCGGATTTGTACCTTGACCTTATGACAACTAGAACCGGATACTTAATAAAACACACCCTTTCAAGTGCCAGATACAACCCGGTGATCGCTCTCTAACAGGGCATCGAGGAGGGGATCGCCGGGTAGGATTATGCTGTGCGATGCTACTTGGAGGACTTCAGTCTACTCTCTTCTATATGCTGCAAGACGGAGGCTGCCAGAAGCGTAGTCTTCGACAGGATTAGCTATCCCCCTCTTATTCTGGCATTCTGCAGTTCAGTCCACTGATATGGCCCTTTACACATATACCCATGCATATGTAGTGTAGCTCCTTGCTTGCGAGTACTTTGGATGAGTACTCACGGTTGCCTTGTTCCCCCTTTTCCCTTTTCTATATCCGATTGCTGCGACCAGACGATGGAGCCCAGGATCCAGGCGCCACCGCCGCCGACGACTCCTACTACACCGGAGGTGCCTACTGCTACGTGCAGCCCGCTGACGACGACCAGGAGTAGTTAGGAGGATCCCAGGCAGGAGGCCTGCGCCTCGTTCGATCTGTATCCCCGTTTGTGTTAGCCTTCTTATGGCAACTTGTTTAACTTATGTCTGTACTTAGATATTGTTGCTTCCGCTGACTCGTCTATGATCGAGCACTTGTATTCGAGCCCTCGAGGCCCCTGGCTTGTATTATGATGCTTGTATGACTTATTTTATTTGTAGAGTTGTGTTGTGATATCTTTCCGTGAGTCCTTGATCTTGATCGTACACGTTTGATTGTATGATTAGTGTACGATTGAATCGGGGGCCATTTGGAACCATTTCCCGCGCACATCGTCACCTCGTCCTTAGCCAATCTTCGCTTAATCCGTAGCCCCTATTTCGAGTTGCAAACATGAGCAACAGAACCAGTATCAAATACCCAGGCGCTACTACAAGCATTAGTAAGGTACACATCAATAACATGTATGATACGTCTCCAACGTATCTATAATTTTTTATTGTTCCATGCTGTTATATTATCAATCTTGGATGTTTTATAATCATTTTATATCATTTTTTGGTACTAACCTATTGACATAGTGCCAAGTGCCAGTTGCAATTTTTCCATGTTTTTTTACATTGCAGAAAATCAATATCAGACAGAGTCCAAATACAACAAACTCCATGGAGAATTTCTATGGTCTAGAAGGAACACAACGGGCCCTGGCTACTCCTGGGGGGTGATGACAAGTGACAATAAATTTCAGCACACTATACAAATGTTTTCTTACCGAATTCCACTTACCAAAGGCGCTCCACTCCCCGGCAACGGCGCCAGAAAATAGCCTTGATGACCCACAACTATAGGGGATCAATTGTAGCTCTTTTCGATAAGTAAGAGTGTCGAACCCAATGAGGAGCAGAAGGAAATGACAAGTAGTTTTCAGTAAGGTAATGTCTGTGCTGAAATTGTAAGTAGCAGAGTAGTTTGATAGCAAGATAATTTGTAACGAGCAAGTAATGATAGTAGTAACAAGTATGCAACAAGGTAGCCCAGTCCTTTTGAGGCAAAGGACAGGCCAAAACGGTCTTTTATGATAAGCAAAGCGTTCTTGAGGGTATACGGGAATTTCATCTAGTCACTTTCATCATGTTAGTTTGATTTGTGTTTGCTGCTTTGATAATTTGATATGTGGGTGGACCGGTGCTTAGGTGATGTTCTTACTTGAATAAACCTCCTACTTATGATTAACCCTCTCGCAAGCATCCGCAACTATGAGAAAAGTATTCTTTCCCTAATAATAAAGCACGTGTGAGTCTCTCGGGTTCACCGTCGTGGCGTTTTTACACGAAGGTCCCTGTAATTTTTAGGAATTAAACCCGCCGTCCCTATTTAAGTGGATGTGAAAAAAGTTTCGATTTTGTAAATCTACTCCTGCATTTTGTAAAAATTGCGTCCGCGCTCCTTTGTGCTTCTTATCCAGTAGCAGGAGATGGTGGAAGGGGAAAAACTTCGGGTGGGCTCCTCAGCGAGCACGGCTGCGCCCGCCTCCACCCCCTTTCCAGCCATGGCGGAGGACGAGAAGGTGAGGGGGGCAGCGCCCGCGGCCCGCCTCCACTCCCTTTCCAGCAGTGGCGATGGACGAGAAGGTGAGGGGTGGCGCCCGCGGCCCTGGTCTAAGACGAGGCGAGCGGCTCGGCTGGAGGTCGTCAGGGCGAGCGTGTTGTCGCTCGAGCGGGCGGACGAACGAGAGGCAGTTGGTGGCAGCAGGTCCGGCCGGAACGAAACATCGGCTAGAATTGGAGTCCCACGAGGAGGGGTCTGCAGGCGGCGGATCTGGTGGCCGGCAGCAAGCGGAGCCGGCGCATCAGTGTTCGCTCTTGCAGCCGCTAGGCGCCATGGCTTCTCTGGCAACGAGAACGGAGAGAGAGGTGCAGTGAGGGAGAACAGAGAAGGAGGGAGGAAGCGCGGCGGAGGTCCTGCCGGCGGCGGCTCGGCCTGTAGGCGCGCAGGCGTAAGCGGGTGGCTCTGGATCGAGCCCTTGCTTGTTCGTGAGTATTTTTTTACCCCGGCGGCACGACCTGCAGGCACGCAGGCGCAGGTGGCTTGGGATCGAGCCCTTGCTTGCTCGGGAGATTTTTCTTTTTTGACCCCTTTCTTGGTGTTTTTTTTCTGGACGTTGGAGGGTTTGAGCCCTTTGCTCGGTCGTGAGGTGGTGCACGCAAAAGCACATATACATACTGCACACAAAATTTCTGTCTTGGGAAGGGCGGAAGGCTACCTCACGGAGAAAAGGAGTGTATATTTCCCTAAAAAAGGAGAAAAGGAGTATATATGTTTCATGTGTTGTATATATATTTAAAAAGATAAATTATGTGCGTTTAAAAATGAGGAACGGAGTAAATTCTTGAGCCCAAGAAGGAAATGAGTTAAGAAGGAAAAGAGTGAATTCTACTCTTATCTGAGCGCAAGAAAGGGGGGAATCTGCCCAAGAAGGAAAGGAATTAAAATATGGAATAAATTTCCCCTTGAAGGAAATAAAAAGTTCCGATGTTCTAGCCTAGGAAGAAAAGGAAATAAAATCAAAAGAAGAAAAAATATTAGAAGAAAATAAATTATTCGCTGTTATGAATGTGCACGGTGAACCTCATGCAATAAAGGTTTTGATTTTTGGCTCCCGCCTGTATTAATTTCTTGACAAAGTAAGGAGCAAATGAATTACAAGCATGTGCAACATGGGTCTAAAGTTTTTTTCTCGATTTCCCACCTTCTTAAATTTCACCGTGGTAGCTACAACATGGCATGCTAGAGTGTAATGACCAATCTCACTACCTTGAGAATGGTCATGTTTATCATAAAATAGATATACATGTCACCACCTTCGACATGATACATACATACAAAGATAAAAAAGTGGCAACACGGATGGCCCACTAGAGATGTGTGAGAGGATGTTTCTCCCGTTACAACGCACGGGCATTTTTGCTAGTAAGAATAAATTCTAACCATAGCATTAAACTCTAGGATCCAATCGGTCCCTTACGGAATAGTGCGTAAACTGGGATTTAAGTTTCCGTCACTCTCGCAACCCACCATCTATTTACTAACTCCAAAATGCATTCCCTTAGGCCCAAATATGGTGAAGTTTCATGTAGTCGACGTTCACATGACACCACTAAGGGAATCAAAACATACATACCATCAAAATATGGAACACATATCAAATTCACATGATTACTTGCAACATGATTTATCCTGTGACCTCAAGAACGAAAGTAATTACTCAAACAATAAACATGCTCATGATCATAGGGGTATTAATATGCATAATGGATCTGAACATATAATCTTCCACCAAATAAACTATACAGTAATCAACTACAAGATGTAATCAACACTATTAGTCACCCCCTAGCAACAATCTATAGTTCCGGTAACAAGATTGAATACAAGAGATGAACTAGGGTTTGAGATGAGATGGTGCTGGTGAAGATGTTAATGGATATTGCACTCCCCAAGATGGGAGAGTTGTTTGCGATGATGATGACGATGATTTCCCCCTCTGAGAGGGAAGTTCCCCTGGCAAACTCGCTCCGATGGAAGTCAAAAGTGCTCCTGCCAAAGTTCCGCCTCGAGACGGCGGCGCTCCGTCCCGAAAGTCTTCCCCTTATTTTTTCTAGGTCAAAATGATTTATATACCAGAAGATGGGCACCGGAGGTGGGCCGAGGAGGCCACAACCCACCAGGGCGCGCCAGGGGGGCCTGGCGCGCCCAGGTGGGTTGTACCCACCTGGTGGCCCCCTCTAGTGTTTATTGGCTCCAGCATTTCTTAAATA
This sequence comes from Aegilops umbellulata, assembly GCA_032464435.1. NCBI lineage: Eukaryota > Viridiplantae > Streptophyta > Magnoliopsida > Poales > Poaceae > Aegilops > Aegilops umbellulata. Next base: position 485,523,793 of record CP136056.1, read on the forward strand.
TTCCATAAAAAATCCTCGTGGAGTTTCAGCTCATTTGGAGTTGTGCAAAATAGGTGGCCTAACGTAGCTTTTTCAGGTCCAGATTTCTAGCTGCCGGAATTCTCCCTCTTGGTGTCTACCTTCCAAATTATGAGAGAAAAGGCATTAGAATTACTCCAAAAAGCATTATTATGGATAAAAACATTATAAATAATAGTAAGAAAACATGATGCAAAAAGGACGTATCAACTCCCCCAAGTTTAGACCTCGCTTGTCCTCATGCGAAAACCGAAATCGAAAAACATGTCCACATGCTTTAAGAGAGAGGTGTCGATAAAAACAAAATATGGACATAGGAGCATCATGTTGATTATTATAACAGCAACAAAATTAAACATAGGAATTTTATCATAGAACTTTTATCATACACTTCCCATGAATAAGTAACAGTTCATCACACAATCGAAGTATAAAGCAAAAACTCTATTAGAACCAACAAACTATGTTCTCAGTCAAGTTTGCAACTACAATTCATCATATTTTCAGGAAGGGTCACGTGTCGGAGCCTTTTAAGCAAGTCCACATACTCAACCATCATATAGTCTTCTATGATTGCTAACACTCAGATCCTACCCATGAGCAAAACGTTTCAACCGAACACATAGAAATATAGGGGCTTATAGTTTCGCCTCCCAACATACTCACCTCAAGTGTGATGTTAACAATAATAACTCGTGCTATCTATATTCAAATGGACATATGTGCCTAGATCTTTCCTCACCACATGATGCTTGCCAAAGGAGAAAAATAAAAAGGAATAGAAGGAAAATTTTGACTCTTTGCAAAAAAGTAAATACATAAAAGTAAAAGGTAGGCCCTTCGCAGAGGGAAGCAGAGGTTGCCATGCGCTTATTTGTTTGCATGCTCAATCCCTTAGTGCAAGAGAACGTCACGTTGTATTGCCCCTTAAGATGACAACCTTTATTATGCAGTCGGTCGCTTTTATTCTTTGTCATCCAAGTTCGTACAACACTCAATTTTATCTTACACTAAATGATCTCACATATTTAGAAGCAATTTTTATTGCCTTTTTGCACCGATGACAACTTACTTGAGGGATCTTGTTCAATCCCTAGGTAGGTATGATGGACACTTGAAAAAGATTTGGGTTTAAGGGTTTTTGGATGCACAAGTAGTATCTCTACTTAGTGCGGAATTCTTGGCTAGCAAATATAGGGGAAAGCATCACATGTTAAAGGATCTATGACAATATGACTTCTGTGTGAATATAAACATACATAAACCATTACGTTGTCTTCCTTGTCCAACGTCAACAATTTTGGCATATAATATTTTGATGAGGGCTCACAATCACAAAAGATTTCTAGGATAGTATATTTATATGTGGATCTTCCCTTCCTTACTAATTATTTCATGAGTTGCATCACTGACCAATGCTACGTTTGTCAATCTATAATAAAATTTTCTTACTTATACTTTTCCTCATGTGGTGCTATCACCTACCATAGGATTAGTATATGATCTTATTGATTTATTTCCTTTCTTTTGTTTGCTTTCTTTCTATTTTTCTTTTCTTTATTTGCAGCATGAAAGTAAACAAAGTAAAAACTCGAACTAATTTTATTATATAACTTGGACACGATAACAATGATAGATCACTAAGCAAACTGTCAAAGAAGAAAATATCGAACTTGACATTATTCATCTAAGCAAAAGATTGAACTAAGATAAGTAAAAGCAAAAAGATAGTGGGATGATACGATACCGGGGCACCTCCGCCAAGCTTGGCAGAAGCCAAGGGGAGTTCCCATACCCGATACTCAATTCTCCTTTGGTGGTGAAGAAGGTGATGGTGGTGATGAAGAAGAGATCTTGTCCTTGGAGGAACCTAAAGAGGCCATGGTAGATGGGATTTGACAGAAAACATCAAGAAAAGAGAAGAGAGTATTTACTCCGTGATATGGTGGTTAATAGGTTCGGGAAGTATATATAGATTTTTTATCTTGTAGGACAAGTAAACAAAAGAAAAACGGAGTACAGGAGGGGTCCCAGGTGGGCACAACCCACCTGGGCGCGCCCTGGTGTCTTGTGCCCACCAGGGGATGCTTCTTGGGAGTTTCTTTATTTCCAAAATTCTAAATTATTCCAAAACTGAAAAAAAATATTTTTGCAGATTTTTTGGAGTATGTTTACTTACCGTACTACGTACCTCCTTTTTTTGACGATTCTGGAGTGTTCCGGAAGGACTCTTTTATGTGTTCTTCCGGTGTCAAAGTTTGTAAAATATTGCTTTCAACATTAATAGGCGTACCTGAGATATAATGTTTTATTCGTTGCCCGTTGATAACCTTCGGGTTAGTGCCTTCAAAATTATTTATTTTGATGGCTCCAGACTGGTAAACCTCCTCGATGACATAGGGGCCTTCCCATTTTGAGAGGAGTTTGCCTGCAAAGAATCTGAAACGAGAGTTGTACAAAAGAACATACTCTCCGACTTTAAAATCACGTTTTTGAATTCTTTTTATGCCACCTTTTAACTTTTTCTTTGAATAACTTTGCATTTTCATAAACTTGGGTTCTCCATTCATCTAATGAGCTTATATCAAATATCCTCTTTTCACTAGCAAGTTTGAAATCACTGTTGAGTTCTTTAACTGCCCACTATGCTTTATATTCTAACTCAAGAGGCAAATGACAAGCTTTTCCATAAACCATTTTATAAGGAGGACATACCCATAGGATTTTTATATGTTGTTCTATAAGCCCAAAGTGCATCATCTAATTTCTTAGTCCAATTCTTCCTGGACCTATTAACAGTCTTTTGCAAAATTAATTTTATTTCTCTATTGCTAAGCTCAACTTCACCACTAAACTGAGGATGATAAGGTGATGCAATTCTATGATTAACATCATACTTAGCAAGCATCTTACGAAAAGCACCATGAATAAAGTGTGAACCACCATCAGTCATTAAATATCTAGGGACTCCAAACCTTGGGAAAATAACTTCCTTGAGCATTTTAATAGAGGTGTTGTGATCAGCACTACTAGTTGGAATAGCTTCTACCCATTTAGTAATATAATCAACAGCAACCAAAATGTGTGTATACCCATTAGAAGAAGGAAGGTCCCATGTAATCAAATCCCCAAACATCAAATGGTTCAACAGAAAGATAATAGTTCATAGGCATTTCTTGACACTTACCAATATTACCTATTCTTTGGCATTCATCACAAGATGAGACATACTTACGAGCATCCTTGAAGAGAGTAGGCCAATAAAATCCAGATTGCAATACCTTATGAGCAGTTCTATCTCCAGCATGATGCCCTCCATAAGGTTCGGAGTGACATTCCCATAGGATTTGTCCCGGTTCATGCTCAGGTACACAATGTCTAATAATACCATCGACTCCTTTATAAAGATGTGGGTGATCCCAAAAGTAATATCTTAAATCATAGAAGAATTTTTTCTTTTATTGGTAAGTAAAGCTAGGTGGTAAATATTTAGCAACAATGTAATTAGCATAGTCAGCATACCAAGGAGTACTATTAACAACAATTATTGCAGCTAACTACTCATCAGGAAAACCATCATCAACAGGTAGTGGGTCATCAAGCACATTTTCAAGCCTAGACAAGTTATCAGCTACGGGGTTCTCAGCTCCTTTTCTATCAATGATATGTAAACCAAATTCTTGTAACAAGATAACCCAATGAATAAGTCTAGGTTTAGCATCTTTCTTCTCCATAAGATATTTAATAGTAGCATGGTTTGTGTGAACAGTTACTTTAGAATCAACAATATAAGGTCTAAACTTATCACAAGCAAACACCACTGCTAAGAATTCTTTTTTAGTTGTAGCATAATTTCTTTGAGCACTGTCTAGAGTTTAGTAGCATAATGAATAACATTCAATTTCTTATCAACTCTTTGTCCTAGAACGGCACCAACAGCATAATCACTAGCATCACACATAATTTCAAAAGGCAAGCTCCAATCAGGTGGTTGAACAATAGGTGTAGAGATTAAAGATTTCTTGAGTGTTTCAAAGGCTTCAAGACAATCATCATCAAAAACAAAAGGAATATCCTTTTTGCAAAAGATTAGTAAGAGGCCTAGAAATTTTAGAAAAGTCCTTGATAAACCTCCTATAGAAACCAACATGACCTAGGAAACTATGAATACCTTTTATGTCCCTCGGACATGGCATTTTCTCAATTGCATCAACCTTAGCTTGGTCCACTTCAATACCTCTTTCAGAAATTTTATGACCCAAGACAATGCCTTCATTAACCATAAAGTGGCACTTCTCCCAATTCAAGACAAGATTTGTTTGTTCACATCTCTGCAAAACTCGTTCAAGATTGCTTAAACAATCATCAATAGACTTCCCATAGACAGAGAAGTCATCCATGAAAACCTCAACAATATCTTCACAAAAATCAGAGAATATAGCCATCATGCATCTTTCAAAGGTAGCAGGTGCATTACATAAACCAAAAGGCATACGTCTATAAGCATAGGTTCCAAAAGGACAAGTAAAAGTGGTCTTTTCTTGATCAGGTTGAGAAACAGGTATTTGTGAAAAGCCAGAATATCCATCAAGGAAGCAAAAGTGTGTGTGCTTAGATAATCTTTCAAGCATTTGATCAATAAAAGGCAAAGGGTAGTGATCTTTTCTAGTAGCTTTATTTAATTTTCTAAATCAATTAGCATTCTATAGCCTGTAACAATTCTTTGTGGGATAAGTTCATTCTTATCATTAGGAACAACAGTTATACCTCCTTTCTTAGGGACACAATGAACATGACTTATCCATCTACTATCAGCTATAGGATAGATTATACCTGCTTCCAGAAGTCTTAATATTTCCGTTCTTACCACCTCTTTCATCTTTGGATTTAACCGACGTTGGTGATCAACAACTGGTTTAGCATCAGGTTCCATATTAATTTTGTGCTGGCATAGAGTGGGACTAATGCCCTTTAAACCATTAAGAGTATATCCAATAGCGGCTCGGTGCTTCCTTAGAACTTTCAATAATCTTTCTTCTTCATGTTCTGAAAGGTTAGCACTAGTAATAATAGGATATATCTTCTTTTCATCAAGATAAGCATATTTCAAAGTGTCTGGCAATTGTTTTAATTCAAACACAGGATCACCTTTAGGTGGAGGTGGACCTCCTAGAGTTTCAATAGGCAAATTGTGTTTAAGCAGTGGACGTTGTTCAAAGAAAATATTATCTATTTCATTTCTTTCATGCATATGTAAATCATTTTCATGGTCTAGCAAGTATTGTTCTAAAGGATTAGTAGGTGGTACAACAATAGAAGCAAGACCAATTAATTCATCCTTACTAGGCAATTCTTTTTCATGATGATTTATACTAAACTTGGAAAAATTAAACTCATGAGACTCATCACCAAAGCTAACACCAACAATTTGTTTCTTGCAATCTATCTTAGCATTAAATGTGTTCAAGAAAGGTCTACCAAAGATAATGGGGCAAAAGTCATCTTGTGGGGAAGCAAGAACAAGAAAATCAGTAGGGTATTTTATTTTCCCACACAATACTTCAACATCTCTAATAATCCCACAAGGTGATATGGTGTCTCTATTTGTAAGTTTAATAGTAACATCTATGTCTTCTAACTCTGTAGGTGCTATGTCTTTTTGAATTTCTTGATACAAAGTGTAAGGAATAGCACTCACAGCACCCATGTCACATAAACCATGATAACAGTGATATCCTATTTTAAATGAAATGACCAAGCAAGCCAACAACTGGTCTATTTTCATCCTTTTTTCGGGTTTAGCAATTCTAGCAGCTTCTGCATAGAAGTAAATAACATGCCCATCTATGTCTTCTTCTAAGAGATCTTTAACCATAGCAACATTGGGTTCTACTTTAATTTGTTCATCTGGTTTAGGTGTTCTAACAAAGCTTTTGTTAACCACAGTTGAAACTTTAGCATGTTCCTTTATCCTAACAGGAAAATGTGGTTTCTCAATATAAGCAGTAGGAACAATTGGATCAACATTATAGAGTATAGTTTCCTCTTTAACTGGTATCGGTTCTTTAGTTTCTTATTTAATAGGTGGGTGATATTTAAACCACTTCTCTTTAGGAAGTTCAACATGAGTAGCAAATGATTCACAAAAGGATGCTACTATCTCAGAGTCAATTCCATATATAGTGCCAAACTTTTGAAAAGCATCGGTATCCATAAAAGATTTAACACAATCATACTTAAGCTTTATACCTGACTCTTTACCTTCGTCGAGTTCCCAATCTTCAGAGTTGTGTTTAATTCTTTCCAAAAGATCCCACCTGAATTCAATATTTTTCTTCATAAAAGAACCAGCACAAGAAGTATCCAACATGGTTTGATCATTACGAGAAAGCCGAGCATAAAAGTTCTGAATAATAATTTCTCTTGAGAGATCATGATTGGGGCATGAATATAACATTGATTTAAGCCTCCCCCAAGCTAGAGCGATACTTTCTCCTTCACGAGGCCAAAAATTATATATATAATTCCGATCACGATTAACTAGATGCATAGGATAATTTCTTTGGTGGAACTCCTATTTCAAACGATTCCAATTCCATGATCCAATATCATCGCATAGCCTATACCATACCAATGCTTTTCCCTTCAATGATAAAGGGAAAACCTTTTTCATCACCTCATCTCCGGGTAAACCTGCAAGCTTGAACAATCCACAAATTTGTTCTACATATATCAAGTGCATATTAGGATGTTTTGTTCCATCTCCTGCATAACGATTAGCTAGCAGTTGTTCCATCATACCCGAAGGAATTTCATATTCAATATTTTCAGTAGGTGCAGTAGGTTGAGGGGTAGCTAATTGTGGTTCCGGGCGAGGTGAAGATACCCCGAACAAACCCCTCAAAGGATTGTTTTCCATAGTAACAAGTGACAATAAATTTCAGCAAACTATATAAATGTTTCCTTATTGAATTCCACTTACCAAAGGCGCTTCACTCCCCGGCAACGGCGCCAGAAAATAGCCTTGATGACCCACAAGTATAGGGGATCAATTGTAGCTTTTTTCGATAAGTAAGAGTGTCGGACCCAACGAGGAGCAGAAGGAAATGACAAGTAGTTTTCAGTAAGGTAATGTCTCTGCTGAAATTGTAAGTAGCAGAGTAGTTTGATAGCAAGGTAATTTGTAACGAGAAAGTAACGATAGTAGTAACAAGTATGCAGCAAGGTAGCCCAGTCCTTTTTAGGCAAAGGACAGGCCAAAACGGTCTCTTATGATAAGCAAAGCGTTCTTGAGGATACACGGGAATTTCATCTAGTCACTTTCATCATGTTGGTTTGATTTGTGTTCGCTACTTTGATAATTTGATATGTGGGTGGACCGGTGCTTAGGTGCTGTTCTTCCTTGAACAAACCTCCTACTTATGATTAACCCTCCCGCAAGCATCTGCAACTATGAGAAAAGTATTAAGAATAAATTCTAACCATAGCATTAAACTCTAGGATCCAATCGGTCCCTTATGGAATAGTGCATAAACTGGGGTTTAAGTTTCTGTCACTCTCGCAACCCACCATCTATTTACTACTCCACAATGCATTCCCTTAGACCTTAATATGGTTAAGTGTCATGTAGTCGACGTTCACATGACACCACTAAGGGAAACACAACATACATACCATCAAAATATCGAACACATATTAAATTCACATGATTACTTGCAACATGATTTATCCCGTGACCTCAAGAACGAAAGTAATTACTCACAAACAATAAACATGCTCATGATCAGAGGGGTATTAATATGCATAATGGATCTGAACATATCATCTTCCACCAAATAAACCATATAGTAATCAACTACAAGATGTAATCAACACTACTAGTCACCCCCTAGCAACAATCTATACTTCCGGTAACAAGATTGAATACAAGAGATGAACTAGGGTTTGAGATGAGATGGTGCTGGTGAAGATGTTGATGGAGATTGCCCTCCCCAAGATGGGAGAGTTGTTGGTGATGATGATGATGATGATTTCCCCCTACGGGAGGGAAGTTCCCCTAGCAAAATCGCTCCGCCGGAGGGCAAAAGTGCTCCTGCCCAAGTTCCGCCTCGAGACGGCGGCGCTCCATCCTGAAAGTTACCCCTTATTTTTTTAGGTCAAAATGACTTATATACCAGAAGATGGGCACCGGAGGTGGGCTGAGGAGGCCACAACCCACCAGGGCGCGCCAGGGGGGCCTGGCGCGCCCAAGTTGGTTGTGCCCACCTGGTGGGCCCCCTCTGGTGTTTATTGGCTCCAGTATTTCATAAATATTCCGTAAAAAAAATCCTCGTGGAGTTTCAGCTCATTTGGAGTTGTGCATTATAGGTGGCCTGACGTAGCTTTTCCACGTCCAGATTTCCAGTTGCAGGAATTCTCCCTCTTGGTGTGTACCTTCCAAATTATGAGAAAAAAGGCATTAGAATTACTCCAAAAAGCATTATTATGGATAAAAACATTATAAATATTAGTAAGAAAACATGATGCCCCGAGGGGGCACAACCCACCAGGGCGCGCCAGGAGGCCCAAGTGCGCCCTGGTGGGTTGTGCCCACCTCGGGTGCCCCCGGACCACCTCTTCGCTCTATAAATACCCCAATATTCAAGAAACCCTAATGGCATCGACAAAATATTCATCCAGCCGCCCGCAGAGTCTAGAACCACCAGATCCAATCTAGAAACCATCTCGGATGGGGTTCACCACCTCCATTCGTGCCTCTCCGATGATGCGTGAGTAGTTCTTTGTAGACCTTTGGGTCCCTAGTTAGTAGCTAGATGGCTTCCTCTCTCTTGCTAGATTTTCAATACAATGATCTCTTAGAGATCCATATGATGTAACTCTTTTACGGTGTGTTTGTTGGGATCGATGAACATTGATTTTATGATCAGATCTATCTTATTATATCCATGAAAGTTATTTGAGTTTCTTTGATCTCTTGTATGCATGATTGCTTATAGCCTTGTATTTCTTCTCCGGTATTTGGGTTTTGTTTGGCCAACTTGATCTATTTATCTTGCAGTGGGAAGAGATGCTTTGTAGTGGGTTCGATCTTACGATGCTTGATCCCAGTGACAGAAAGGGAAACAACACTATGTATCATTGCTACTAAGGATAAAACGATGGGGTCTATATCAACATAGATAAATCTTGTCTACATCATGTCATCGTTCTTATTGCATTACTTTGTTTTCCCATGAACTTAATACACTAGATGCATGCTGGATAGCGGTCGATGTGTGGAGTAATAGTAGTAGATGCAGGCAGGAGTCGGTCTACTAATCTTGGACGTGATGCCTATATAATGCTCATTGACTGGATATCGTCATGATTATTCGAAGTTCTGCCAATTGCCCAACAGTAATTTTTTCACCCACCGTTTGCTATTTTTCTCGAGAGAAGAAACTAGTGAAACCTACGGCCCCGGGTCTTCTTTCTCATATATTTTCCTTTGCGATCTACTTTTCCTTGCATTTATTTTCAGATCTATTAAACCAAAAATACAAAAATACCTTGCTGTGTTTATTTTTATTTATTTTATATACGATCTATCTTTCAATCTACTACAAATTTACCTCATGCCCGTTTGCCTATATTGAGGCGCCGTACCCCAGAAGGGATTGACAACCCCTTTAACACGTCCGGTTGCGAGGATTTGTTATCTGTGTGCAGGGGTTGTTTACGTTGTGTTGCTTGGTTCTCCTACTGGTTCGATAACCTTGGTTTCATATCTGAGGGAAATACCTACCGGTGCTGTGCTGCATCATCCCTTCCTCTTTGGGGAAATACCAACGTAGCTTCAAGCGACATCAAAAGGAATTTCTGGCACAGTTGCTGGGGAGGATCTTCAACATATACCAGGTTCCTAATCACAAATCTCATCTCCTTGCAATTTACATTATTTGCCATTTGCCTCTCGTTTTCCTCTCCCCCACTTCACAAAAATTTGCCATTTTATTCGCCTCTATTTTTCGTTCGCCGTATTCTCGTCAGATTTATTCTTTGCTTGCAATCATGAGTGATTTCAGTATGGCACCAACAGATGATGGCCTAACTCCTAAGATAGGACGTACGGGCAATCTGGATGCTAAAAATTTTATCTTGGGGCAAGGGAACGTTATGGGAAAAGAACGTATCCAAGAATTTTTCAATTGTGTGGGAAATTTGAGTCTTGATGATGCTCCCATAATTAAAACTACTAGATCTTATTCGGATGCTATTTTAGCACTAGTTTTGAAACTTGAAAGTAAATTTATTCGTACCCATCCTACTTTGCAAAGATTTTTTGAGCTTCCCGTTATGAAGAATCCTAGGGATAAAAAGTTGGCCACTCTCGTTATTATGAATGAGTTTGACTACATAATACGGGAGGCTAGAGAAATCTTTGATTTTTATGGTATGAATCATGAAACACCTGTGATAGATGAAATTCTTTACAATAGTGACTATGCTTTGAGACATTTGCTTGGGGATAATAAGATCTTTGATGAGAATCTTAAAAAGGAGGTCCCCGTTCTAGATATAATCCAACAAGTTTTTAATAATGTTAATCAACATTACTCTTGGATTGTTGCCGGAAACCAATGGGGTTATGATGAAAACCAACTTAGAAATGCTAAAGTTTCCATGTATAATATGTTATATGTTGTGTATACAAAACCCCATGATGAAACCACCTCTAATAAAGTTAAGAAAAGGATGACAAAACTTAGATCCTTGCTTTATGCCTAGCTAAGGGCGTAAAACTATAGCACTTGTTGGGAGGCAACCCAATGAATAAATTTTATTTTTGCTTTTTGCTTTCTGTTCTTGAGTGTTAGCACAATTATGCTACTGTTATGATTATGTTTTTTGTGTTTTAGTTAGTGTTTGTGCCAAATAGAACCGATAGGATCTTCTTGGGCGATAGTTGTTTCATCTTGCCGAAAAAGATAGAAACTTTGCGCTCACGAAAACAATTCTCATTTTTTTATCAGAAAGATCTTTTACCCTGATTATTTTTGTAGAAGATTAATATACAAATTACCCAGGTCGTCCTAGTTTTTTAGAATTTTTGTAGTTCCAGAAGTTTTCAAAAAAGTCAGATTGCTACAGACTGGTCTGTTTTGACAGATTCTGTTTTCTTTGTGTTGTGTGCTTATTTTGATGGCTCTATGGTTTTCTTTGATGAGGTTTTGCCATAGAGAAGTTGGAATATACAAAAAATATGAATTGGTTTGGTACAGTACTTATAATAGTGGTTTGCTTTCTTATACTAACAGATCTCATGAAGGTTTTGTTGAGCTTTGTGTGATTGAAGTTTTCAAGTTTTGGGTTATCTTACGACGGATGAAGGAAGGATAGAACAACCTAAGCTTGGGGATGCCCCAGAATCCCAAGCTATTATCCAAAAATGAGCAGCCAACTAAGCTTGGGGATGCCCCCGAGTGGCATCCCCGCTTTCTTCCAACGACTATCGGTATTTTACTCGAAACTATATTTTTATTCGTCACATGATATGTGTTTTGCTTGGAGCGTCTTGTATGATATGAGTCTTTGCTTGTTTTATTTTGTGTTTTAAGTCATCAATCCTTGATGGACACACCTATTTGAGAGAGCCAAAATCATGTCATGACTTGTTAGAATTGCTCTCTATGCTTCACTTAATTTTTTATGAGCTAGGACTTGCTCTAGTGCTTTACTTATATCTTTTTAAGCACGGTGTGCTTAGTAGTTTTTTGAAGAAATGCTCTCTTGCTTCACTTCAATTATTTTGAGAGAAAGAAAAAATTATGCTCATGATCTTCACTTATATTTGTTTGAGCTATGAAAAGCAACATATGAAAATTAGTCCCAAAGTGATAGATATCCAAGAAGGATATAATAAAAACTTTCATGAAGATCATTAGACAAAATAAACTAGATTCTTAGTAATAGTTTTGAGATATGATGATGTGATATGTGAGTTATGTTGATGAGTAATTATGCTTTAGTAAGAATATTGGTGTTAAGGTTTGTGATTCCCTATGCAAGTACGAAAGTCAATAGTCATGCGATGAAATTATGTCCTACTTGTGGTGCATTATTCGGTGTTATTTATGCTTAATGCTTGCTTATGAGATTATCCGTTTCTTGGTTGGTCGCTTCTCAATCTTTTTGCTAGCCTTCATTTTGCACTAAGTATGATCTCTACATGTGTATCCAAAATGTTTCAAACCAGTTTTGCCACATGAATCCACTATATCTACCTATATGCGGTATTTGTTTTGCCGTTCTAAGCAAATTTGCATGTGCCATATCTAATTTTCCAAATAAACTTCTCTTTTGTGTGTTTGTTTTGCTCGCGGAGCGGTGAGGGGTGGCTAATATTTTCCATGCTGGATGTGTTATTCTCACGATGAGTGTTTATTCACTTGTCATTGCATGAGAGTAAGGCAAAGGTTTTAGGGATGCCCATTTCTGAAATGCAAAAGTGAATTTACTTTATGTTGTCAAATAATAAATTCCTTGGAAAGTGTTGGTATGGAGGGCACCAGTGGATACGGTTAGCCATGGAAAGTGTGTTGCTAAACGTAGTAATTTAAAAAAATTCCTACGCACATGCAAGATCATGGTGATGCATAGCAACGAGAGGGGAGAGTGTTGTCCACGTACCCTCGTAGACCGAAAGCGGAAGCGTTATAACAACGAGGTTGATGTAGTCATACGTCTTCACGGCCCGACCGATCAAGCACCGAAACTATGGCACCTCCGAGTTTTAGCACACGTTCAGCTCGATGACGATCCCCGGACTCCGATCCAACAAAGTGTCGGGGATGAGTTCCGTCAGCACGACGGCGTGGTGACGATCTTGATGTTCTACCATCGCAGGGCTTCGCCTAAGCACCGCTACAATATTATCGAGGATTATGGTGGAGGGGGGCACCGCACACGGCTAAGAGATCAATGATCAATTGTTGTGTCTATGGGGTGCCCCCCTCCTCCGTATATAAAGGGGGAGGAGGAGAGGGCCAGCCAAGGGGAGGAGGCGCGCCCAAGGGGGGGCAATCCTACTCCAAGTAGGTTTTGCCCCCCTTTCCTATTCCAACTAGGAGAAGGGGGAAGGAGGAGGTGGAGGGAAGGAAGGAGAAGGGGAGCCGCCGCCCCCTTCCCTTTCCCAATTCGGATGGGGGCAAGGGGGGCCGCGCGCCACCTCTCCTCTTCCACCACTTTGGGCCCATGAGGCCCAATAACCCCCCCGTGGGGTTCCGGTAACCCCCCGGTACTCCGTTTTATATCCGATAACCCCCAGAACCATTCCGGTGTCCAAATATAGTCATCCAATATATCAATCTTTATGTCTCGACCATTTCGAGACTCCGTCATGTCCGTGATCACATATGGGACTCCGAATAACCTTCGGTACATCAAAACATATAAACTCATAATGAAACTATCATCGTAACGTTAAGCGTGCGGACCCTACGGGTTCGAGAACAATGTAGACATGACCGAGACATGTCTCCGGTCAATAACCAATAGCGGAACCTGGATGCTCATATTGGTTCCTACATATTCTACGAAGATCTTTATCGGTCAGACCGCATAACAACATACGTTGTTCCCTTTGTCACTGGTATGTTACTTGCCCGAGACTCGATCGTTGGTATCTCAATACCTAGTTCAATCTCGTTACCGGCAAGTCTCTTTACTCGTTCCGTAATACATCATCTCACAACTAACTCATTAGTTGAAATGCTTGCAAGGCTTATGTGATGTGCACTACTGAGAGGGCCCAGAGATACCTCTCTGACAATTGGAGTGACAAATCCTAATCTCGAAATACGCCAACCCAACATGTACCTTCGGAGACACCTGTAGAGCTCCTTTATAATCACCCAGTTATGTTGTGACGTTTGATAGCACACAAAGTGTTCTTCCGGCAAACGGGAGTTGCATAATCTCATAGTCATAGGAACATGTATAAGTCATGAAGAAAGCAATAGCAACATACTAAACGATCGGGTGCTAAGCTAATGGAATGGGTCATGTCAATCACATCATTCTCCTAATGATGTGATCCCGTGTAACACCCCCAATGTCATGCTACAGTAACCCTCTCTGATTAAGCTAATCATTTTTTCGAACAGTGCTTAATCACCTTTGTTCAATATCCCATTTCAAATTCCAGTCAATTCAAATTCAAGTGAAGTTTGAAGTTGCTCAAAAGTTGATGGAAAAATGTTCATCATTTGCCAAAACTTCCATAACAATTATTTGTTAAGGAACACAACATCACTTTTGTGCAAAGATGAGCATTAGCAATAATAACAGCACCAATTTAGCATTTTAAATGCTATCCTATTTTATGAAAAATACAAATGAATTCTTCTGGTCTCCAAAATATTTATGGCTCTGTCTATAATCACCAGGGATTTAACGGGACACCTCCCGAAGTTTTCCTAAGTGAAATAGTTGACCAAATAATTCCCTTTCTCTCTCTATTAATAAATAAAAGCTAAGACAGAGAAAAAGAAAACAAGAAAAGACCTAAACTACTAGTTAAATGGGCTCTAGGTCAACAGTGGGAGCCCAGCCCACCTCGCCACCTCCTCCTTCCTCCTGTTCACGAGGGGTGCTGTGGCCGCACGCCCAGCGTCCGTGGGCGAGTATGTGCACGCGGCGGCCATCCGAGAACCCCGACAACCTACTAGGTCACCCTGGGCCCCTCTGGGCGAACCCTAGCCACCATTCCCTTCCCCTCGCGCCGCTTTCGTTCTCCCCGAGACAAGCCGTCACCACCATCGACATGTCCTCTCCATAGGCACGGCCACCGGCCACCCCGCGATGTCTGCGCATGTCGAGGAGCACCGCCGCGTTCATCTACGTCGCCTACCTCTTCAGATCGGAGTTGTGGAGCCGCATGGACGCCGCACGCGGCATCTTCTTCACCTGCGGCCACCGAGACCTCAACCATCGATCCCCGGCTGCCGCTACCCCACCGTCTTCCCCGAGCCTTACCTGCAACGCTGTGAGCGGCCTCCTCCTCTTCCCCTCCTCGATTCACCGTCGTAGGTCGCCGTCCGCGCCGTCTGTGCTTCTGACCATCGTCGCGGTCATCGCGCGGTCACTGCGCCCCAGTCTACGCCCCGTGCTCGCCCACATGTGCACGGCCTCGCTCGCCGCTCACCCGCACTGCAGCGTTGCTCTTCTTGCCTGCTCTCATGCTGCTTGCTGCATGCCGTTCCCCCCCTCCATGTGCTGCTGCTAACTGCTGCTCTGCTGCAGCTTGTTGCTGCTGCCGCTTCCTACGGCTCTGGCTGTCGAGCCGCTGCCAGTCGCGCCCTGCGGCTCCCGTCGCACCATGGCCACCTTGTGCGTGTGACCGCCGCGCTCGGCGCTCGCCGCGCCAACCCCGCCCGGCCACCGCTGCGCCTCGCGCCGGGCCTACTGCTGCTTCTGACGCCGCATGGCCGCCTCTCCCGCTCGCCTCCGCACCGCCGCTGCCTGCTCGCCGGTGGCGGCCATCCTTCTCGCCCCGCTCCCCGCGCCATGCGTTGGGTGCTGGCCGCCGGCGCTCCTCTGCGAGCGGCCGTGCGTGCCCCAGCCGTGGCCTCGGGCCACTGCTCGATTTGCGGCCGGCCCTGTAATTTAGTTAGGTTGATCTAACTGCCTAACTAGTCTATCTAATAGACACTAACAACTGGGCCTCCACCTTGTAAATAAACTAATATAGATAAATGGATAAGTTTTACTCAATGACAGGTGGGTCCCATATGACCCTGTTGACTGGTCAACTACCAGTCAACTGTTGACTGGTCAACTACCAGTCAACTGTTGACTGGTGAGTCAGTAGTTGACCGGGCCCAGCTGTCATCCTCTCTGGCTAGGTACTCATGTTGGGGAACGTTGCAGAAAATTAAAATTTTTCCTACGGTTTCACCAAGATCCATCTATGAGTTCATCTAAGCAAGGAGTCATGGGAGAGAGATTGCATCTACATACCACTTTGTAGATTGCGAGCGGAAGCGTTCAACGAACGGGGATGAAGTAGTCGTACACACCGTGATCCAAATCACCGGAGATCCTAGCACCGAACGGACGGCACCTCCGCGTTCAACACACGTACGGTCAGCGTAACGTCTCCTTCTTCTTGATCCAGCAAGGCAAAGGAGAGGTTGGGGAAGATAGCTCCAGCAGCAGCACGACGACGTGGTGATGGTGGAGCTGCAGTACTCCGGCAGGGCTTCGCCGAGCTCTACGGAGGAGGAGGAGGTGTTGGAGAGGGAGAGGGAGGCGCCAGGAGCAGGGGGTGCGGCTGCCCCCTTCTCCTCCCCCCTTTATATAGTCCCCTAGGGGGGGCGCCGGCCCTAGGAGATGCAATCTCCTAGGGGGCGGCGGCCAAGGGGTGGGGCTTGCCCCCCAAGCAAGGGGGCGCCCCCCCTTTAGGGTTTCCCCCACCCTAGGCGCATGGGCCTCTAGGGGCTGGATCCCCTTGGCCCATGTAGGCCAAGGCGCACCACCTAGAGCCCATGTGGCCCCCCGAGGCAGGTGGCCCCACCCGGTGGACCCCCGGGACCCTCCGGTGGTCCCGGTACAATACCGATAACCCCGAAACTTGTCCCGATGGCCAAAATAGCACTTTCTATATATAATTCTTTACCTCCGGACCATTCCGAAACTCCTCGTGACATCCGGGATCTCATCCGGGACTCCGAACAACATTCGGGTTACTGCATATACATATCTTTACAACCCTAGCGTCACCGAACCTTAAGTGTGTAGACCCTACGGGTTCGGGAGACATGCAGACATGACCGAGACGGCTCTCGGGCAATAACAAACAGCGGGATCTGGATACCCATGTTGGCTCCCACATGCTCCATGATGATCTCATCGGATGAACCACGATGTCGAGGATTCAATTAATCCCGTATACGATTCCCTTTGTAAATCGGTATTTTACTTGCCCGAGATTCAATCGTCGGTATCCCAATACCTCGTTCAATCTCGTTACCGACAAGTCACTTTTATCGTACCATAATGCATTATCCCGTGATCAAACACTTTGATCACATTGAGCTCATTATGATGATGCATTACCGAGAGGGCCCGGTGATACCTCTCCGTCAAGCGGAGTGACAAATCCCAGTCTCGATCCGTGTCAACCCAACAGACACTTTCGGAGATACCCGTAGTATACCTTTATAGTCACCCAGTTACGTTGTGACGTTTGGTACACCCAAAGCACTCCTACGGTGTCCGGGAGTTACACGATCTCATGGTCTAAGGAAAGGATACTTGACATTGGAAAACTCTAGCAAACGAACTATGTGATCTTATGCTATGTTTAGGATTGGGTCTCGTCCATCACATCATTCTCCTAATGATGTGATCTCGTTATCAATGACATCCAATGTCCATAGTCAGGAAACCATGACTATCTATCGATCAACGAGCTAGTCAACTAGAGGCTTACTAGGGACACGTTGTTGTCTGTTATTCACACATGTATTACGATTTCCGGATAACACAATTATAGCAAGAATAAAGACAATTATCATGAATAAGGAAATATAATAATAATGCTTTTATTATTGCCTCTAGGGCATATTTCCAATAGTCTCCCACTTGCACTAGAGTCAATAATCTAGTTACATTGTGATGAATCGAACACCCATAGAGTTCTGGTGCTGATCATGTTTTGCCTTAGGGAGAGGTTTAGTCAACGGATCTGTGACATTCAGATCCGTGTGCACTTTACAAATTTCTATGTCTCCATCTTGAACATTTTCACGAATGGAGTTGAAGCGACGCTTGATGTGCCTGGTCTTCTTGTGAAACTTGGGCTCCTTGGCAAGTGCAATAGCTCAAGTGTTGTCACAGAAGAGTTTGATTGGCCCCGACGCATTGGGTATGACTCCGAGGTCGGTGATGAACTCCTTCACCCAAATTGCTTCATGTGCTGCCTCCGAGGCTGCCATGTACTCCGCTTCACATGTAGATCCCGCCACGACGCTCTGCTTGCAACTGCACCAGCTTACTGCCCCACCATTCAAAATATACACGTATCCGGTTTGTGACTTAGAGTCATCCAGATCTGTGTCGAAGCTAGCGTCGATGTAACCCTTTACGACGAGCTCTTCGTCACCTCCATAAACGAGAAACATTTCCTTAGTCCTTTTCAGGTACTTCAGGATATTCTTGACCGCTGTCCAGTGTTCCTTGCCGGGATTACTTTGGTACCTTCCTACCAAACTTACGGCAAGGTTTACATCAGGTCTGGTACACAGCATGGAATACATAATAGAACCTATGGCTGAGGCATAGGGGATGACACTCATCTCTTCTATATCTTCTGCCGTGGTCGGACATTGAGCTGAGCTCAATTTCACACCTTGTAACACAGGTAAGAACCCCTTCTTAGATTGATCCATATTGAACTTCTTCAATATCTTATCAAGGTATGTGCTTTGTGAAAGACCTATGAGGCGTCTTGATCTATTTCTATAGATCTTGATGCGTAATATATAAGCAGCTTCTCCAAGGTCCTTCATTGAAAAACTTTTATTCAAGTAGGCCTGAATGTTGTCCAAGAGTTCTATATCATTTCCCATCAAAAGTATGTCATTTACATATAGTATGAGAAATGCTACAGAGCTCCCACTCACTTTCTTCTAAACGCAGGCTTCTCCATAAGTCTGCGTAAACCCAAACGCTTTGATCATCTCATCAAAGCGAATGTTCCAACTCCGAGATGCTTGCACCAGCCCATAAATCGAGCGTTGGAGCTTGCACACCTTGTCAGCATTCTTAGGATCGACAAAACCTTCCGGCTGCATCATATACAATTCTTCCTTAAGGAAACCATTAAGGAATGCCGTTTTGACGTCCATTTGCCATATTTCATAATCGTAGAATGCGGCAATTGCTAACATGATTCGAACGGACTTCAGCTTCGCTACCGGTGATAAAGTCTCATCGTAGTCAACTCCTTGAACTTGTCGATAACCCTTAGCGACAAGTCGAGCTTTATAGATGGTCACATTACCATCCGCGTATGTCTTCTTCTTAAAGATCCATTTATTTTCTATGGCTCGCCGTTCAACGGGCAAGTCAGTCAAAGTCCATACTTCGTTTTCATACATGGATCCTATCTCGGATTTCATGGCTTCTAGCCATTTGTCGGAATCCGGGCCCGCCATTGCTTCCTCATAGTTCGAAGGTTCACCGTTGTCTAACAACATGATTTCCAAGACAGGGTTGCCGTACCACTCTGGTGCGGAACGTGTCCTTGTGGACCTTCGAATTTCAGTAGGAGCTTGATTAGAAGTATCTTGATCATCATCATTAATTTCCTCTCTAGTCGGTGCAGGCACCTCAGGAACGTTTTCTTGAGTTTTGCCATTTTCCGGTTCAAGAGGTAACACTTCATCAAGTTCTACTTTCCTCCCACTTACTTCTTTCGAGAGAAACTCTTTCTCTAGAAAGGATCCATTCTTGGCAACAAAGATCTTGCCTTCGGATCTGAGGTAGAAGGTATACCCAATAGTTTCTTTAGGGTATCCTATGAAGACGCATTTTTCCGACTTGGGTTCGAGCTTTTCAGGTTGAAGTTTCTTCACATAAGCATCGCATCCCCAAACTTTTAGAAACGACAGCTTAGGTTTCTTCCGAAACCATAATTCATACGGTGTCGTCTCAACGGATTTCGACGGAGCCCTATTTAAAGTGAATGCGGCAGTCTCTAAAGCATAGCCCCAAAAAGATAGCGGTAAATCGGTAAGAGACATCATAGATCGCACCATATCTAATAGAGTGCGATTACGACGTTCGGACACACCATTACGCTGAGGTGTTCCAGGCGGCGTGAGTTGTGAAACTATTCCACATTTTCTTAAGTGTGTGCCAAATTCGTGACTCAAGTATTCTCCTCCACGATCTGATCGTAGAAACTTGATCTTTCTATCACGTTGATTTTCAACCTCACTCTGAAATTCCTTGAACTTTTCAAAGGTCTCAGACTTGTGTTTCATTAAGTAGATATACCCATATCTACTCAAGTCATCAGTGAGGGTGAGAACATAACGATAGCCACCGCGAGCCTCAACACTCATTGGACCGCACACATCGGTATGTATGATTTCCAATAAGTTGGTTGCTCGCTCCATTGTTCCTGAGAACGGAGTCTTGGTCATTTTACCCATGATGCATGGTTCGCACGTGTCAAATGATTCATAATCAAGAGACTCTAAAAGTCCATCTGCATGGAGCTTCTTCATGCGTTTGACACCTATGTGACCAAGGCGGCAGTGCCACAAATATGTGGGACTATTGTTATCAACTTTAACTCTTTTGGTATTCACACTATGAATATGTGTATCATCACGTACGAGATTCATTAAGAATAAACCATTAACCATCGGAGCATGACCATAAAAAATATCTCTCATATAAATAGAACAACCATTATTCTCGGATTTAAATGAGTAGCCATCTCGAATTAAACGAGATCCAGACACAATGTTCATGCTCAAACTTGGCACTAAATAACAATTATTGAGGTTTAAAACTAATCCCGTAGGTAAATGTAGAGGTAGCGTGCCGACGGCGATCACATCGACCTTGGAACCATTCCCGACGCGCATCGTCACCTCGTCCTTCGCCAGTCTCCGTTTATTCCGCAGCTCCTGCTTTGAGTTACAAATGTGAGCAACTGCACCGGTATCAAATACCCAAGAGCTACTACGAGTACTGGTAAGGTACACATCAATTACATGTATATCACATATACCTTTTGTTTTGCCGGCCTTCTTGTCCGCTAAGTATTTGGGGCAGTTCCGCTTCCAGTGACCACTTCCCTTGCAATAAAAGCACTCAGTCTCGGGCTTGGGTCCATTCTTTGGCTTCTTCCCGGCAACTTGCTTACCGGGCGCGGCAACTTCCTTGCCGTCCTTCTTGAAGTTCCTTTTACCCTTGCCCTTCTTTAACTTAGTGGTTTTATTCACCATCAACACTTGATGCTCCTTCTTGATTTCTACCTCTGCTGATTTCAGCATAGCATATACCTCAGGAATGGTCTTTACCATCCCCTGCATATTGTAGTTCATCACAAAGCTCTTGTAGCTAGGTGGAAGCGACTGGAGGATTCTGTCAATGACCGCTTCATCCGGGAGATTAACTTCCAGTTGAGTCAAGCGGTTGTGCAACCCAGACATCTTGAGTATGTGTTCACTGACAGAGCTATTTTCCTCCATCTTACAGCTAAAGAATTTGTCGGAGACTTCATATCTCTCGACCCGGGCATGAGCTTGGAAAACCATTTTCAGCTCTTCGAACATCTCATATGCTCCGTGTCTCTCAAAACGCTTTTGGAGCCCCGGCTCTAAGCTGTAAAGCATGCCGCACTGAACGAGGGAGTAATCATCGGAACTTGACTGCCAAGCGTTCATAACGTCTTCTTCTGCAGGGAGAACAGGTGCGTCACCCAGCGGTGCTCGCAGGACATAATCTTTCTTGGAAGCTATGAGGATAATCCTCAGGTTCCGGACCCAGTCCGTATAGTTGCTGCCATCGTCTTTCAGCTTGGTTTTCTCTAGGAACGCGTTGAAGTTGAGGACTACGTTGGCCATTTGATCTACAAGACATATTGTAAATATTTTAGACTAAGTTCATGATAATAAAGTTCATTTAATCAAATTACTTAATGAACTCCCACTTAGATAGACATCCCTCTTCTAGTCATCTAAGTATTACATGATCCGAGTCAACTAGGCCGTGTCCGATCATCACGTGAGACGGACTAGTCAACATCGGTGAACATCTTCATGTTGATCGTATCTTCTATACGACTCATGCTCGACCTTTCGGTCTTCTATGTTCCGAGGCCATGTCTGTACATGCTAGGCTCGTCAAGTCAACCTAAGTGTTTGCATGTGTAAATCTGTCTTACACCCGTTGTATGTGAACGTTAGAATCTATCACACCCGATCATCACGTGGTGCTTCGAAACAACGAACTGTCGCAACGGTGCACAGTTAGGGGGAACAATTCTTGAAATTATTATGAGGGATCATCTTATTTACTACCGTCGTTCTAAGTAAACAAGATGCAAAACATGATAAACATCACATGCAATCAAATAATAAACGTGACATGATATGGCCAATATCACATAGCTCCTATGATCTCCATCTTGGGGCTCCATGATCATCTTGTCACCGGCTTGACACCATGATCTCCATCATCATGATCTCCATCATCGTGTCTCCATGAAGTTGCTCGCCAACTATTACTTCTACTACTATGGCTAACGCGTTTAGCAATAAAGTAAAGTAATTTACATGGCATTTCTCAATGACACGCAGGTCATACAAAAAATAAAGACAACTCCTATGGCTCCTGCCGGTTGTCATACTCATCGACATGCAAGTCGTGATTCCTATTACAATAGCATGAACATCTCATACATCACATATAGATCATTCATCATTCATCACAACTTTGGCCATATCATATCACAAAGCACTTGCTGCAAAAACAAGTTAGACGTCCTCTAATTGTTGTTGCAAGTTTTACGTGGCTGAATTAGGGTTCTAGCAAGAACGTTTTCTTACCTACGTGGAAGCCACAACGTGATTTGTCAACTTCTATTTACCCTTCATAAGGACCCTTTTCATCGAATCCGCTCCAACTAAAGTGGGAGAGACAGACACCCGCCAGCCACCTTATGCAACTAGTGCATGTTAGTCGGTGGAACCGGTCTCACGTAAGCGTACGTGTAAGGTTGGTCCGGGCCGCTTCATCCCACAATACCGCTGAAGCAAGATAAGACTAGTAGCGGCAAGAAAGTTGACAACATCTACGCCCACAACAAATTGTGTTCTACTCGTGCAATAGAGAACTACGCATAGACCTAGCTCATGATGCCACTATTGGGGAACGTTGCAGAAAATTAAATTTTTTCCTACGGTTTCACCAAGATCCATCTATGAGTTCATCTAAGCAATGAGTCATGGGAGAGAGATTGCATCTACATACCACTTTGTAGATCGCGAGCGGAAGCGTTCAACGAACGGGGATGAAGTAGTCGTACACACCGTGATCCAAATCACCGGAGATCCTAGCACCGAACGGACGGCACCTCCGCGTTCAACACACGTACGGTCAGCGTAACGTCTCCTTCTTCTTGATCCAGCAAGGCAAAGGAGAGGTTGGGGAAGATAGCTCCAGCAGCAGCACAACGGCGTGGTGATGGTGGAGCTGCAGTACTCCGGCAGGGCTTCGCCGAGCTCTACGGAGGAGGAGGTGTTGGAGAGGGAGAGGGAGGCGCCAGGAGCAAGGGGTGCGGCTGCCCCCTTCTCCTCCCCCCTTTATATAGTCCCCTAGGGGGGGCGCCGGCCCTAGGAGATGCAATCTCCTAGGGGGGCGGCGGCCAAGGGGTGGGGCTTGCCCCCCAAGCAAGGGGGCGCCCCCCTTTAGGGTTTCCCCCACCCTAGGCGCATGGGCCTCTAGGGGCTGGTTCCCCTTGGCCCATGTAGGCCAAGGCGCACCCCCTAGAGCCCATGTGGCCCCCCGAGGCAGGTGGCCCCACCCGGTGGACCCCCGGGACCCTCCGGTGGTCCCGGTACTATACCGATAACCCCGAAACTTGTCCCGATGGCCAAAATAGCACTTTCTATATATAATTCTTTACCTCCGGACCATTCCGAAACTCCTCGTGACGTCCGGGATCTCATCCGGGACTCCGAACAACATTCGGGTTACTGCATATACATATCTTCACAACCCTAGCGTCACCGAACCTTAAGTGTGTAGACCCTACGGGTTCGGGAGACATGCAGACATGACCGAGACGGCTCTCGGGCAATAACAAACAGCGGGATCTGGATACCCATGTTGGCTCCCACATGCTCCATGATGATCTCATCGGATGAACCACGATGTCGAGGATTCAATTAATCCCGTATACGATTCCCTTTGTAAAT
Organism: Aegilops umbellulata; assembly: GCA_032464435.1. NCBI lineage: Eukaryota > Viridiplantae > Streptophyta > Magnoliopsida > Poales > Poaceae > Aegilops > Aegilops umbellulata. Next base: position 485,547,792 of record CP136056.1, read on the forward strand.
CGGTATTTTACTTGCCCGAGATTCAATCGTCGGTATCCCAATACCTCGTTCAATCTCGTTACCGACAAGTCACTTTTCTCGTACCGTAATGCATTATCCCGTGATCAAACACTTTGATCACATTGAGCTCATTATGATGATGCATTACCGAGAGGGCCCGGTGATACCTCTCCGTCAAGCGGAGTGACAAATCCCAGTCTCGATCCGTGTCAACCCAACAGACACTTTCGGAGATACCCGTAGTATACCTTTATAGTCACCCAGTTACGTTGTGACGTTTGGTACACCCAAAGCACTCCTACGGTGTCCGGGAGTTACACGATCTCATGGTCTAAGGAAAGGATACTTGACATTGGAAAACTCTAGCAAACGAACTATGTGATCTTATGCTATGTTTAGGATTGGGTCTCGTCCATCACATCATTCTCCTAATGATGTGATCTCGTTATCAATGACATCCAATGTCCATAGTCAGGAAACCATGACTATCTATCGATCAACGAGCTAGTCAACTAGAGGCTTACTAGGGACACGTTGTTGTCTGTTATTCACACATGTATTACGATTTCCGGATAACACAATTATAGCAGGAATAAAGACAATTATCATGAATAAGGAAATATAATAATAATGCTTTTATTATTGCCTCTAGGGCATATTTCCAACAACTCACTGGGTACACATAGCCTTTTACTGTTTAAATTCGAGTTAAAACATTGCAGGAATTTTAGAAAATGCAATAAAACTTTAGAAATTCATAGTAATTAAACCGTAACTCGGATGAAAATGTTTTCTACATGAAAGTTGCTCAGAACGATGAGACGAATCCGAATACGCGGTCTATTTACCTGTCAGATGCCTCTAACTATCTGAACATGGAACTTTCTCCCTCCGGTCATCTGTCCGACACAGGTCCGGAACCGGGAAAACAGTCCCGGTTGATTTCCCCGTTCTCCGGTATCGTGTAGCACCGCATTAGAACACGTCTAGCTATTCCTGTTGTCCTGTTATGCACTTGCTTGCTATGTATTTACTGTTTCTCCCCCCTCTTCTCTTCGGTAGACCCAGTGATGATGCTGATGCCCTGTGATCGACTACGTCGACGATGACCCCTCCTTGCCAGAGTAACCAGGCAAGCCCCCCCTGATCACCAGATATCGCCTACTCTCTTCTATACTGATCGCATTAGAGTAGTGTAGCATGATACTATTTTCCGTTTATCCTATCCTGATGCATAGCCTGTCCTTGTTACTACTGTTGTTACCATTACCTGCAATCCTACATGCTTAGTATAGGATGCTAGTTTTCCATTAGTGGCCCTACATTCTTGTCCGTTTGCTGTGCTATACTATCGGGTCGTGATCACTCGGGAGTTGATCACGGGTATATACTATACTTTATACATGATACATGTGGTGACTAAAGTCAGGTCGGCTCGAGGAGTACCCGTGAGTGATTCACGAATTGGGGCTGAAAGGACCTTTGTCCCAACGGCCCTCTGTGTGGATCTTTATGGCGGGGCGTCAGGGCAAGTTGAGACCACCTAGGTGAGAGTAGGCCTGGCCCTATCGGCGTTCGCGGATACTTAACACGATTAACGAGATCTTGGTATTTGATCTGAGTTGGGTCGTTGACCTTATACGCACTAACCAACTACGTGGGAAAGATATGGGCACTCGGCGTCGTGGTATCAGCTGAAGCACTTCGTGACGTCAGCGACTGAGTGGCGCGCGCCGGGTTGGACCGCGTAACGTGACTTCCTTTGTAATGGAGGTTGCTAGGTCTGCTCTTCGGCCGCGTATGCAACGTGCAGGTGTGCAATGGGCGATGGGCCCAGACCCCTGCGCATAGGATTTAGACCGGCGTGCTGACCTCTCTGTTGATCCTAGGTGGGGCTGCGACGTGTTGATCTTTCGAGGCCGGGCATGACCCAGAAAAGTGTCAGGACCCCGATCCTAAGTCACACCGATATAGCATGTAACACATCTTGTCACTTTGCGGCCTCTCGCACGGTATTCCCACGGGTGCCACCTTACCTGGCCCGGGACCGTTTGCGCCTTTTGGCTCACGTATATGATAGTGTCGCTAGCATCCATATGACAAAGAACCCGGGCCGACATGGCTAGTCGTGAACCCAAAGCGGCACTAACCCATGGCGACAGGCATACATGAATCAACCTCGAGCATGTCGGTCAGCAGCGTGTGAATCCGGGCTGTAGCACTGGGCTAACAGGACTCCGGTAACCCGGGCTGTAGCAGGCTAGGTAGGACTCCGGATGTCACCGCGTGACATTTCCCCGAAGGGACAGACACAGGAACGAAGTGAAACACATGCCGGCCAGTCAAGTGTCCTGAGCAGTAGTGCTGGGCTAGCAAGACTCCGGTGAACCGGGCTGTAGCGGACTACTATGGCTCAAGAAAGCACTAGACTACATTTCCCCATAAGAGAGGCCGCCAAGGATAAACAACTAGATTGTCGGATCCCACACATACCAAGCATTTAAATCATACACACAATATGCTCGATATGTGTAAATACAACATGGCATCACAACAAGACTCTACGACTCAAGTATTTATTCATTAGGCTCCGAGGAGCGAGATATTACAAACATGGGTCTCATGACCCAACATTAAGAGCATACAAGTCAAAGCACAATGCGGAAGCTTATCATGTCTGAGTACAGACATCTATAAATGAAAAAGGCTGAGAAGCCTGACTATCTACCAGATCCTGCCAAGGGCACAAGATCGTAGCTGAGGTAACAAGCTAAACATCGAAGTCCACACGGAACTACTAGCGAGACTGAAGTCTCTCTGCAAAACATAAAATAAGAAACCTGAGTACAAATGTACTTAGCAAGACTTACATCAGAACTATCTACATATGCATCGGTATCAACAAAGGGGGTGGTGGAGTTTAACTGAAGCAAGCCAGCTTTGACTCAATGGCTAACCTGAACTACGACTACAAGTAACTCTATTGAGGTGGCGCACACGAGTCCACATATTCACCATATCAATACACCACTATGGATCCGCTCCCGTCTCCCTACGAGAAGGCCATCCATAGCACTCACGCTTATCTTGCGCATTTTAGAGTATCCACTTTCACTTGTCTATGAACTATGCAAGGGGTCCAAGTTTCCATATCCGAGGAATCCGGCTATACGAATAGATAATGATAACCCTGCAGGGGTGTACTTCTTCACACACGCTCTCGCCACTTATCGCCCTGTACACGTCATGTACCTTGGCAACCTTCAAGCGGAAGCCGGGCGAGGGAGTCGGCCACGACCTGACTAACCACACAAGTCTCTAGTCCAGGTTTATCGCCTATTCGGGTTCCATCCGCAAGGAGATCCGGCCGGGGTGTCGCTCACGGCCCCAAACGATGTGAGCAGGGTTCCAAGCCCACCAACCGGGTGCCACTTGGTACACCGTGCCACTGTGCCTAGTCTGTCCCAAGCCCACCTGTACCGGGTGCCACTTGGTAGACTACTAACACTACCTACAAACACCAGAAACTAGTTGCAACTCCTGGACAGAGATCATGTTGATTAATAAGTTGAGAGGGGTCGAGTTACCGGAACCCAATGTGTGGTAGTAACTGCTCATGGATCACAAACACAGAACTCAGTTCCTGAGGACGGCTGCAATGAGACAACCCACCATGTACTCCTACATGGCCTCTCACCGCTACCTTTACCAAATCGTGTTCACACACTTGGCTCACACACAGTAGGACATGTTCATCACCATTCCAATTCATTCCCGATGAATCAGACCCGACTCAACTCTAAGAAGTAGCAGGCATGACAAACAAGCATGAATGAGTAGGCACATCAGGGCTCAAACAACTCCTACTGATGCTAGTGGGTTTCATCTATTTACTGTGGCAATGACAGGTCATGCAAAGGATAAAGGGGTTCAGCTACCGCAGCAAGTAACAGATGAATCGTTGTTGTCCTAATGTAGTAAAAGAGAGCAGGAGAGAGAGAGAGAGAGTGGGATTGTATCGGAATAAACAAGGGGGTTTTGCTTGCCTGGCACTTCTGAAGATAATATAGCTCTTCATCGGTGTCATTGAACTCATCGTTGGTACATCGTCTACCGAGAGGGGACAAATACTGGCAATAGAGAAGAAAACACAATCAATGTAATGCAACAGTATGATGCATGAATGTGACATGGCAATATGCTGTTGATTGAGCTAATGCAACTAGCAACAAGTTAAATGGAGTTGGTTTGAACACTAGGTTCAAATTCAAACTCCACATGGGACATTTAAAATGCCATTTATTCAAATTGTCATAAACAGTGGCTGTAAGTTGTTCAAAATGCATGAATATGCCAGAAACAGATTCTTCATATTTTTCTGATCATTTTTCATATATAATTTATTTCATTCTGAGCTACGGTTGATTTAATATGATTTTTAGATGTTTTGGGTATTTTCTGAAAATAATAAATCATTTCTGATTTATTTCAAAATTCCAGATAGTATTTACTGCGTCAGCCTGGCGTCATGATGATGTCATCAAGTCAACAGGGCTGGTCCGGGTCAAATCTGACCAGTGGGGTCCACTAGTCAGTGACCACGTGCTGCCTAGGTCACAGACAGGTGGGGCCAGTCAATGGCCACGTCAGCGAGGTCAACGCCGACGCGTGGGGCCGCTGTGATTAAATAAAACTAAACAAAAATTAAACTGGTGTTGGTTAAGGGCGTGGGGCCCAGTAGTCAGTGAGAGAGGGGTTTAGTTAGCTCCGTCATTAGTGCTAATGACAGGTCCACGTCAGCGGCCGCCGGGGTTAGTCGCCGGCGACCTCACAGCGCGGTGGCGGCTCGCCGGACGGGCGATTCCGGCCACGAGAGCTCGCGCTCTTAGGCTCTACGGAACCAGCGCGATGAGGCGCTTCAGATCATGGTCGTGCCTGGCCGTGGGGTGGTCCGTGGCGACAACAACCACAACGACGGCGGGGGCCGGAGCTACGGGCTTGTTCGGGTGCGGGGCTAGAGTGCGAAATCGAGCACGAGGAAGGAGAGGAAACAGAGGGGAGCTCCCGGCGGGTCGACGTGCGTGCTCCGCCGGCTCGCGAGAAGACGAAAAGCGATGGGGCGTTGCCGGCAATCTCGGACAGTCGGGGTGGAAAACGACATCGATGGCGGCAATTCGATGCGCCCCGGGCTGCGTGGCTCGATGAGGACGATGCAGGCGTCAATGAGGAGCACTCGAGCACAACCGTTGGGCGAGGGAGGGCTGGTGGCCGCGGTGCACGGTGTCGGCGGCGACGAGCTCCGCTCGGTCGCGCGCGCGAGAGAGAGAGCAGAGAGGTGGGGAACCAGAGAAGCAGGAGGAGGACAGAGGGGCTCCAGGGCATCTCCAAGCGCGGGATCAGGGAGAAGGACAGGCCTCCAGCGCGAAGCAGGAGGTGGCCGTAGCTGCGCGTGCGTCGACACGCACCTGCTCCTACTGGCAGGAGGAAGACGACGCGGTGGGGGTAGGTGGGCTGGACCAGGTAGGTGGGCCGCCAGGTGGGTGCGGGTAAGAGGCCCGGTGGCCTTTCGTTTTTCTTTTGTTTCTGTTTTTTCTATTCTGCTTTTCTGTTTGCGAGTACTTTGGATGAGTACTCATGGTTTCCTTGTTCCCCCTTTTCCCCTTTTCTCTACCCGATTACTGCGACCAGACTATGGAGCCCAGGAGCCAGACGCCACCGTCGACGACAACTCCTACTACACTGGAGGTGCCTACTACTACGTGCAACCCGCTGACGACGACCAGGAGTAGTTAGGAGGATCCCAGGCAGGAGGTCTGCGCCTCGTTCGATCTGTATCTCCGTTTGTGCTAGCCATCTTATGGCAACTTGTTTATCTTATGTCTGTACTCAGATATTGTTGCTTCCCTGACTCGTCTATGACCGAGCACTTGTATTCGAGCCCTCGAGGCCCCTGGCTTGTATTATGATGCTTGTATGACTTATTTATGTTTTAGAGTTGTCTTGTGATATCTTTCCGTGAGTCCCTGATCTTGATCGTACACATTTGCGTGCATGACTAGTGTATGATCGGTTTGGGGGCGTCACATCCCGTTAATCAAATAACAACTCTTTTGTTCATGGTTAGGAAACATAACCATCTTCGATTAACGAGCTAGTCAAGTAGAGGGATACTAGTGACACTCTGTTTGTCTATGTATTCACAAATGTATTATGTTTCCGGTTAATACAATTCTAGCATGAATAATAAACATTTATCATGATATAAGGAAATAAATAATAATTTTATTATTGCCTCTAGGGCATATTTCCTTCAGTCTCCCACTTGCACTAGAGTCAATAATCTAGATTACACAGTAATGATTCTAACACCCATGGAGCCTTGGTGCTGATCATGTTCTGCTCGTTGAAGAGGCTTAGTCAACGGGTCTACCACATTCAGATCCGTATGTATCTTGCAAATCTCTATGTCTCCCACCTGGACTAGATCCCGAATGGAGTTGAAGAGTCTCTTGATGTGCTTGGTTCTCTTGTGAAATCTGGATTCCTTCGCCAAGGCAATTGCACCAGTATTGTCACAAAAGATTTTCATTGGACCCGATGCGCTAGGTATGACACCTAGATCGGATATTAGCTCCTTCATCCAGACTCCTTCGTTCGCTGCTTCCGAAGCAGCTATGTACTCCACTTCACATGTAGATCCCGCCACAATGCTTTGTTTAGAACTGCACCAACTGACAGCTCCACCGTTTAATGTAAACACGTATCCGGTTTGCGATTTAGAATCGTCCGGATCAGTGTCAAAGTTGCATCAATGTAACCATTTACAATGAGCTCTTTGTCAACTCCATATACGAGAAACATATCTTTAGTCCTTTTCAGGTACTTCAGGATGTTCTTGACCATTGTCCAGTGATCCATTCCTGGATTACTTTGGTACCTCCCTGCTAGACTTATAGCAAGGCACACATCAGGTCTGGTACACAGCATTCCATACATGATAGAGCCTATGGCTGAAGCATAGGGAACATCTTTCATTTTCTCTCTATCTTCTGCAGTGGTCGGGCATTGAGTCTTACTCAACTTCACACCTTGTAATACAAGTAAGAATCCTTTCTTTTCCTGATCCATTTTGAACTTCTTCAAAACTTTGTCAAGGTATGTGCTTTGTGAAAGTCCAATTAAGCGCCTCGATCTATCTCTATAGATCTTAATGCCCAATATGTAAGCAGCTTCACCGAGGTCTTTCATTGAAAAACTTTTATTCAAGTATCCCTTTATGCTATCCAGAAATTCTACATCATTTCCCATCAGTAATATGTCATCCACATATAATATCAGAAATGTTACAGAGCTCCCACTCACTTTCTTGTAAATACAGGCTTCTCCAAAAGTCTGTATAAAACTAAATGCTTTGATCACACTATCAAAGCGTTTATTCCAACTCCGAGAGGCTTGCACCAGTCCATAAATGGTCGCTGGAGCTTGCACACTTTGTTAGCTCCCTTTGGATCGACAAAACCTTCCGGTTGCATCATATACAACTCTTCATCCAGAAATCCATTCGGGAATGCAGTTTTGACATCCATCTGCCAAATTTCATAATCATAAAATGCGGCAATTGCTAACATGATTCGGACAGACTTAAGCATCGCTACGGGTGAGAAGGTCTAATCATAGAACTTGTCGAAAACCTTTTGCTACAAGTTGAGCTTTGTAGACAGTAACATTACCGTCAGCGTCAGTCTTCTTCTTGAAGATCCATTTATTCTCAATTGCTTGTCGATCATCGGGCAAGTCAATCAAAGTCCATACTTTGTTTTCATACATGGATCCCATCTCAGATTTCATGGCTTCAAGCCATTTTGCGGAATCTGGGCTCACCATCGCTTCTTCATAGTTCGTAGGTTCACCATGATCTAGTAGCATGACTTCCAGAACAGGATTACCGTACCACTCTGGTGCGGATCTTACTTTGGTTGATCTACGAGGTTCAGTATTAACTTGATCTGAAGTTTCATGATCATCATCATTAACTTCCTCACTAATTGGTGTAGGTGTCACGGAAACTGTTTTCTGTGATGAGCTTCCAATAAGGGAGCAGGTACAGTTACCTCATCAAGTTCTACTTTCCTCCCACTCACTTCTTTCGAGAGAAACTCCTTCTCTAGAAAGTTTCCAAATTTAGCAACAAAAGTCTTGCCTTTGGATCTGTGATAGAAGGTGTATCCAATAGTCTCCTTTGGATATCCTATGAAGACACATTTCTTCGATTTGGGTTCGAGCTTATCAGGTTGAAGCTTTTTCACATAAGCATCGCAGCCCAAAACTTTCAGAAACGATAACTTTGGTTTCTTGCCAAACCACAGTTCATAAGGCGTCGTCTCAACGGATTTGGATGGTGCCCTATTTAACGTGAATGCGGTCGCCTCTAAAGCATAACCCAAAAACGATAGCGGTAAATCAGTAAGAGACATCATAGATCGCACCATATCTAGTAAAGTATGATTACGACGTTCGGACACACCATTACGCTGTGGTTTTCCGGGTGGCGTGAGTTGCGAAACTATTACGCATTGTTTCAAATGTAGACCAAACTCGTAACTCAAATATTCTCCTCCACGATCAGATCGTAGAAACTTTATTTTCTTGTTACGATGATTTTCAACTTCACTCTGAAATTCTTTGAACTTTTCAAATGTTTTAGACTTATGCTTCATTAAGTAGATATACCCATATCTGCTTAAATCATCTGTGAAGGTGAGAAAATAACGATATCCGCCACGAGCCTCAACATTCATCGGACCACATACATATGTATGTATGATTTCCAACAAATCTGTTGCTCTCTCCATAGTACCGGAGAACGGTGTTTTAGTCATCTTGCCCATAAGGCACGGTTCGCAAGTACCAAGTGATTCATAATCAAGTGGTTCCAAAACTCCATCGGTATGGAGTTTCTTCATGCGTTTTACACCGATATGACCTAAACAGCAATGCCACAAATAAGTTGAACTATCATTATCAACTCTGCATCTTTTGGCTTCAACATTATGAATATGTGTATCACTACTATCGAGATTCAACAAAAATAGACCATTCTTCAAGGGTGCATGACCATAAAAGATATTACTCATATAAATAGAACAACCATTATTCTGTGATTTAAATGAATAACTACCTTGCATCAAACAAGATCCATATATAATGTTCATGCTCAACGCTGGCACCAAATAACAATTATTTAGGTCTAAAACTAATCCCAAAGGTAGATGTAGAGGTAGCGTGTCGACTGCGATCACATCAACTTTGGAACCATTTCCCACGCGCATCGTCACCTCGTCCTTTGCCAATCTTCGCTTAATTCGTAGTCCCTGTTTCGAGTTGCAAATATTAGCAACAGAACTAGTATCAAATACCCAGGTGCTACTGAGAGAATTAGTAAGGTACACATCAATAACATGTATATCACATATACCTTTGTTCACCTTGCCATCCTTCTTATCCGCCAAATACTTGGGGCAGTTCCGCTTCCCGTGACCAGTTTGCTTGCAGTAGAAGCACTCAGTTTCAGGCTTAGGTCCAGACTTGGGTTTCTTCTCCTGAGCAGCAACTTGCTTGTTGTTCTTCTTGAAGTTCCCCTTCTTCTTCCCTTTGCCCTTCTTCTTGAAACTGGTGGTCTTATTGACCATCAACACTTGATGCTCCTTTTTGATTTCTACCTCCGCAGCCTTTAGCATTGAGAAGAGCTCGGGAATCGTCTTATCCATCCCTTGCATATTATAGTTCATCACAAAGCTCTTGTAGCTTGGTGGCAGTGATTGGAGAATTCTATCAATGACGCAATCATCCGGAAGATTAACTCCCAGTTGAATCAAGTGATTATTATACCCATACATTTTGAGTATATGCTCACTGACAGAACTGTTCTCCTCCACCTTGCAGCTATAGAACTTATTAGAGACTTCATATCTCTCAATCCGGGCATTTGCTTGAAATATTAACTTCAACTCCTGGAACATCTCATATGCTCCATGACGTTCAAAACGTCGTTGAAGTCCCAATTCTAAGCCGTAAAGCATGGCACATTGAACTATCGAGTAGTCATCAGCTTTGCTCTTCCAGACGTTCTTAACGTCGTCAGTTGCATCAGCAGCAGGCCTAGCACCCAGCAGTCCTTCCAGGACGTAATTCTTCTGTGCAGCAATGAGGATAATCCTCAAGTTACGGACCCAGTCCGTGTAATTGCTACCATCATCTTTCAACTTTGCCTTCTCAAGGAACGCATTAAAATTCAACGGAACAACAGCACGGGCCATCTATCTACAATCAAACATAGACAAGCAAGATACTATCAGGTACTAAGTTCATGATAAGTTTAAGTTCAACTAATCATATTATTAAAGAACTCCCACTTAGATAGACATCCCTCTAATCCTTCTAAGTGATTACGTGATCCATATCAACTACACCATGTCCGATCAACACATGAGATGGAGTAGTTTCAACGGTGAACATCAATATGTTGATCATATCTGCTATATGATTCACGCTCGACCTTTCGGTCTCCATGTTCCGAGGCCATATCTGTTATATGCTAGGCTCGTCAAGTTTAACCTGAGTATTCTGCGTGTGCAACTGTTTTGCACCCGTTGTATTTGAACGTAGAGCCTATCTCACCCGATCATCACGTGGTGTCTCAGCATGAAGAACTTTCACAACGGTGCATACTCAGGGAGAACACTTATACTTTGATAATTTAGTGGGGGATCATCTTATAATGCTACCGTCAATCAAAGCAAGATAAGATGCATAAAAGATAAACATCACATGCAATCAATATAAGTGATATGATATGGCCATCATCATCTTGTGCTTGTGATCTCCATCTCCGAAGCAACGTCATGATCACCATCGTCACCGGCGCGACACCTTGATCTCCATCGTAGCATCGTTGTCGTCTCGCCAATCTTATGCTATTATGACTATCGCTACCGCTTAGTGATAAAGTAAAGCATTACAGGGCGATTGCATTGCATACAATAAAGGGACAACCATATGGCTCCTGCCAGTTGCCGATAACTCAGTTACAGAACATGATCATCTCATACAATAAAATTTAGCATCATGTCTTGACGATATCACATCACAACATGCCCTGCAAAAATAAGTTAGATGTCCTCTACTTTGTTGTTGGAAGTTTTACGTGGCTGCTACGGGCTTAGCAAGAACCGTTCTTACCTACGCATCAAAACCACAACGATAGTTTGTCAAGTTGGTGCTGTTTTAACCTTCGCAAGGACCGGGCGTAGCCACACTCGGTTCAACTAAAGTTGGAGAAACTGACACCCACCAGCCACCTGTGTGCAAAGCACGTCGGTAGAACCAGTCTCGCGTTAGCGTACGCGTAATGTCAGTCCGGGCCGCTTCATCCAACAATACCGCCGAACCAAAGTATCACATGCTGGTAAGCAGTATGACTTATATCGCCCACAACTCACTTGTGTTCTACTCGTGCATATAACATCAACGCATAAAACCTGGCTCTGATACCACTGTTGGTAAACGTAGTAATTTCAAAATTTTCCTACGCACACGCAAGATCATGGTGATGCATAGCAACGAGAGGGGAGGGTGGTGTCCACGTACCCTTGTAGACCGAAAGCGGAAGCGTTATAACAACGTGGTTGATGTAGTCGTACGTCTTCACGCCCCGACCGATCAAGCGTCGAAACTACGGCACCTCCGAGTTTTAGCACACGTTCAGCTCGATGACGATCCCCGGACTTCGATCCAGCAAAGTGTCGGGGATGAGTTCCGTCAGCACGACGGCGTGGTGACGATCTTGATGTTCTACCATCACAGGGCTTCGCCTAAGCACCGCTACAATATTATCGAGGATTATGGTGGAGGGTGGCACCGCACACGACTAAGAGATGAGTGATCAATTGTTGTGTCTATGGGGTGCCCCCCTCCTCCGTATATAAAGGGGGGAGGAGGAGAGGGCCGGCCAAGGGGAGGAGGCGCGCCCAAGGGGGGGCAATCCTACTCCAAGTAGGTTATGCCCCCTTTTCCTATTCCAACTAGGAGAAGGGGGAAGGAGGAGGTGGAGGGAAGGAAGGAGAAGGGGAGCCGCCGCCCCCTTCCCTTTCCCAATTCGGATTGGGGCAAGGGGGGCAGCGCGCCACCTCCTGCTGCCTCTCCTCTTCCACCACTTTGGGCCCATGAGGCCCAATAACCCCCCGGGGGTTCCGGTAACCCCCCGGTACTCCGTTTTATATCCGATAACCCCCAGAACCATTCCGGTGTCTGAATATAGTCATCCAATATATCAATCTTTATGTCTCGACCATTTCGAGACTCCTCGTCATGTCCGTGATCACATCCGGGACTCCGAACAACCTTCGGTACATCAAAACATATAAACTCATAATGAAACTATCATCGTAACGTTAAGCGTGCGGACCCTACGGGTTCGAGAACAATGTAGACATGACCAAGACATGTCTCCGGTCCATAACCAATAGCGGAACCTGGATGCTCATATTGGTTCCTACATATTCTACGAAGATCTTTATCGGTCAGACCGCATAACAACATACGTTGTTCCCTTTGTCATCGGTATGTTACTTGCCCGAGACTCGATCGTTGGTATCTCAATACCTAGTTCAATCTCGTTACCGGCAAGTCTCTTTACTCGTTCCGTAATACATCATCTCACAACTAACTCATTAGTTGAAATGCTTGCAAGGCTTATGTGATGTGCATTACCGAGAGGGCCCAGAGATACCTCTCCGACAATTGGACTGACAAATCCTAATCTCGAAATACGCCAACCCAACATGTACCTTCGGAGACACCTGTAGAGCTCCTTTATAATCACCCAGTTACGTTGTGACGTTTGGTAGCACACAAAGTGTTCCTTCGGCAAACGGGAGTTGCATAATCTCATAGTCATAGGAACATGTATAAGTCATGAAGAAAGCAATAGCAACATACTAAACGATCGGGTGCTAAGCTAATGGAATGGGTCATGTCAATCACATCATTCTCCTAATGATGTGATCCCCTTAATCAAATAACAACTCGTTTGTTCATGGTTAGGAAACATAACCATCTTCGATTAACGGGCTAGTCAAGTAGAGGCATACTAGTGACACTCTGTTTGTCTATGTATTCACACATGTATTATGTTTCCGGTTAATACAATTCTAGCATGAATAATAAACATTTATCATGATATAAGGAAATAAATAATAACTTTATTATTGCCTCTAGGGCATATTTCCTTCAAAGTGAAAGTATGGTGGAAAAAGGAATAAACTTTATTTTCTATTTGGGAACCGCCTATGGCATATCTAGCATGGAAAGTGTTGGGAACTCTAAGTCGTTTTCATTGGTGGGATGGATACACCTCCCAAAATGTTTTTATCTCTAATTTGTTTCGCTTTGAGCTCTGGCACCTCTACAAATCCCTACTTCCCTCTGCGAAGGGCCTTTCTTTTACTTTATGCATTTTTTATTTTGAATTTTGAGTCTCCATCTTCTCTCACAAAAGCACCAACTAGGAGGAAAAAAGATCGTACGTAAGTATAGGGTGTAGCTAATATTCGAGTGTGTTTCATGAATGGATCAATCGTTGAGCATGATGGGCTAGGGATAACTTATTTTAACATTGATATTTTGAAAGACATGGCTGCTTGTTGATATGCTTGTGTATCTAAATTATTATGTCAAAACTAGACTATTGCTTTGAATCACATAAAAGTTCAAATGTCCATGCTATAAAGAGAAGAATATGATATGACATTTTAGGCAGAATTCCACATCAAAAATTCTGATTTTATCACTTACCTACTCGAGGACGAGTAGGAGTTAAGCTTGGGGATGCTGATACGTCTCCAACGTATCTATAATTTCTGATTGTTCCATGTTGTTATATTATCAATCTCGGATGTTTTATAATCATTTTATACTCATTTTATATCATTTTTTGGTACTAGACTATTGACATAGTGCCAAGTGCCAGTTGCTGTTTTTTCCATGTTTTTTTACATCATAGAAAATCAATATCAGACGGAGTCCAAATGCCACAAAACTCCATGGAGAATTTTTATGGGCCAGAAGGAACACAGCGGGCCCTGCCTGCGCCTAGGGGTGCCCCGAGGGGGCACAACCCACCAGGGCGCGCCAGGAGGCCCATGCGCGCCCTGGTGGGTTATGCCCACCTTGGGTGCCCCCGGACCGCCTCTTTGCTCTATAAATACCCCAATATTCTAGAAACCCTAAAGGCATCAATGAAATATTCATCCAGTCACCGCATAGTCCAGAACCACCAGATCCAATCTAGACACCATCTCGGATGGGGTTCACCACCTCCGTTGGTGCCTCTCTGATGATGCGTGAGTAGTTCTTTGTAGACCTTCGGGTCTCTAGTTAGTAGCTAGATGGCTTCCTCTCTCTCGCTGGATTCTCAATACAATGGTATCTTGGAGATCCATATGATGTAACTCTTTTGTGATGTGTTTGTCGGCTCACCATTGGGATAGATGTCATCCACTCAGTAGACCCAAAGCGCCTATGATACGTCAACATGTGGCACGGCCCAACAGAGGCCCATTCCTATGAAAAAGGCCGGCCCGTTTGACTTGGTCAAAAGGTGGGGGGCCAGCCCATGGCAAGCCTGTTAACGGCATGTTCTCATATAGCCCATTGACAGCTCGCTAACCTAGGGCCCGTTTACGGCCTACCCGAATTAGGCCTAGTAGCGTCATATGGGGCGTCCAATATAATTCCAGCCCGTTTTAACTTCTGGCCCATGACGTCTTTTGGTCCATATGAGGCCCTTAGTAACCCTCGGCCCATTAACGGCCCGTGGTGAAATTGGCCCATAATGAATAGTGTATCACTTTATAGCCATTAACGGCCCATTACTCCGTTATGCCGTTTCCAGCCCATGTTATCTTTTGGCCTTCTAAGGGCCCATTTATTCTTGGGCTCATTTCCAGCATTCGTTTACTTTCGGCCCGTTACTGTCATTTTCTGCGTGGGCCAGATTCAGCCCGTGGTTACAGTCGACCCGTTTGTGGCCCGTTAATACGTTGGGTCGTTTTCATAGCGTCATCAAATACGGCCGATTAACAACAGCCCGTTATGGTCAGCCCATGAATGGACGATTT
Organism: Aegilops umbellulata; assembly: GCA_032464435.1. Lineage (NCBI taxonomy): Eukaryota > Viridiplantae > Streptophyta > Magnoliopsida > Poales > Poaceae > Aegilops > Aegilops umbellulata. The sequence continues at coordinate 485,562,968 of CP136056.1, forward strand.
CAACTCTATCCCATTTATAGCCATAATGTGGTCTGTTATTGGCCCCTGTTTGGCCAACCGATCATACGGCCCGTAGAAGGCCCATTGATGACTCGGCCCATAGAAGGCCCATTATTTCTACGACCCTTAGAAGGCCCATTGTTTCTACGGCCCGTAGGAGGCCCATGTTAACTACAGTAAATATGTAGCCCATTGTTAATGTGGCCTAGTTTTAAAAAATAGGTTATTGCGGCCACTAGCAAACCGCGAAAAAAGAACTTCACTGACTACAAGAAAACAAATAAACAAGACAATAAGGAAATAAATAAGCAAGCAACTTACGCTAGACTATCACGGCTATTACACATATTACATCCATTGGGCATCAAAGTTCGCCACAAGTGCAAATATAGGGAATAAAGTAGCATATAAACGCCGCAGCAAAACAAGTCCAGAACTGAAACCACATTAGAAGAGCTCAAGAAATAATGTCCTGGGTACCCATAATGTTGGCAAGATGCTTACCAAGCTTATTAACTTTCTGTTGTTTGGCGCTTAAATCCTCCAGCACTTGTTGTTGCACTAGAAAGTATGCATCTGAATTCTGCAGGGACTTCCTCAATCCTTCGGCTTCCTTTCGCATAACATCTGATCGATGTCTTTCAACTTGAAGTTAAGACTCAAGAAGCCGAACTGATTTAGGCAGCAAGTTCGAAGAGCTGGTGCCAGCAGTAGCAGCCAGTAACTCGAACACTACATCAAGGCAGGACTTTCGGGTTGTCTAAGTGTCTTCAATATAGTTTTTATCAGCTTTCTTGGAGAACAACAAGGATGCCTCACTTGAACCTTATCTGCATTACTTCCTTTACCATTGCATAACGCGGTACTCTTCTCCAATATTTTGTCCGCGTTCTAAAAGAGAAACAAAGAAACACATCACAGGTTTACAATGTAGTATATGAAACTCATTTTGGTAAACCAGTTCAGTAGTAAGGTGGACAGGATAACAACATGAAACAAACATATATCTATGTAGTATGGTCACTGTATGGTCTATATCATTCTAGTTTATGTTGCCAAATCAAGATAGATACAGTTCGAATCATATCTATTTAAGACAAAGCAGCATAGACATAATATAAGTGTGGGAAACTACACAGCAATAACAACACTTGTAGTGTGCATGGCATGAGAACATAACTGTTTATTCCATTGAAACTGAAATAAACATAGAGCAAGTTACAACAGCAAACACGTTAAAGAAACATGTTTAAAACATACATGTTGCGCCATTGGAGTTTCAATTGCATCTTTCAGATTTGAAATTACCTGGTATGAGTAAATACAGTGATGCAAGAGAAAAGTAGTATGAACCATAGCTACGGAACCTGACCTGAGAACAATTCTTCTTCTGCTTTAAGCGTTGAGTTGGGGTTCGGAGTGGTGGTCCTCGTGCTTTGGGCACTGCAGTTGCCTTACTAACTGATCGTGTTTGGGTGCTCTATGGTAGAGACGGTGTTGTGTCAATGGGAACTGGGCTACTATTTGCTGGGGTTGGGGTTAGAAGGGGTGTAGCTGGTTCTCTGTCCAACTGGGTAGGGGTACAATCTGCGTGAGTCTGTGTTATGTGTGGTGTGGCTAGTTCTTGGGCAAGTACAACCATGGTTCTATCTCCATCGACAGGTAGCACGATCTTTTCTGAAGACCGTGTTTTTACTCCCACAGATACTGCCATCACCCCCTCCAATTGAAATGGCTGATAAACAAGAAAAGTAATTGAATGTACAGACATTGTAAGATAGACAGGTGCAATGGATAGTAGGGAAGAAAACAGGGCATGAAATAATTCACATTTATGTTGTCTAACCAAACAAAATAGCAGGACACAATTTCACATATATGATGGTTAATTAAACAAGATAGCATGACACAATTTCACATGTATGATGGAAAACTAAACAGGATAGAATGACATACTTCAAAATATGATGACTATGTAAACAGGATGACATGATATAACTATACGATGTGTCTATTAAAGTGGTTGGCAAGCCATAAATCACAAACATGCCGTCGATGGAAACATGATGGCATGATATAATTCACGGATAGAATGACATAATTCAAAATATGATGACTATGTAAACATGATGAGATGATATAACTACATTATGTCTTTAGAAAATGGGTTGGCATGCCGTAATTCAGATACATGCTGTCTATGTAAACATCATGGCATGATATAATTCAAATATATGATTTATATACTAAGCAAGTGAGCAAAGGGAAATCACATATATGATGTGTCAACTAAGGAGATGGCATTCAATATCGTGTATATGATGTAAAAACTAAGCATTGCAATACAACATATGCATGATATGAGTAATATAACCCTGCCAAGTTTGAGCATACACCTCAAGGGGATAATAGGGCTGGTCATCTGCCTCTGAATCCTCCTCTGAAGAGCTATCTGTAACCAGCAAGATATCTGCTTCAGCAGGTAGCATTGTCTGCTCTGAAGACTTTGTTTTCACTCCAGATTTCTCCATCACCAGTTCAAATGGCTGATGCACAGGAACAGCAGTTGAATATACAAACATTGTCGACAAAAGCAATGAGAAATACAAAAAAAGACGACATGATATAATTCACATATATGACACTTAGCTAAACAACATGGCATTGCATAATTCACATATATAATGCCTTGCAACAAGATAGCATTGCATAATTCACATATATAATGTCTTGCAACAAGATGGCATTGCATAATTCACATATATGGTAATTAGACACTAAACAGGTGGCATTCGCACAAATCATGTCTAAGCTAAGCAAATGACATAGCAATGCAAGATACCATACGCACGATATGAGCAACATAACCCTGCCAAGTTAGAGCATGCACCTCAGGGGGGGGATAGGACTGGTCATCTGTCTCTGAATCCTCCTCTGAGGAGCTATCTGTAACCAGCAAGACATGCGCTTCGTCAGATATCATTGTCTGCTCTGAAGACCTTGTTTCCACTCCAGATTTTTTCCATGACCGTGCCGAATGGCTGATGCACAGGAAGAGTAATTGAATGTACTAAAATTCTTGACAAATTTAACATGTAATAAAAAATGATGTCATGATATAATTCACATATAAGATGACTGGGTAACCAGGGTGGCATTGCAAAATTCACATATATGATGCCTGGCTAAACAAGATGGCATTGTATGATTCACATATACGATAAAGAAACTAAACAGATGGCATTGACACAAAGCATGTCTAAACTAAGCAGATGGCATCTTTGATGTATACAGTAAGCAATGCAAGGCACCATATGCATGATATTACCAACATCAGCATGCCAAGTTAGAGGGAATACCTCATGGGGTAAATAGGAGTGGTCTTCTTCTTCTGAATCCCCCTCAGAACAGTTATCTTCCTCTTGATTACGATCCAAAATGGGTGGAGGAGGGCTGCCTTTGCACCCACCATGGAGCGACGTTTGCATGAAATTTTATTGCCACGCAAGGCTCGTCTATTTTGCTTTACATGTTCAGTTCCATTATGTACAGTAACTGACATGCATAGGAATAAAACATAGTGAGACTATGTAAGGAGTGCATGCACAAATCCAGAGTGAAGGTAGCAAACTGTGGATAGACCCAAAGCCAAAGATAGTAGGCATATAATAGCTTTAGTTAAAAAATACAGATAATGGCTCCTTTAATGTTTGTTTGCACCCAACATGAAACTCATAGTAGACACCCGAGATTAAATAGATAGTAGACAGATAGTATCGATTGCTGCCCCAATATGTACCCCACAACCATTTAAAAACTCAAGTTTCAGCATAAGTTTGGACCTGAGTTGGAGTCTAATAGGTGAACACGACAATAAAGTAGCATGTCATCATACTAAGCGATGCATAACGTAAGCAGACACAGAAGAGTGCGACCTCTCCTGTGGACCCGTCTAGTCCTCAAGGTCATCTCCTCAGTTGATGATGGTAATGCAGTTGTCGTGGATGCCGGCGGCGGGGAAGAAGATCTGAGGCGGCGAAAGACAGTCTGGAGAGCGGATCCCTGTTGTGATGAACCCTTCCGTCGTTGGAGCAGCTGAGCTGTGGTGGAACACAGCACCGCAGGAGCAGGACAAACCTCACAACGTTTTCTTTGACACATATCTGTAACAGAAGTAATTGTGTAAGGGATTGTTTGAATTTGAGGATTCTAGCAATGCAGGGATAGGGAATAGACAAGAATAGGATAGAATGCACGTGCAAAACAGAGAATTTAAAAACACAGGATTTCTGCCAATCTGGGTGTTTGGTTCACAAGAATTGGAAGATCACATGATGCAAAGAAGCATGGTGAAATTAAGTCAAACCACAAGAAGTGTACAACCTCTTTGGCGAAGCCATGTCTATCTCAGCGTGATTGGGTAGGCCGGTGAGGATGCTCCGACTTTACTTGGCTGTCGGAGGAGGGGAAGAAGATCTTAGGCGTCTGGAGATGGAGCTCGAGGTACTGCTTCGCTGTGATGGAGGGTTTCGTCGTTGGAGCAGCTCCGGTGAGTTGTACGACGCCGAGGCTGAAGCAGGACAAGAGAGACAATGTTAACCTGAGTGGAATTCTAATAGCATCTCCAATATATGACGTAAAATACATAAGCACAAAGTGCTAGATGTATACATCAGCCACTCATCTCTGAACCTAAGTATCAAAACTGAATTTAACTGTCGAAACTGAATTTTGCTGTCGAAACTGAATTTTATTGTCGAAACTGAACGCACTAGAGGTGAGGCTACACGTCAGTCGACTAACTTTTGCATATTTGGTTAGTCGATTTTGCAGCCGTTGGATACAAAATCAAGGGCATGCAGTTCATCTTCAACCTCCACCCCCCTGAGCCGACCCCCGCCGCCAGCCAAACAGCCGCCCCCTGCCGCCCGCGGCCGGCGGTGCGCCGCCCCGCCCGCCCCGAAAACACTCCCCACAGCCGGTCCGCCGCCGCCCTGGCCATCCCTGTAGCCCCCCCCCCCCCCGTGCTGAGCTTTTTCTCCGGCGATCCCCACACCACCGCCCCCACTCTGAACCCTAAGACAGATAGTGGGGTACCTCTCCGACGAACCCCCCTCCCCGCTGCGGCTGGTTCTTCCTTAACTCCAGCGAGCCCCCCACCCCCTGAAAATCGACTGACCCAAAAGTCGATTCAGTGGACTGAAGTGTAGCTAAATCGGAGCAGCATCGCAAGCAAGAGCAAGAGCGAGAGCAGCAGCGTGAGCAAGAGCAAGGGCAAGAGCAGACCAGGCAGGGGACCGAGAGCAAGAGCAGAGCAGCGGCGCGAGCGAGATCTAAAGCAGCAGCAGCTCCTACTGATGTGGACGTCGCCGCCGAGGGAGCGACGCCATGGAGGAAGTGGCTGGCGATGCCGTCGTGGATGGAGCCGCGTCGTGTCGGCTCGGGACCAAGCGCCGACGGCACCGTGATATCGAATCAAGAAGAAAATGTGGTGATTAGTGTACAACCTCTTTGGTGGCGCCGATTAGGCCACAGCTTCACCCGAGGAAACGGTGATGATGATGCTCTTCTGGTGGTGCAGGTGAATACGACGGTGTGGGAATGGAGGTGGCGCAAAAGACGAGGGGAACGCCAGGGCAGCTCCTTGGAGGTGGAGGACGGGGTGGCTGAACCGGCGGGACGACCAGATCGACGACAGATCCTCATCCGGTACGGTGGATGAGGGACGTCGAGGTGTTGATGTGGACGACGTCGTCGGGGAAGAGGCTCCGGCTGGGTGGCAGACAGAGGAGGGTGTGGGGCTTCGCGGGTTTTCCCAGCCTCGGTGTACGAATGGGTGGGCGGATGGGATGGGTGTGGGGAACCATGGCTTAGGGACGCGCTTGTCCGAAATGTGGGGTAAGTTACGAAAGTACCCCCACCAATTTGAGGCGGTTCTTTCGGTTCAGGGGTATCACGGGCATTTTGCGTGTCGGGATTTCACGGAAGGTGGGAGTTTTCATGCGCGTTGTAATTTTGGAATAGCAAGGCGCGAGTTGAGATGGAGGGAGTTGTCGGAGCACAACGAGACAAAGATATATCTTAAATATTTCGGGCTAACGAGGCGCGGGTTGAAATTTCCGGACAAGCCTAACGTGTACTGTACCAAATCAATTCGCACTACAAATGTCATTCAAAACTTTGAATTCATGTTATGTTCAATTAAAATATTTCTCTACGTGTATAATGCATGCAACCTAGTACTCAAATGAACGTTTTAGTGCATTCCAAACGTATATACTACCGCTTCAATATGAACTAAATTTGAATTCGTTTCTCTATTTGAATAAGATCTACAATAATGATTGTTGTGAAGTCAAAGCATTTGAATCCATTTCTCTATTTTAATAAGATCTAGAATCGTCATTATTGTCAAGTTGAACCATCGTTTGTGTATTATCTTCATAGCACACCACATGATTAGTCTCGATTTACATATGAACTATGTGTACTATATGAACTCGAACTCGATTTTTTGAATCCACTTTATGTTGATTTCAAATCATAGCACATTTCAAGCTCTAGCTAGATCTTCACAAACTAAACCATGTCTCATATGTATAATGTGTTTATCACATTATGTATGGTGCCCCGCCCCCTACGCCTACAAGTATTTAGATGTGAGTTGCAAACACAACACATTACCACAAATTCAAATAAAATGTGAGAATGTTCGATATATAGTATTGTTTAGATTGTTCGATATATAGTTGTAAGCTGCAAACGCCACACATTATCACAAATTCAAATAAAATGTGAGATTGTTTGATTTATAGTATGGTTTAGATTGTTTGACATTTAGTTGTGAGTTGCAAACGCCATGCATTATCACATTATGGTATAACATGTGCAAAACCACAACACGCGTATCACCGCTATATTCATGCATGCATATGTTTAAAACACTATGATCTCCTATTCAAACATATGAATCCACTTTCATATCAAATTATGATCTTTGTTAGTCTCTTACACCCATACAATCCTCTAACCTTTGTGGCTACCACCAACATTCTCTCGTGCATGCACACGCCCTCCTCACCCTCCCCTGATACGTCTCCAACGTATCTATAATTTATGAAGTATTCATGCTATTATATTATCTGTTTTGGATGTTTATGGGATTTATTTTACACTTCTATATCATTTTTGGGACTAACCTATTAACCCAAAGCCCAGTGCCAGTTCCTCTTTCTTCCCTTGTTTCAGTGTTTCACAGAAAAGGAATATCAAACGGAGTCCAAACAGAATGAAACCTTCGGGAGCGTGATTTTTGGAACGAACGTGATCCAGGAGACTTGGAGTTGAAGTCAAGGAAGCTTCGAGGTGGCCACAAGGCAGGGAGGCGCGCCCCCAACCTCGTGGGACCCTCGTAACCGACTTATTTCACCTATATATGTCCATATACCCTAAAAACATCGGGGAACAAAATAGATCGGGAGTTCCGCCACCGCAAGCCTCTGTAGCCACCAAAAACCAATTGGGACCCTGTTTCGGCACCCTGTCGGAGGGGGGAACCCTCACCGATGGCCATCTTCATCATCCTGACGCTCTCCATGACGAGGAGGGAGTAGTTCACCCTCGGGGCTGAGGGTATGTACCAGTAGCTATGTGTTTGATCTCTCTCTCGTGTTCTTGAGATGGTACGATCTTGATGTATCACGAGCTTTGCTATTATAGTTGGATCTTATGATGTCCCCCCCCCTCTACTCTCTTGTAATGGATTGAGTTTTCCCTTTGAAGTTATCTTATCGGATTGAGTCTTTAATGACTTGAGAACACTTGATGTATGTTGCATGTGCGTATCTATGGTGACAATGGGATATCACGTGATTCATTTGATGTATGTTTTGGTGATCAACTTGCGGGTTCAGTGACCTTGTGAACTTATGCATAGGGGTTGGCACACGTTTTCGTCTTGACTCTCCGGCATAAACTTTGGGGCACTCTTTGAAGTTCCTTGTGTTGGTTTGAATAGATGAATTTGAGATTGTGTGATGCATATCATATAATCATACCCACGGATACTTGAGGTGACATTGGGGTATCGAGGTGACATTAGGGTTTTGGTTGATTTGTGTCTTAAGGTGTTATTCTAGTACGAACTCTATGATAGATCGAACGGAAAGAATAGCTTCATGTTATTTTATGACGGACTCTTGAATAGATTGATCAGAAAGGATAACTTTGAGGTGGTTTCGTACCCTACCACAATCTCTTCGTTTTTTCTTCGCAATTAGTGACTTTGGAGTGACTCTTTGTTGCATGTTGAGGGATAGTTATATGATCCAATTATGTTATTATTGTTGAGAGAACTTGCACTAGTGAAAGTATGAACCCTCGGCCTTGTTTCCTAGCATTGCAATACCGTTTGTGCTCACTTTTATCATTAGTTACCTTTCTGTTTTTGTATTTTCAGATTACAAAAACCCATATCTACTATCCATATTGCACTTGTATCACCATCTCTTCGCCGAACTAGTGCACCTATACAATTTACCATTGTATTGGATGTGTTGGGGACACAAGAGACTCTTTGTTATTTGGTTGCAGGGTTGTTTGAGAGAGACCATCTTCATCCTACGCCTCCCACGGATTGATAAACCTTAGGTCATCCACTTGATGGAAATTTGCTACTATCCTACAAATCTCTACACTTGGAGGCCCAACAACGTCTACAAGAAGAAGGTTGCGTAGTAGACATCAAGCAGTTTCTGGCGCCGTTGCCGGGGAGGTGAGTGCTTGAAGGTATATCTTTAGATATTGCAATCAAATCTTTTTGTTTCTTGTTTTATCACTAGTTTATTATATAAAATAAAATTACAAAAAAATGGAATTGAGTTGGCCTCATACGCTTCATATTTTTAATATCTTTCGTGAGAATGATGGAAAGGAAAATTGTGCTCAAATGCTAGAAGAAGAAGTCTATAAAATGTTTGGCACTAAATCTTTGAATGATGAGCATGATTGCAATGTTGTTAGTATGAACTCTCTGAATATCCATAGTACTAATGATGATTGCACTAGTCATAATGAAAATGTCTCTTATAAGCATGTTGACTTTTGTGGAGTACATAGAGCTTGCAAGTACACACCAATTAGGGAAAATATATTTTGCAAGAGGCATAAGTATTTGGAAACTAAATGGTTGCAAGAAAGGCTAGATGTTAGTGCTGAAAATTTAAAATATCTTCACCATACTTGTGAACTTTGCAATGAACATGGTCATTTAAATATCAAATGCAAATTGTTTCATGATCGAATCGTGTCCAAAAATTGTGATGATTTGATTTCCCTTGCACATCATAATGAACTTAGTTTGCTTTTGGGTTATGAAGAAATGAAACGTGCACTGAGGGTATTCTAGAATATAACCTTGAGAAATTCCTCGATATTGATCTAGAAGAAATTTATATGTATTGTGCGGTAAATTGCATTGAAAATCCTTATATTGCCAATTACATAAAGAAAAGAACAAATAGAGGATGAAGAGAATACTAATGAAAGGGAAGAGGCTCCCCAATATCCTTCTATTATTTCTTATGATGAATCAAGTAACGAGGAGGAACCTTCTATCCAACCAATCTCATCAATAAGGAGCTCAATAAAGAGGGTTAAACCCACACATGATGTGATGAAGAAAAAGAAAAGACGGAGAAGCAAAGGTAGAAAGGTATCCCTCCCAAATGATGTTCCTCCTATTACTCATTGTGATGATGATAATTGCTATACTATTGGTGTTCTCCATACTATTAATGATGAGAGTGATTATGCTTATGATATGAAAAGGCCCAAGCTTGGGGATGCTATGTTTGATGAGAATGACATGTTTGAGAATATATTTGCTGCAATTAATGTTTTTCCCAAGCTCGGGGAGGCTATGTTTAATGAAGATGATATTTCTAGCCTCCTAATTGATATGCAAGTTTGTTACGATGATAGCATGCCTCCTACTTATGATGACTATATTGATGAAAGTGGGTTTGGAAGAGTGTGAACTTTAGGAAGTAATGATCGAGAGCGGCGTTTTGGTGCCCAGGTGCATCTGCACCCGGTCAAAAAAAATTCGTAAAAAATTCAGAAAAATTCAAAAAATTCCAAAAAAAATCAGGGTGGTAGACAATTTGATGCGTGAGGTGCGCTCCAATTTTCAAAACATTTGGACTTATGTGCAGCTCTCAGCAAAAAAGACAAATCAGACCAGAACAGTATATGAACAGTACACATTTTTACAAACCTCCGATTTGTCTTTTTTGCTGAGAGCTTCACAGAAGTCCAAATGTTTTGAAAATTTAAGCGTACCTCACGCATCAAATTTTCTACGAGCCAATTTTTTTGGAATTTTTTGAATTTTTCTAGTATTTATTTTGATTTTTTTCGTGAGCGCAGGTGCAGATGAGCTCGGGCTCAGATTCAAATTTTCCGTAATGATCCCACTATTTTGGAGGATGTTGAATCTTATTGTGACAATTATGAAAGTGGATATGGAGAGGTCATGACTTTATTTAGTAATGATTCCACTATCTTGGAAGAGGTTTCAATCGATTATGATGAGAACAAAGTTGCAATCTATGATGATTATTGTGATGATACTTATGCTATAAAAAGAAGTGATGATTATATTTATAAAACTTTTCATGATTATGATTACCCTTTTTCTGAACTTTATTCTTTCAATGTGGAAACCATTTATAGTATTCGAGTCTCTTATGATACTCCCACTATTCCGATTGAGAAGAATTTTGCTTATGTAGAGAGTAGTAAATTTTCTATGCTTGTAGATCATGAAAAGAATGCTTTAGGTGCTGGTTATATTGTTGAATTAATTCATTATGCTACTTAAAATTATTATGAGGGAGGAACATATGCTTGTAGGAATTGCAATAATATCAAGTTTCCTCTCTTTGTGCTTTAAGTTTTGAAGTTATGCTTATTTTGCCTTCCTATGCTAGTTGATTATTGTTCCCATAAGTTGTTTGCTCACAAATGCATAGGAAGTGGTTTAGAATTAAATGTGCTATTCATATTCTTCATGATGCTCTCTTTATGTTTCAATTCTTATCTTTTTGTGAGCATCATTGAAATCATCATGCCTAGCTAGGGGCGTTAAACGTTAGCGCTTGTTGACAGACAACCCAATTTTAATTTTGTTTCTTGCTTTTTGTTTCTGTTTAGTAATAAATAATCCATCTAGCCTATGTTTAGATGTGGTTTTATGCTTTAATTAGTGTCTGCGCCAAGTAGAACCTTTGGGAAGACTTGGGTGAAGTCTTTATGATCTTACTGTAGAAAACAGAAACTTTAGCACTCACGAGATTAGCTAAAACATTTTACTGGAGAGTGATATTTAGTTGATTCTTTTTTCAGATGATTACTAGACAAATTCCACAGGTCCACCAATTTATTTCAGAATTTTTGGAGTTTCATAAGTATACGTTTGATACAGATTACTACAGATTGTTCTGTTTTTGATAGATTCTGTTTTCTATGTGTTGTTTGCTTATTTTGATGAATCTATGGGTAGTATCGGAGGGTATGAACCATAGAGAAGTTGGAATATGGTATATATTACACCACTATGAATTTATAATGAGTTCACAACAGTACCTAAGTGGTAGTTTTATTTTCTTATACTAATGGAGCTTAGGAGTTTTCTATTGAGTTTTGTGTTGTGAAGTTCTCAAGTTTTGGGTAAAGATTTGATGGACTATGGAATAAGTAGTGGCAAGATCCTAAGCTTGGGGATGCCCAAGGCACCCCAAGGTAATATTGAAGGACAACCAAGAGCCTAAGCTTGGGGATGCCCCGGATTGCATCCCCTCTTTCGTCTTCGTTCATCGGTAACTTTACTTGGAGCTGTATTTTTATTCACCACATGATATGTGTTTTGCTTGGAGCGTCAATTTATTTTGTTAGGATTTTCTTGATGTTATTTAGAACAATGTTTTGCATCTTTTATTTCAATAAAAGTGGCATTGATAGTCTTTACTATGCTTATTTCACAAGTCTACATGTTGCTATTTGAAAACAGAAAGTTTACCGCTGTTGCAAAAATTCCCTAGAAAAGCCGGAATGTGATAAAATGTTGAAACCTTTTGCATAATAAGATCTGATAAATTTACTGCAGTGGTAATTTTATTTCATAATTTTTGGAGCTAGGGAAGTATGGATCTTGCTGCATTCTTTACAGACTGTCCTGGTTAGGCAGATTGCTGTTATGTTTGCATTGTTTGCATATGTTTGCTTGTTTAATGATTCTATTAGAGGATATGACTATTAAATATGCAGAGGCATTTAGTATGCAATGTTGAATAATAATTTTAGTGATTTGCTACAGTAGAGTATGATAAGGTTTCTGCATTGGTTTATACTAACTTATCTCACGCGTCCTTGTTGAGTTCTGTGTGGATGAAGCTTTTGAGATTTAGGGGGACCGCGATATGAGAGGAATTAAGGAGACAAAAAATCTCAAGCTTGGGGCTGCCCAAGGCATCCCATGATAATATTTCAAGAAGTCTCAAGCATCTAAGCTTGGGGATGCCCCGGTAGGCATCCCACCTTTCTTCTTCGACAACTATCGGTTAGTATCGGTTGATCTTAAGTTTTTGCTTCTTCACATGATGTTTGCTATTCTTAGATGTAATTTCCTTTTGTTTTGCTTGCTGTTTGAATAAAGTATCAAGATCTGAAATTCTTAAAATGGGAGAGAGTCTTCAGATAGCTACATAACTATTTAACTACTCATTAATCTTCACTTATATCTTTTTGGAGTAGTTTGTCATTTACGCGTGTGCTTCACTTATATCCTATGAGTAAATGGTTAAATGAATTGAATATCATAAATCTGAAATTATATATGTTTTATATGCTTATCCCATTGCGAGTAATGACTTCACATATAAGAAGTAGAGGTGGTAAATTTATTGAAGGTTAGCAAACATTGTATTGGTCACTTGAACAATTCATGAAAGAATATTGAGGGAAGAGAGATTTCACATATAAATATACTATATTGGACATCTTTTGTAATTGTGAGCACTCATTAAAATATGACATGATAAAAGATTGATGTTGGACAAAGAAGACAACGTAATGGGTTATGTTTTCTTATATCCGAAATAGAATATATTGTCATGGATCGCCCAACACGTTGAGCTTGCCTTTCCCCCTCATGCTAGACAAATCCTCTGCACCAAGTAGAGATACTACTTGTGCTTCCAAACATCCCTTAAACCAGTATTGCCATGAGAGTCCACCATACCTGCCTCTGGATTGAGTAAGACCTTCAAGTAAGTTGTCATCGGTGCATGCAATAAAAATTGCTCTCTAAATATGTATGATCTTTTAGTGTGGAGAAAATAAGCTTTATACGATCTTGTGATATGGAAGCAATAAAAGTGACGGACTGCATAATAAAGGTCCCTATCACAAGTGGCAATATAAAGTGATGTTCCCTCACATTAAGATTTTGTGCATCCAACTATAAAAGTGCATGCAACCTCTGCTTCCCTTTGCGAAGGGCCTATCTTTTATTCTTGTCTTTTACTTTATGCAAGAGTCATGGAGATCTTCACCTTTCCTTTTTACATTTTATCCTTTGGCAAGCACATTGTGTTGGAAATATTCTGACATATATATCCAATTGGATGTAAGGCATCATGAGCTATTATTGTTGACATTACCCTTGAGGTACAAGGTTGGGAGGCGAATCTATAAGCCCCTATCTTTCTCTGTGTCTGATTAAAACTCTGAACCCATAAATATCACGTGAGTGTTAGCAATTGTGAAAGACTAAATGATACTTGAGTATGTGAAGTTTGCTAAATCAAAGCTCTGACATAGACTCTTCCTTAAAATAAGATGAATTGTAATTGTTTGATAACTAATAACACGGTTCATTAGTTTTCAAGAAAGTTTATGATCTATACTTTAACATGTGAATATCTTGTTACTTGATCATGAGAAGCTTTATGAGATGAGCTACTGCTATGATATATAATGATGCTAGAAAAGGTGATTGAAATTATCATTGATAAAACTTGTGCACCTGCTAGCATTCACACTTCATAAATTATTTCTTTTATCATTTACCTACTCGAGGAGGAGCAGGAATTAAGCTTGGGGATGCTGATACGTCTCCAACGTATCTATAATTTATGAAGTATTCATGCTATTATATTATCTGTTTTGGATGTTTGTGGGCTTTATTTTACACTTTTATATTATTTTGGGACTAACCTATTAACCCAGAGCCCAGTGCGAGTTCATGTTTTTCCCTTATTTCAGTGTTTCGCGGAAAAGGAATATCAAACAGAGTCCAAACGGAATAAAACCTTCGGGAGCGTGATTTTTGGAACCAATGTGATCCAGGAGACTTGGAGTTGAAGGCAAGGAAGCTTCGAGGTGGCCATGAGGCAGGGAGGCGTGCCTGCCCCCCTGGGCGTGCCCCCACCCTCGTGGGCCCCTCGTGGCTCCCCTGACTGACTTCTTTCGCCTATATATGTCCATATACCCTAAAAACATCGAGGACCAGAATAGATCGGGAGTTCCGCCGTCGCAAGCCTCTGTAGCCACCAAAAACCAATCGGGACCCTGTTCTGGCACCCTGCCGGAGGGGGGAACCCTCACCGATGGCCATCTTCATCATCCCGGTGCTCTCCATGACGAGGAGGGAGTAGTTCACCCTCGGGGCTGAGGGTATGTACCAGTAGCTATGTGTTTGATCTCTCTCTCTCTCTCGTGTTCTTGAGATGGTACGATCTTGATGTATCGCGAGCTTTGCTATTATAGTTGGATCTTATGATGTTTCTCCCCCTCTACTCTCTTGTAATGGATTGAGTTTTCCTTTGAAGTTATCTTATCGGATTGAGTCTTTAAGGATTTGAGAACACTTGATCTATGTCTTGCATGTGCGTATCTGTGGTGACAATGGGATATCATGTCATTCACTTGATGTATGTTTTGGTGATCAACTTGCGGGTTCAGTGACCTTGTGAACTTATGCATAGGGGTTGGCACACGTTTTCGTCTTGACTCTCCGGTATAAAATTTGGGGCACTCTTTGAAGTAATTTGTGTTGGTTTGAATAGATGAATCTGAGATTGTGTGATGCATATCATATAATTATACCCACGGATACTTGAGGTGACATTGGAGTATCTAGGTGACATTAGGGTTTTGGTTGATTTGTGTCTTAAGGTGTTATTCTAGTACGAACTCTATGATAGATCGAACGGAAAGAATAGCTTCATGTTATTTTATTACAGACTCTTGAATAGATCGATCAGAAAGGATAACTTTGAGGTGGTTTCGCACCCTACCACAATCTCTTCGTTTATTCTCCGCTATTAGTGACTTTGGAGTGACTATTTGTTGCATGTTGAGGGATAGTTATATGATCCAATTATGTTATTATTGTTGGGAGAAATTGCACTAGTGAAAGTATGAACCCTAGGCCTTGTTTCCTAGCATTGCCATACCGTTTGTGCTCACTTTTATCATTAGTTATCTTGCTGTTTTTATATTTTCTGATTACAAAAACCTATATCTACTATCCATATTGCACTTGTATCACCATCTTTTCGCCGAACTAGTGCACCTATTCAATTTACCATTGTATTGGGTGTGTTGGGGACACAAGAGACTCTTTGTTATTTGGTTGCAGGGTTGTTTTAGAGAGACCATCTTCATCCTACGCCTCCCACGGATTGATAAACCTTAGGTCATCCACCTGAGGGAAATTTGCTACTGTCCTACAAACCTCTGCACTTGAAGGCCCAACAACTTCTACAAGAAGAAGGTTGCGTAGTAGACATAATCCCCCTCCCTCAACATTCTATCCATCGCGCACATTCATATTTTTGTCTTTAGGTCGTTCTCCCACAGTCTCCACAACTCCTTTCCGACACACACCGACTGATAAACCTCTCCAGCGATGTCTGCCTACAACATACACACGCACCTTCAATCTCCTCCTTTATGTGTCCTTGCCTCGTGTCTCTCATACGGTCCCACACATGTGTAAACTCTCGCCCCTCTTTTCATCGTTCTCACAACCGCACACTCCTCCCACTATCTAGCTAGTAGTTGGGCCTCTCGCACCACCTCCTAGCTCCATTCTCTCTGTCTATCCGTCTCGCCGGGCCTTATTTGCCTCTCACAAATGGACGTACGCCGACCGATCTCCCGCTATACATATAGCTAGCTAGGTCCTTATAACTCGTGTTTTCCCACGCGTCGATCGATCTACCTCATTAGTTATGTCTCTCCCTTCCTCCGACAAACAACAATTGATCTACCGATCTAGTTAGGTTTGCTTACCAAACACATGGTTCCCCTTCATCATCCATGAATGTGTCCCGACAGATCTATCAAGCACAGGCACACACAGAAACACATCCCCACTCTTATTGATAATGTTGCAATACCACCCTCAGTTTGTCTAGTAGGCCTCTCCCACCATCTTCGAGAAGCAACTCCATCACCCATCCAGCACTCTACCCCTCTCCCTCCCTCTCTCTCTCCTCTCTCTCTCTCTCTGTCCCATCCTATTTCCCGTCCTTCAGTTATGTATGGATGTCGACCGATCTCCCTCAAGACATAGCTGGGTCTCTCCTTCTCAACACATATACGAGTCGTTCTACCTCTATAGTTAGGCATCAGCCTACCCCTCCCCCCACCACCTCCCACACACACACACCGATACATCGAGCGCTCTAGTCATGTCCCCCTGCCACGCACAAACTTGACCTGTGCCCTCCAACGTTCCGGGAGCTAGGTCAGTCGCCCTATATCTTTGACTTGCACACACACACAATTTCGATGGCTCTCTTCATCGATCTCGCACCCACCCACTTGATCCTCTCTTCGACTCTATCGATATATATGACCCCTCCCTCTCTTCTAGTTGATCGCCCGACCCTCTATATATGATATGGATAGGCCTCCATTTCACACACATTGCATGCAAAATTTTGTTTGAGATGTCATCGACACATATTCCCACAAATACATTCGCGAAATCAACCTCCCCCCAAAACAAAAAACACTCACGAACGCACAAGCCATTTGTCTAGGTTTGTATCTCTCACACACACCCACGTAGGTGGGGGACGTGCACAACGAGAAGAGGTGCACGCACGGCGCACGTACTCCCGTCTCTTTCCCAACCACACCTGCGTGGGTACACGGTGGAGCTCATTTCTATACGAAAAGGCAGCCCGCGTGGTAATTTGACACGTGTACTGGTTGTCCACTAGATGGAGGGAGGATCGTCTACCACGGGTGGACAAACAAATTGCGACTTGACGCGTTATGTTAAAAAAGAGGCAAACCATGTGGGGCCTACCTTAGAGGCAAGGATCTATACACTGGAGTACTTTTGATGTGTCCCGTCAACTCGCAGAACAAGGAGAAGCTTGTTTAGTACGTCGTCTCCCCCGCCCACGGGCGCGGTGGCTTGCAGGATGAGGTGAAGCTTGCTTACTAGTAGTAGTATTGTACGCCTTACGCCCGCTCCCTCGCCTACGCGCGCGGTGGCTCGCAGGACGAGGAGAAAATTTTACTTCCCCCTCCGTTTACTCCTCGTCCCTACTACCTTGGTCAGAGAGATTATCATATTGTTTGGAATATATATGTCTTTAGTAGATTTCAATATGAACTACTAGTACATACTCCAAAAACTGATGTATATATATATGTATTTTAGAGGGTACATTCACTCATTTTGCTCTGTATGTACCATAAAGTTAAGACACTTATTTTGGAACGGAGGGAGTACATATTTGCTATGATCTGTCAATCATTGAGATGCAATAGCATGCATGTTAGTATCCTTTGTATTTGATGAAATGTTGCAACGGGCAACCCTGGACGCAAGATACATGTAACAGAAGCTGGAAGCTTCATAGCATTGTACTATCACGCTGATAAATTACAGTACGTGCTATACAAGTACTTCCTCTGTTCCTAAATATATGTCTTTGTAGAGATTTCACCATGAACCACATACGGATGTATATAGATGCATTTTAAGTGTAGATTCATTCATTTTGTTCCGTATGTAGTCCACCTAGTGGAATCTCTACAAAGACTTATATTTAGGAACGGAGGGAGTACTATGTAAAGAGTTAGGTGTCGCACGGTGTCCAGAAAATATGGTGATAGTGTGAGGTGGGCCATGTAATCACTGAGCCTGCGTGTTTTCACTGCTCTTGCACTCCTTCGCCATAAGAATGGGGAAATTGTAATCTAGTAGTACCTCCTTTCGCCAAAAGCGTGGGACATCCAGCAGTCCTACCACCTCAGTAATAATGACCAATGAGCCATCAAATCACATAAACCCAACAGTAAGTTGGACGGACGAAGCAACCATCACTCTTGAATCTGCTTCTCCCTTCAACGCAGGCGCCAGTGAGAGGTCGCGTCCGCTCTGCCCAGGCATGAATGCGGCACCAATTCTTTGGAGCGGCGCTGACCGTTTCGGGCGGGAAGCGCGCGCGGGCGATGGAGGGGCTTTGGGTGGGCCAGACTGGTCAAGAGCGGGCGTGGCAACTGTCCGCCTGTCCCTACCGGAAGCCTGGAAACAAGAGGATGCACCGACTCTCGCGGCTAAAATCGTACACTACACACCATCTCTGTGTAGGAGTAGGTCGATCTGTCGCTCTCTCTAACACACACATGCTGTTAAAACACACACGCGCGCACACACACGCACACACAGGTTCATAGAATAGGAAAATCATGCGAGTGCGAAGCCACAGGAACTGACATACAAATGGAGTACGTACAAGAAGAGAAGAGGTGATGAATATTCGATCAAACCTGGACTGAGGATTAGTACTCCCTCCGTCTAGGTGTTAAGTCATCCTACGGAAATCAGATATTCCCAAAATGTTTAGGCGTCGGCCATTAACGTCGCATCTCAATCCCCTCCCGGCCTCATTGCTAGCGAGCGTTGTTACTTAGGGAGCGTTTGGATCCTTAGCAAGAACAACATATAGCATAGCCGGGCAAGGTTAGGCCTTTGGAACTGTTAAAATATGTTAGCTTTTGTGGGCCAGCTAGCTTGAGTGGGCTAGAAAAACCTTGCTAGCTCAGGAGAGCCAGATCGGCTGCTTCCGACAGCAAACTTCGCGTATTAGTAACATAGACTAGTAACATATGCATGTTACTAGTCCAACTTACTCACCACTATGACCAGCCTAAGCAATGTAACCAAACGCTCCTTACTCTGCCTTGTTATCTCCCCCGGAAACCCAATGCATGGAGCGCAACTACGCGTTGATCAGTCAAGAAATCAAATTCGGCTTGCATGCGAGTTAATATGTGGCCCTGCATGGTAGCTAAAATGGCAGCTCTTAGTTGTTTAGATTAATTGTTGCGTTTAGAGACAGAAATCAGGGCTTTGATTGGAGGAATGACCGGTCAAGTTTCTCCTTCTCCTCCAATCTACTTGCACCTTGGTCCAGATGCACATTCTAACGTGACTTATTACACCTAGACGGAGGGAGTCACACGAGATACGGTGGCACACTGACTTAGGTCGAATACAAGTGCCCAAAATTGTGTGCATGTTATAATAAGGATTCACTTAAAATAGTACGTGAGCGAACAGACGGATCAATTGGACAGTGTTCCCGAGCAGTAGCGAGATGTGTGAGGTAAGATACACCGTTGGCTCTTTTAATTTTTCTTATTAATTTTTTTGTTTCACACTCTGACTGGTGGGCCCAACGTACTACGTGGAGAGAGGTAAGGTGACTAAGGCGGCATTATTTCTACACCACTATGGATAGTCTTACCACCAAAGCCACATGACACGATTATGATTTAAATCCCAATGACTCCCACACACAAAAAAAACATGACATGCTTGTCACACGAATGCTGGAATGTATAAAAGGTTATTTTCCTCTCATTGAACATAACGGAAGGGTTGTGTAGCTGGTTAGCCTGTTCGTTCACAACCGCACACTCCTCCCCCTATCTAGCTAGTAGTTGGGCCTCTCGCACCACCTCCTAGCTCCATTCTCTCTGTCTATCCGTCTCGCCGGGCCTTATTTGCCTCTAACAAATGGACGTACACCGACCGATCTCCCGCTATACATATAGCTAGCTAGGTCCTTATAACTCGTTTTTCCCCACGCGTTGATCGATCTACCTCATTAGTTATGTCTCTCCCTTCCTCCGACAAACAATAATTGATCTACCGATCTAGTTAGGTTTTCTTACCAAACACATGGTTCCCCTTCATCATCCATGGATGTGTCCCGACAGATCTATCACGCACAGGCACACACAGAAACAGATCCCCACTCTTATTGATAATGTTGCAGTTCCACCCTCAGTTTGTCTAGTAGGCCTCTCCCACCATCTTCGAGAAGCAACTCCATCACCCATCCAGCACTCTACCCCTCTCCCTCCCTCTCTCTCTCATCTCTCTCTGTCCCATCCTATTTCCCGTCCTTCAGTTATGTATGGATGTCGACCGATCTCCCTCATGACATAGCTGGGTCTCTCCTTCTCAACACATATACGAGTCGTTCTACCTCTATAGTTAGGCATTAGCCTACCCCTCCCCCCACCCCCTCCCACACACACACCGATACATCGAGCGCTCTAGTCATGTCACCCTGCCACACACAAACTTGACCTGTGCACTCTGACGTTCCGGGAGCTAGGTCAGTCGCCCTATATCTTTGATTTGCACACACACACAATTTCGATAGCTCTCTTCATCGATCTCGCACCCACCCACTTGATCCTCTCTTCGACTCTATCGATATCTATGACCCCTCCCTCTCTTCTCGTGGATCGCCCGACCCTCTATATATGATATGGATAGGCCTCCATTTCACACACATTGCATGCAAAATTTTGTTTGAGATGTCATCGACACATATTCCCACAAATACATTCGCGAAATCAACCTCCCCCCAAAACAAAAAACACTCACGAACGCACAAGCCATTTGTCTAGGTTTGTATCTCTCACACACACCCACGTAGGTGGGGGACGTGCACAACGAGAAGAGGTGCACGCACGGCGCACGTACTCCCGTCTCTTTCCCAACCACACCTGCGTGGGTACACGGTGGAGCTCATTTCTGTACGAAAAGGCAGCCCGCGTGGTAATTTGACACGTGTACTGGTTGTCCACTAGATGGAGGGAGGATCGTCTACCACGGGTGGACAAACAAATTGCGACTTGACGCGTTATGTTAAAAAAGAGGCAAACCATGTGGGGCCTACCTTAGAGGCAAGGATCTATACACTGGAGTACTTTTGATGTGTCCCGTCAACTCGCAGAACAAGGAGAAGCTTGTTTAGTACGTCGTCTCCCCCGCCCACGGGTGCGGTGGCTCGCAGGATGAGGTGAATCTTGCTTACTAGTAGTAGTATTGTACGCCTTACGCCCGCTCCCTCGCCTACGCGCGCGGTGGCTCGCAGGACGAGGAGAAAATTTTACTTCCCCCTCCGTTTACTCCTCGTCCCTACTACCTTGGTCAGAGAGATTATCATATTGTTTGGAATATATATGTCCTTTAGTAGATTTCAATATGAACTACTAGTACATACTCCAAACACTGATGTATATATATGTATTTTAGAGGGTAGATTCACTCATTTTGCTCCGTATGTACCATAAAGTTAAGACACTTATTTTGGAACGGAGGGAGTACATATTTACTATGATCTGTCAATCATTGAGATGCAATATCATGCATGTTAGTCTCCTTTGTGTTTGATGAAATGTTGCAACGGGCAACCCTGGACGCAAGATACATGTAACAGAAGCTGGAAGCTTCATAGCATTGTACTATCTCACTGATAAATTACAGTACGTACTATACAAGTACTTCCTCTGTTCCTAAATATATGTCTTTGTAGAGATTTCACCATGAACCACATACGGATGTATATAGATGCATTTTAAGTGTAGATTCATTCATTTTGTTCCATATGTAGTCCACCTAGTGGAATCTCTACAAAGACTTATATTTAGGAACGGAGGGAGTACTATGTAAAGAGTTAGGTGTCGCACGGTGTCCAGAAAATATGGTGATAGTGTGAGGTGGGCCATGTAATCACTGAGCCTGCGTGTTTTCACTGCTCTTGCACTCCTCCGCCATAAGAATGGGGAAATTGTAATCTAGTAGTACCTCCTTTCGCCGAAAGCGTGGGACATCCAGCAGTCCTACCACCTCAGTAATAATGACCAATGAGCCGTCAAATCACATAAACCCAGCGGTAAGTTGGACGGACAAAGCAACCATCACTCTTGAATCCGCTTCTCCCTTCAACGCAGGCGCCAGTGAGAGGTCGCATCCGCTCTGCCCAGGCATGAATGCGGCACCGATTCTTTGGAGCGGCGCTGACCGTTTCGGGCGGGAAGCACGCGCGGGCGATGGAGGGGCTTTGGGTGGGCCAGGCTGGTCAGGAGCGGGCGTGGCAACTGTCCGCCTGTTCCTACCGGACGCCTGGAAACAAGAGGATGCATCGACTCTCGCGGCTAAAATCGTACACTACACACCATATCTCTATAGGAGTAGGTCGATCTGTCGCTCTTTCTAACACACACATGCTGTTAAAAACACACACGCACACGCACACACAGGTTCATAGAATAGGAAAATCGTGCGAGTGCGAAGCCACAGGAAGTGAGATACAAATGGAGTACGTACAAGAAGAGAAGAGGTGATGAGTATTCGATCAAACCTGGACTGAGGAGTAGTACTCCCTCCGTCTAGGTGTTAAGTCATCCTACGGAAATCATATATTCCCAAAATGTTTAGGCGTCGGCCATTAACTTCGCATCTCAATCCCCTCCCGGCCTCATTGCTAGCGATCGTTGTTACTTAGGGAGCGTTTGGATCCTTAGCAAGAACAACTTATAGCATAGCCGGCAAGGTTAGGCGTTTGGAATTGTTAAAATATGTTAGCTTTTGTGGGCTAGCTAGCTTGGGTGGGCTAGAAAAACCTTGCTAGCTCAGGAGAGCCAGATCGGCTGCTTCCGACGGCAAACTTCGCGTATTAGTAACATATGCATGTTACTAGTCCAAGTTACTCACCACTATGACCAGCCTAAGCAATGTAACCAAACGCTCCTTACTCTGCCTTGTTATCTCCCCCGGAAACCCAATGCATGGAGCGCAACTACGCGTTGATCAGTCAAGAAATCAAATTCGGCTTGCATGCGAGTTAATACGTGGCCCTGTAAGGTAGCTAAAACGGCAGCTCTTAGTTGTTTGGATTAATTGTTGCGTTTAGAGACAGAAATCAGGGCTTTGATTGGAGGAATGACCGGTCAAGTTTCTCCTTCTCCTCCAATCTACTTGCACCTTGGTCCAGATGCACATTCTAACGTGACTTATTACACCTAGACGGAGGGAGTCATACGAGATACGGTGGCACACTGACTTAGGTCGAATACAAGTGCCCAAAATTGTGTGCATGTTATAATAAGGATTCACTTAAAATAGTACGTGAGCGAACAGACGGATCAATTGGACAGTGTTCCCGAGCAGTAGCGAGATGTGTGAGGTAAGATACACCGTTGGCGCTTTTAATTTTTCTTATTAATTTGTTTGTTTCACCCTCTGACTGGTGGGACCCAACGTACTACATGGAGAGAGGTAAGGTGACTAAGGGTGCATTATTTCTGCACCACTGTGGATAGTCTTACCACCAAAGCCACATGACACGATTATGATTTAAATCCCAATGACTCCCACACACAAAAAAACATGGCATGCTTGTCACACGAATGCTGGAATGTATAAAAGGTTATTTTCCTCTCACTGAACATAACGGAAGTGTTGTGTAGCTGGTTAGCCTGTTCGCTTATCAAACTTGAGGTATCGGGTTCGATAACTACACTTGAGCATAATTCGTGCCAGGAGGATTCTTTGACTGGTCAAAATGGATGGATACGAAGCTATACGATCTCGTTGTGACCGTATAATCACCTCATCACGTATAAGCTGCAACCTCGGCGCTTGTTTTCTAGGGTTTGCACTCTTCACACTCTCTTCAGTATATATATACACACTGGAGCCTCAGCGCTTGTAGTTCCTCTCTTCACACTCTCTCACCCTCTCCAGATCTAAACAAGACTTCGTTGGCCTCTCTCTCTCCCCTCACTGCTGGTCTGCTTGTAGTTGCACTCTTCACACTCTCTCACCCTCTCCAGATCTAAACAAGACTTCGTTGGCCTTTCTCTCTCCCCTCACTGCTGGTCAAAGAGCCAGCAGGATCCGTCCGCCGGGAAGGGAAGGAGTGTCGGTGTCAAAACCGGCGGATCTCGGGTAGGGGGTCCCGTACTGTGCGTCTAAGGCGGATGGTAACAGGAGGCGGGGGACTACAATGTTTACCCAGGTTCGGGCCCTCTCGATGGAGGTAATACCCTACTTCCTGCTTGATTGATCTTGATGATATGAGTATTACAAGAGTTGATCTACCACGAGACCGTAGAGGCTAAACCCTAGAAGCTAGCCTGTGATTATGATTGTTGTTGTCCTACGGACTAAACCCTCCGGTTTATATAGACACCGGAGGGGGCTAGGGTTACACAAAGTCGGTTACAAGGGAGGAGATCTACAGATCCGAATTGCCAAGCTTGTCTTCCATGCAAAGGAGAGTCCCACCCGGACACGGGACGAAGTCTTCAATCTTATATCTTCATAGTCCAATAGTCCGGCCAAAGTATATAGTTCGGCTGTCCGGCTCTGCAAAACAAATTCCATATACCACCATAGAGAGTATAATTTTCCACGAGTCTAATCTGCTGACAACTTTTCATACCATGACATCATGCCACGACCCGGTCTTTATTCATACCGTTTTCCTCAACCAGCTTTTGCGCATGTTGCGAGGCGGTTTCCTTGGCACGTCTTGTCGAAGCAGAGATCGTGTCCCCTTATTACGGGATTCTCATCAATACGGGTACGGGTAACCCAACCGTGCCATTAATCACGGCGCTTGGGGAATAAGCGAGTTTACTAGGCAGGTGGGGAGGCACACAGTTTCTTCCACCTCTATAAAGGGACAAGGACTCCTCCTTTTTACCCACGCCTTCTTCCTCCCTGCCCATCCATTCTCGCGCACTTGAGCTCCAGCGCCCAAGTTCGCATTTTCTCCGCAAAACTACTCCAAATATCTCCGGAGCGGGAGGCAAGTGGATGGTCTCCTCCGTTACAGAGGAGAACATTACAAAGCTCCGAGAAGCCGGATACCTGGCCGCAGATATCGCGCACCGGCTCCCAGATGCGGGGCAGATCGTCCCCACCCCCAAACCCCACGAAAGGGTTGTATGCCTTACCCATTTCATCCGCGGGCCGGGATTTCCCCTCCACCCATTTGTTCGCGGGCCCATGTTCTACTATGGGCTGGACTTTCATGATCTGGCCCCTAATTTCATCCTCAACATCTCGGCGTTTATCGTCGTATGCGAGGCCTTCCTCCGCGTCAAGCCCCACTTTGGCCTGTGGCTGAAGACCTTCAACGTTAAACCGAAGGTGGTGGACGGCCAGCAAGCGGAGTGCGGAGGCGCCACGGTGGGCAAAATGCCCAACGTTACCTGGCTCGAAGGCTCCTATGTGGAGACCATAAAGGGGTGGCAATCAGGGTGGTTTTACATCACCAAGCCGCGCGACACCAACTGGGTGGCGGCCCCGAATTCCGATCCGGAGTCCCCTTGCGGCTCACTTCCTGGAAAGAGAAGGGCCTATCCTGGGGTTCATCAGTGGAGCTGCCTGGACTCCAGAACTGCGTCAAAAACATGATAAGCAAGAAAATCAAGCTTGTCAACGTGGTCCAAGTCATGCTCTTCCGCCGGATCCTCCCGTGTCAAAGAAGGGCATTCAATTTGTGGGAGTTCGACCTGGCTAAGCACCAGACGCTGCAAGAGCTCTTCGGCACGATGCACCAAGACATCTGGAAGGTGTTGTTCAAGTCCGCCGAGGTACCTCCTCCCCTTACCGAGGATCGCGGACTCCATGCAAAGCACCATTCCAATCGGTAAGCTCCTTGTATCTCATACTACATTCCTTTCCCCAGTATAATCATATGAGGGATCTAAGCCTCCATGCCATTTAACAAGTCTGGGTCGCGACAGCGAAGCAGATTGATTGTCCGGCCCCACTGCCCGAAGATCCAGCAATAGCTCTCCTGACAGAGATGCTGGTCCTGGTGCCCTATGAGGCGCCGGAGAAGAAGGCCACGGGGACCAGGAAAGGTCTCCGGCGCAAGGTCGTATCGGACTCATCGTCCGATAACACCGAGGCGCCCTCCTCCCACGAAAATGAGGAGGAGGAAGAGGAAACTTCTCCCCCCCCCCAGCCGGGGGAGACAAGAAAAGGAAGGCCGCCCCGTCAGGGGAGGCCGAAGGGTCCAAGAAGGGAAGGACTCTCCTTCCGGACTACTCCACGGCGGCCGCTTTTGGCGACGAGGAGTGGCTACCCAGGGACAAGCCCCTGGTGAAGTCATAAGTATCCGGATACCATAATAATTCTTGGTATGTTTTGTTTTATTGCTTCTTATCATGCCTAACATGATCATGCAGTCCATCCAAATCCCATATCGACATATCTTCCTCGGATGATTCTTTGGGCTCGTCGGCAATGAACAGCGATTCACTCCCGACCGCCTCCTCCCCCCGCCCTACGAATGACGCTGAGGTGTTGTCTCAAAGGGCACTGAACCAAGGGGAGACAGTTCCGGAGGCGCCCCAAGGCGACATTCCAGATGCTGGGCGCAGGAGGGGCAAGACCCCCACGGGCCCTAATGCCAGGGGCAGCAAGTCTAGCCCCCAGCTGAATACTGTGCCGGAACCTCTAGTGGTTCCGGATTCTGTCAGGCGACCCCTCGCCAAGGGGGGCAAGCCGTCTGTGCTGATGACCTCTGTCCATCCAGAGGCATCGAAAAATTTGCTAGAAGCGCTTCGCGGCGCTTCCGTTGACAAAGACCACCGTACTATCATGAGTGCGGTGGTCAAGAAGGTTCGGTCCATCAAAAGCGGAGTGACTGAAGCCTGTGCCAGCCTCCTAACAGGCTTTGAGGTAAGTAATCAAATTATGAGGAAATGTATAGCATAGATAGTAGCCACTGATGCTTTGTTTGGTGTTCGCAAATAAAGGCCGAACAGAGGATCAAATAATAATCACAAGAGTCTAATCAGAATATGTCTTATGTGAATAAGCAGGCTTCACTGCTGGCCGCTGCCGCTCGCACGGCAGAGGTCTCCGCACTAAAGCGGGACCTTGAGCGGTCCAAAGAAGAGCTCGGCCTTACCAAGAGGCGGCTCGAAGAGACCCAAGGTAAGTAATACCTCGTCTGTCTATTGATAAAATAAAAAAAGGAAGGTGGTTTGTTAGATCACAGGATAGTTATGAATTTTTCTAGGGGCCACGACCGAAGTGGCGGCCCTGAAGAAGGCGTTGTCCGAGGCTGAAGGCAAAGCGGCTCAGGAGCGCACCGAGCGCGAGAAGCAAGAGGCCCGCGTCGGCGAGGTGTAGAAAGAGCTCCAGGACTTTGTCAAGAAGTACGAGTCCTTGGAGCGTGACTCTAAGACGCAAGGGTCCGAGCTTGCGAGGGCCCTCAAGAACGCACAAAATGCCAAGGACGAAGCCCAAAAGGCCCTCCAGGAAATTGAGGAGGTCAAGAAGATAGCGGCGGGTAAGGCATTCGTTATGCAAAGCAAGCATGTGAAGGATACTTTCCATTTACTTACCCGAATTCGGAGCTCTCCAGGAGCATTCGCAGATTTACCCACCAGTGTGTCGGATGCCACGGAGTTCTACCGGGCCGAGGAAGGGAGCTCGACGGAGAAGTTGTTCTGGTCTCAATATACTGGGACCGAACATCCGATGCCCTTGAGCGACCAGTTGAAACAACTGGTCGAGCTTCACAAGGCGGCTGAACTGGCCATGAAGGGCCTCATAGTCCGGATGTGGCCTGGCGAGCCCCTTCCTGGCAGTTATTTCGGCCTGGTAAGGCGACTTGTGAATGCCTGTCCACGACTTGAAGTCATAAAGCGGTCCGTCTGCATTGAGGGTGCGCGTAGGGCATTTGCCCGGGCAAAAGTGCACTGGGCGAAGATGGACGCCGAATAGCTGGTGAAGGAGGGGCCGCCGAAGGGCAAGGAGCATCACCACCCCGAAAAGTATTATGACAATGTCCTGAAGGGTGGTCGCCTTGCGGCAGAGGAATGTGATAAGGATGTAATATTTGAATGAATGTACTCATGTGATCCTATAATGTGAAACGAGTTCATGTGCGCTATATAACGCTTTGTTAATTTAAAATATTACCTTCTGTGCGGCCGTTTATAAAATTTGAGAGTTGGCCAGTCGTCGGCTTCTGCCCCGATGTAACTAGTACTGAGGTGTTCGGGATAAACCTGATCACTCTTTATCCCAATTTTGGATCCTTCGAAGGAGGTGTTCAGCACAACGAACCAGGCAATCGGACTATAAGGCTTTATCACTTCTCACTTAGCCATAGAAGTGTACAATTTTAAATTTTGGCAAAGCCCCTAGTATTCGGAAGTCCAAACTTGGGGCGCTATGTACGCCTAAATCGGACAAGGCCGATTATTATCCCAAAGCGGAAAAATCTTTAAGGATTTGAGACCTCTCGAACAGCGACCAGCTCTCGCCGCATCATGACAGTAAGTTTTCGGCTTTCTCTATTGAGGTGCTTGTCCGGAAGAACCGGGACACAATCGCAATAGTTCTCCCAATGCTACCTTAGCCGATATAGCAGAATGTAAGGTACCAAAACATGGGAGCCGTGCAAACCCAACTATTGACCCAAGACATGATTTGGAACTGATGCATATAATGCTATAAGTTCGGGGTGCGCACTGTCGAAAGTGTCCAGACTTTTCATGCCGTGTTATGGGGTACACTGAATCCCCTGGCGCACTGGACGTATCAGAATGTACGGGTGCGATCTGTCGTAAATAGGCAGACAGGGAAAAAAGATAAAGGAATGCAATAATGAGCTAATGATGTACATTATTGTTTAAATGATAAGTCAAAGTGTATGCATACATGTAGTGCAATAAGTAAAAAATATGACTATTTTGACATGTCCTATCTAAGGGCAAGCTGCGTGTGGGTATGCAAAACAGGTATATCGATCGTTATCAGAGACCACCTGAGGATTCCCTTGTACGTCAAAGCTTCTTGCTTCCTTGGTGTTTCCTTCCTGTGATGGGTCCGATAATCAGTCGATCGGAGAGGGCCTTCAGAGAATAGGGGCCTGAAAGCAAGAAAATGTTAAGGGCATATGGGTCCTGAAGCGATTGAGCCGCATTGTGGGCGGTGCCATGGTCGTGCCTCCGCCTATGCCCATGGTATCTTGAATGCGTAATTATGTACGCGTGGCGCAAATTTCGCCGCTCGGATGGGACTAGGACGGAGGCCGAATTTCTAGGCGATCTCTAAACGTGCCTGGCGATCCTCTTGCAGGGTACTCCGGACTCGCTTGAAGGTGTCCGGGGTCTTTTTCGCCGAATTGGCGGTTTGCCTCATAAGGCTGCTTTGCGCTTCTGCTGCGAGGGCCACAGTGTGCTCCTCTGTGCGAAGCGAGCGTTCTGTGTTTCCATTGACTGTTATGACCCTGCGAGGTCCTGGCATTTTGAGCTTGAGGTATGCATAATGCGGTACCGCATTGAATCTGGCAAATGCGGTTCGTCCGAGCAGTGCGTGATAGCCACTGCAGAAGGGGATGATATCGAAGATTAACTCCTCGCTTCAGAAGATGTCCAGAGACCCGAAGACCACTTCCAGTGTGATTGAGCCTGTGCAACAAGTCTCTACACCTGGGATGACACCTTTGAAGGTGGTTTTGGTGGGTTTGATCCTCGAGGGGTCTATACCCATTTTGCGCATTGTATCCTGATAGAGCAGGTTCAGGCTGCTGCTACCGTCCATAAGGACTCGAGTGAGGTGAAATCCGTCAATGATGGGGTCAAGGACCAAAGCGGCAGAACCACCATGACGCATACTGGTGGGGTGGTCCCTGCGATCGAAGGTGATCGGACAAGAAGAACATGTGTTGAACTTTGGGGCGACTGGCTCCATCGCATAAACGTCCCTCAGTGCACGCTTCCGTTCCCGCTTGGGAATATGGGTCGCGTATATCCTGTTTACCATTTTCACTTGTGGAGGAAATTTCTTCTGTCCTCCTGTGTTCGGCGGCCGGGGCTCCTCCTCGTCGTCGCTATGCAGCCCCTTTTCCTTGTTTTCGGCATTCAACTTTCCGGTTTGTTTGAACACCCAACATTCTCTGTTGGTGTGGTTGGCTGGTTTATCGGGGGTGCCGTGAATTTGACACAAACGATCGAGTATGCGGTCCAACCTGGACGGGCCCGGATTGCTTCTTTTGAATGGCTTCTTCTGCTGACCAGATTTAGAGCCAATGAATCCGGCATTAACTGCCATGTCTTCGGCGTTGTCGCCGTTGTTGTGGCGCTTGTGTCTGTTGCGGCCTTGCCTGCCGTTGCTATCTTTGGCATCTGAATTGCCAGGGTTTCTTGATGTGTTGTTGCTGTGAGCCAGCTAGCTATCCTCGCCCGCACAAAAGCGGGTCATGGGAGTCGTGAGGGCTGACATGGACTTCGGCTTCTCTTGGCCGAGGTGACGGGCATGCCACTCGTCGTGGATGTTATGCTTAAATGCCGCTAAGGCCTCAGCATCCGGACATTCGACAATTTAGTTCTTTTTAGTTAGGAACCGAGTCCAACATTTCCTGGCTGATTCCCCTGGTTGTTGGGTTATGTGACTCAAGTCATCGACATCCGGTGGTCGCACATAAGTGCCCTGGAAGTTATCAAGGAATGCGCCCTCCAAATTCTCCCACCTGCCAATGGAGTTTGCTGGCAGGCTATTCAGCCAATGCTGAGCAGGTCCTTTAAGTTTTAATGGGAGGTACTTGATGGCATGTAGATCATCGCCGCGGGCCATGTGTATGTGGAGTAGGAAATCTTCAATCCATATCGCGGGGTATGTTGTACCATCATATGATTCAATGTTCACGGCTTTAAAACCTTCTGGGAATTCGTGATCCATTACTTCATTAGTGAAGCATAGGGGGTGTGTGGCGCCTCTGTGCCGGGCTATATCACGACGCAGTTCATACGAGTCTTGTCTGCTGTATTCGGCCCGGCCGGATTTGCTTTTAGTATATCCGGCATGACGGTCTTCGTCACGCGTTGGGGCGCGCCCGCATGATCAGTAGATCGATCTTACATGTCTTGCTTTGTTTTTCAAGACGTCTCGCAGGTCCTGCATGTTACCCCGGGCCTTGTTATTTTTGTTTGACTGGCGGCGGGGTGCTGGCTGGACTTCGGCCTGATATGCCGCTTTGTCTAGGCCACGAGGTGGCCGGTCAGCCGCATCATACGCTGGAAGCGTAGGATTTAATGCTTCCTCCTCGAGTTGGGGTAGCAACCTGCGCTTTGGGTAAATTTTGGTCGGGCGCTCGAGTTCGTATTCCTCGGCTGCCAGGACCTCAGTCCATCTATCTGCTAGCAGATCTTGGTCAGCTTGAAGCTGTTGTTGCTTTTTCTTCAGGCTTGTTGCTGTGGATATAAGCCGGCGCTTGAAGCGCTCCTGTTCGACGGGATCCTCAGGCACGATAAATTCTTCATCGCCGAGGCTCACCTCATCTTAGGAGAGAGGCATGTAATTGTCATCCTCTGATTCTCCATCTTCTGCATGTTCCTTACGTATAGCTTGCCCATCCTCCCACTCGAGGCCTGGCTGGAGGGGATTGTCTTCGTCTTCGGCACTATCCGCAGCGTTATTGTTTCTTGTGCCGGTATAGCCGCTTTTGCTATGGCGGTTCTTAGAGCAGCGCCGTGGATGCCGGTGCTTAGATTGCTTCTTGAGGGGATTATCCTTTGTTGCCTTGCCATTGCTTTCTTTGGGAGTGTCCACCATGTATATGTCATATGATGAGGTGGCAGTCCAGCGCCCTGTGGGCGGTGGTTCCTGTTCTTCTCCTACATCGTCGTCCATACCGTCAATGTCTTCAGAGCCGTAATCAAGCATGTCGGTTAAGTCGTCGAAGTGGCTATTAAGCGGGTGGTGGGTGGGGATCGAATTTCTTCGTTGTCCGCTTCCCACTCAAGTCGGACACAGTTCGGCGAAGGGCCTCCTGACAAGGAGGGAGACCTTAATGAATTTAGCACATCGCCCAGGGGCGAGTGCTGAAAGATATCCGCGGAGGAAAACTCCATGATTGGTGCCCAATCAGATTTGATAGGCACTAACACAGGCGGTTCGGAGCCCGTGGCCGGGGACGAATCCAAAAGTCCGGCAACACAGGTCTCGTAGGAGGTGAAGTCAATATTCGGCTCTATCGCCCCTAAGTGTGCGGCCTCCATGGCAGGGTCCATCCACACGTCCTCGGACGGCGCAATCTGCTCCGGATTGAGGGCCGGAGTAGCCATAGGTGTGATCTCCCGAACACCATCCGACGGTAGAGCTAAGTCATGCTCGTCGTGACTGTGCGGCGCACCTGATATGGGCTCGAATCCGTCAAAGATCAAGTCCCCTCGAATGTCGGCAGTATAGTTTAAGCTTCCAAACCTGACCTAACGGCCAGGGGCGTAGCTCTCAATCTGCTCCAGATGGCCAAGCGAGTTGGCGTGCAGTGCGAAGCCGCCGAATATGAAGATCTGTCCGGGGAGAAAAACCTCACCCTGGATCGCATCGTTGTCGATGATCAAAGGAGCCATCAAGCCTTATGGCGACGGCACAGTGGAACTCTCAATGAAAGCACCAAATGTCGGTGTCAAAACCGGCGGATCTCGGGTAGGGTGTCCCGAACTGTGCGTCTAAGGCGGATGGTAACAGGAGGCGGGGGACACAATGTTTACCCAGGTTCGGGCCCTCTCGATGGAGGTAATACCCTACTCCCTGCTCGATTGATCTTGATGATATGAGTATTACAAGAGTTGATCTACCATGAGTAGAGGCTAAACCCTAGAAGCTAGCCTATGATTATGATTGTTGTTGTCCTACGGACTAAACCTTCCAGTTTATATAGACACCGGAGGGGGCTAGGGTTACACAGAGTCGGTTACAAGGGAGGAGATTTACAGATCCGAATTGCCAAGCTTGCCTTCCACGCGAAGGAGAGTCCCACCCGGACATGAGATGAAGTCTTCAATCTTGTATCTTCATAGTCCAACAGTTCGGCCAAAGTATATAGTCCGGTTGTCCGAGGACACCCTAATCCAGGACTCCCTCAAGGAGGGTTAACATTGTCGCCATCGGCAAGGGAGGGAATCCACTACTGGCGCAGCTGTTCACTTTCACCCAGCGGTGACGTGGGAGGGCCTCCGACCCCTTCTTCTTCGCCGTTGTACGTAGTGTGGGTCGAACGGCCTCCGGTTGCCCACCGAACCACACCCCAAGAACCTTAAGGTATAATTTACTTATTCCACATGCATTTCTCTAGCTGCATGTGGGCTTTTTCCGCTTCTGCACTCGAATCTAGGTGTTGGATCAAACAGGAAAGTAGTGGGGAAAGTTGTATACCATGAATCTAGGACGTGGTTCAAAGAGGAAAGGAATGGGGGAAAGTAGTGGGAAAAGTTGTATAACATGAATCTAGGACGTGGTTCAAAAAGGAAAGGAAGGGGAAAGTTGTATCGCATGAATCTAAGACGTGGTTCAAAGAGGACAGGAATGGGGGAAAGTAGTGGGGAAAGTTGTATAGCATAAATCTAGGACATGGTTCACAGAGGAAAGGAAGTGGGGAAAGTACTAGTACATACTGGCTATCCAGCACCTACGTTGGTCGAAAAGGGAAAACAATGACAAACGCAGTACGCACATCTGTAACGAACTGATCTTTTGTTTTGGGGGACAAGGCTGTAGAGTTTGAGCAGGACTAGATTTGCTGCGCTCACATAGGGAAAGGTGTCTAAAGATAACAAAACTGGGACCAACACAAATATGCTCCTTGGTTGTTTGTTCTTTGTTGCAACAGACTATGCATCACCCAAGTACATCGGTAGATACACATGGTGCTGGTGCGTCCACTGTCCTGTGCAACTCTTTAGTTGTTGTTAATCTAAGGCCATGTTTGGTTAAAAACTCCCAAGTCCCTACCTGCTAGGTTCCAGGGACTAAACATGGACTAGAGGTTATTAAATTACATGCTAAAAGACCATGTTACCCCTAGTAATGAACTAATAGAGACAAGGTGCGATGCGTGGCAGGGGCAACTGTTGGAAAAAGTCCCAAAAAGACTCTCCCTCGGGGTCTTCTTTCTTTAGACCCAAATGCCCACTTTTAGTCCCTAAATGTCCCTCCTGTTTGGTTTAGATGGGACTGACACGGAGTTTTTTTAGTCCCTCCACCAAAATATCCCTATAAACAAACACCCTCTAATAATGCCGCTGGAAAATTGATGCAATACCACAGTTAAAAGAAAATTACATGTTTAACAAATTTTATTGTTAATATAATCTCTCTGTTAATATTAATCAGTGCCACCGTTTGAGAAATGCTACTGTCTTGCTTTCTTTCCCGTTTAGATAAGGTAGATGCTTCTTTTTGTTGGCTTCTGTGTCATCCACCGTTATTGACCACTAGTTGTTTCCTTTGCACCTCTGTGTAAACAGGGTTATCTACTTCACCTCGTTGCCGTTGTGACCTTTTGTTGCACTGCACAAAACACTTTTGTTTTAAGAGTGTTTTGTGCAGTTCAACCAAAATGTCACACCGACAATGTTGCTTGATTGCTTGATCTTAGTGGAACTGCACAAGAGGAGATCTTACTTCCTATCCGTGTTGGCAAATTTGGTTCAAATCTTATTCTTGTGAGTTGTTTGAATTCCGCGTCATGAGGGGTCAATACTAGCCTTCTTTCACATGATTCTGCAGTGTGCTTTCATATGTTGTGCTACTTGCATGGTAATGTTGCTTGATTTTAGTGAAATGCACAAATGGAGACAAGACTTCCAATCTGTATGTGCACCAAAATATCCCATTGAGGTAAGATAAGGATATTTCACAACTGGTGGCCTGTATTTTGCCACATTCATCAGAAAATTAATGTCATTGTTTAGTGCTATACTTGTGCAACCTAATTGACATGCCAAATCTTACATTGAAGGTGAAGCTTGTCTGTTATTGAACCAAGTGATGAAGAGGAAGAACAAGCGGAAGAAAAACAAAAATTAACTCCCGGTGCTGTAATGAAGCACTGGAACTGTGATGACACAAGTAATGATATAGTTTTCCATCTTAATTTATTGCTATGTCTAGAACGAGCAATTGTTTTGCCACTGATTTGATACAACTCTTAATGTAATACGTAATTATCTCTACTTCAATTTGGAATGTTATACATTAGATCAGCATGCATAACATATTTTCTTGCATTTTGGTCGATCCTAGAAATTTCACGCAACTCAAGGACCCTCGGAGAGAGTTGGAGATTTCATCATTTTCATATTTGAGTTTTCTCAAATTTTGAAAAGAGGATCGTTTGATTTTATTTATTCTATCTTCAATTATTTTTCCCAATATCAAAAAAATATGAGAGGGAGTAATATGACTTTCCCAATATTAGGAAAAATGAAGATTTAAATAAATCAATCAAATTTTGGATTTTTCGGAGTTTATTTGCATTTTATTTGAATTAGGGAAAAATACGTGTTTTTAAAACATTGCATTGAGGCCCTGAATAAAAGTTCATTTTGTTCGACTCATTTTTAGGAGTCGGGGAAAATTATTTCATAAATTTTGGAGCCCGTTTAGATTTTATTTAATTTTCTACGCGTATATTTATTTCAAAAAAAATGCAAGCGCCCGACTGGGCCAAAGGGCCAGCCGAGCAGGCCCAGCCCCGCCTCCCTCCAGCGCCCGCGCAGCCGCGCCGCCGCCCGCCGCCGCCGCCATTGCCGAGTCCGATTCGGACTCCGTTTTCTTGCCCCCTCCCCCAAGTCTACTCCCCCTCTTTAAATACCCCACCCCCCTCTCCCCCACACCGTCGCCGCAACCGCCAGCCCCGCCGCCCGCGCCGCGCCCGCTCCCCGAGCCGCCGCCGCCGCCTGCCGCCGCCGCCCCGCGCCGCGCCGCTGCCCCGCCGCCCCACCGGAGCCGCCGCGCCACCCGCCACTCGCCCGGTTCGGTTTTCTAATAAAACCGTTCCGGTTTATTTTTCGATGTTTCGGTTTTTTTCGAAAACCCTAGATCGGTTTTTTTTCGGTTTTGTTATTAGCGAGCGTTCACCAGACCGTTCGTCTTAACGAATGCGATCACCGGTTAGTCTTGGTTAACGAACGTCCGCTTGCTTAACCGTTCGTCGTTTTTTTTCGTCGGATTTATTCTGCGATTTTTCTGATCGCGATTTCAGATCCGATCTTCGTTCTAGTTTATCTTCTCACTCATTTATCGGAATCAGGTGATTCAAGCGCCTGGAGTTTCGTTTCGAAACCGCCGTTCCAACTAATCAACTTAAACAAGATTTTACTACTGTAAAATTTGACCTAGTTTCAAATTGCTAGAACCGAGTTGTTTTCTTCCGCCGTTTGTTTTCAGTTGCTTTGTTCGAATTCGATTCTTTTTGCAACCAGAGTTCTTAAGTTGAACTTTCTGGTTCGATCTTCTGTTCGAGTTTTACCTGTGCATTAGATGAGTACTTATTGTATGCTTGTTGTTTGTCTGCGATAGATCACCCGGAGTGCGCCGCCTGTTATTTTGAAGCTCTAGGTTTCGCGGATCCTCAGCAAGGCAAGTAACACTTTGATCATATCTTCTCATTGCCCAGTTTTTATTGCATTAGACCAAATCCTCACACATTGCATGTTTAGGATATGTTTAAACTGTGGGATGGGAAGTAGTTGAGGTAGTACCTATTACCTGTTTTACTTATGAAACCTGTGGGAGTTACTTCTACGTTTGCTTATTATGCCATGCTATGCTAGTAGACGTGGATTGGGTGAGTGATATCCATGACAGATGTGAGTATTGTTAATTAATGGTTTATCTAAGGTGGCAATTTAATACACATCTGGGTGGATTGAGGCACCTGGTTTCTATCAGGACTTGCCTGTTTTTCTTTGGACCGCCACCCAGGCTCAAAGGGATCATAAGATCATTCATGCTAGTAACTTCCGTGTGCAGCCACAAGCCATTATGGGCTCTGGCATAGATGACTAAGTCGTGCGCACTCTTACAGTGGCAGACTAGCAGATGTAGGGGATGTAGGTTGGTACGGTCTATCACAACGTAAGGTGTGAGTGCTTCTGAAAGACTATGTCTCGGTCATCCGTTTCTGAAACACCCTGTAGTGCGAGAAACCAAACGGAGGCGATCGAGTCTTGTGGGGAAAAGTACGCAAACCTCTGCAGAGTGTACAAACTAATCATGATTAGCCGTGTCCCCGGTTATGGACATCTTGAGTATCTAGTACTTGAATATCATGTGAATCTCATCATGTTACTTTAATTAATATTGTTGGGTTTTAATTGTTCACTTAATTGGGATCGGAATGCTGTCAACCATTCTCGATGTTTCAACCACCATGATAGTTAAATAAAATCTATTCCTTTGCAGTAGGGAAAAATTGGCTTTACACAAAACAGTAACCATAGAGCTTTTCCACCAGCCATATATGCATGTAGTATAGGCTTATCATTCATTACTCTCTATGTGTTACATTGCCAGCATATTCCATGTGCTGACCCGTTTTCGGGCTGCAACTTTCATGTTGCAGACTTTTCAGACGACGAGTAAGGTGCTTTTAGGTCGCGGTTCTATACTCAGTGATGCCGTTGGAGTTGATGGATTCACTTATCTTCCAAGTCTTCCGCTGTTATCATTATTAGATGGCCTTAAGCCATATTTATTGTAATAAGTTCTCTTTGAGACAACGATGTAATAAGTGTGTGATTGCTACTCTGCTATAAATCCTTCGAAGTACTGTGTGGTGTCAGCATTACTGATCCAGGGATGACACCGGAGCACAGAGACTTGACCATCTGAGGTCGGGTCGCTACAGAGATGGTATCAGAGCACACGCTGACTGTAGGACACGACCACTAAGTTAAAGTCATAGATCACTATTGTCCTCTCATTTTCTAACTCCTCATCTTTTCTACTCTTTTAGGATGACGGACGCGAAGATCAAGTACGCTCAACCGGATGAAG
The DNA here is from genome assembly GCA_032464435.1 of Aegilops umbellulata. Classification (NCBI taxonomy): domain Eukaryota; kingdom Viridiplantae; phylum Streptophyta; class Magnoliopsida; order Poales; family Poaceae; genus Aegilops; species Aegilops umbellulata. Next base: position 485,601,186 of record CP136056.1, read on the forward strand.
GCACACCTTTTGGATTCCACTTGAAGGAAGTCACCAAGTACCTGAACATTGGACTACCAAGCTTCACCGGGACCTTCAACGCCACTCTGCCTGAAGAGGAGCGCTGGAAGATTCAAGCTCACGTTCCGGGAAGGACATTCGCACCAATCACGAAGCCCATAGATAGTGTTTTCAGTGCACGAACCTGGAGTCTGGGAAAGAGCATGGCAGCTCATATCACCATGGGATGCATTGGAGAAGTTTATCAAGAAGACCTCAAGGACACTATCTACCAGATTTGCGGACGCCGAGATGAAGAATGGGAGATAGTCAGCATCAAGAAGGATAGATCCATTGCAGCTTTCATCCAGGAGTTAAACCAGCACATTCGATGCCAAGAGAACCAAATGTGCAATGACATGATAGAGTTGAAGAACGCGAAGGCAAGGATCATCGAGCTAGAAGGAGAACTGAAGGGTACACGCAAGGACTACATGGACGAGATCGTAGCTCTAGCAAGGCACAATGTCGATCTCAAGCAGGAGATTGAAGAACTCAAGGAGAGATTAGCATCCAAGAAGGAAGACAAGTACGTCGCATGTCCGGACAACTACATCATCATCGACGACACCGATTCGGACCCCAGTGAACCCGACTTTGAAGATGAAGCTGGAGCAGACATCATGGAGTCTTCCACCGATTCAAATTTCTAGATGACCACCAAATATTAGCAGTTTTTTCCCCCATGTATACAATATAGTTCGAGCACTTTTGCGATAGTTCTAGACCGTTTTGTAAGCCCTTGTTTGAATTGAATGAAGTGATTTGTGTGCATTTGTCTCATGTGCATTTGGGTAGTGTTTTCTCTTAGACCTCACTCTATTCTTAATTCTCATCTTTTCTAAAACCCTCAGATGCCTCCGAGACGTGACAATGGATTCCCACCGGAGCTCACTCAGTTGATCCAGTAGCAGAACCAATTGATGCAGTTGTTAGTCCAGAACCAACAGAACAACAACAACAACAACAACAACAACAACAACAACAACAACAACAACAACAACAACAACAACAACAACAACAACAACAACAACAACAACAACAACAACAACAACAACAACAACAACAACAACAACAACAACAACAACAACAACAACAACAACAACAACAACAACAACAACAACAACAACAACAACAACAACAACAACAACAACAACAACAACAACAACAACAACAACAACAACAACAACAACAACAACAACAACAACAACAACAACAACAACAACAACAACAACAACAACAACAACAACAACAACAACAACAACAACAACAACAACCCTCTGCCGCCGCCACCAGTTGATCACCTAGCCCGTTTCCTTAGGCTAAATCCGCCGGTGTTTTCCAGTAGCACCGAGCCAATAGTAGCAGACGATTGGCTCCGCAAGATAGGAAGGGAGTTGACCACTGCAGGATGCACAGATGTTGAGAAAGTGAAGTTTGCCGCACATCAGCTTGACGGACCCGCGGCAGCATGGTGGGAGAATTTCACAGCCACCTACCCAGTTGACACTGTCACATGGGATCAGTTTCAGCAAGCTTTCCACACTGCCCATGTTTCAGCAGGAGCTATGGCCATGAAGAAGCGTGAGTTTTGCAACTTACGCCAAGGAGGAAGGACAGTTGGCCAGTACGTTGACGACTTCAGCAAGTTAGCACGTTATGCCCCAGATGACGTTGCTACGGATGCAGCTAAGCAGGAGAAGTTTCTAGAAGGATTGAATGATGAGCTAAGCATGCAGTTGATGGTAGCAAGTTTCAACAACTACCAGAAGTTGGTAGATCGTGCCATCATGATTGAAGGGAAGCAGCAGCAGATCGAGAACCGCAAGAGGAAGTATGGACAGGGGAAGTATAACTCTGGAGCCCAGCAGAAGCCCCGTTTTACCCCTAAACCGGGAGTTCAGTTTCAGCATACCCATGGAGGAGGTGGTTCTCACAACCATAATGGCCACAAGAATGGTAATGGGAATGGAGGAAGCAACGGCCAGAACCGTACCACCCCATCAACCCCAGCCAAGAGAGATCTGAGTCAAGTCACCTGTTTCAAGTGTTCCAAGACCGGACATTATGCCAATGAATGTCCCGAATGCCAGAATGGCAATGGAAGCTCTGGAAAGAAGCCAAACCCTTTCAACAGGGGACAAGTGAACCACGTTAGCGTGGAGGAGGTTGAAGCTCAGCCCGATGCAGTAATCAGTAAGTTTTTGGTTAAGAAATTTACTGCGCTTGTTCTTTTTGATACTGGTGCATCGCATTCATACATATCAAGAGGATTTGTGGATAAGTATAATCTTCCAACCCAAGCCCTTAGGTCACCCATGTTAGTAACCTCGCCTGGAGCAGAGTACATGGCTAGTAGATGGTGTGATCGGTTACCATTAAGGATTGATAACTATGTGTTTCCCTCAGACCTAATAGTATTGGAATATCAAGGATTGGATGTGATATTAGGCATGGATTGGTTGTCAAAGTATGAAGGGAACATTGAATGTGCCAGTAAGACAATTTTGCTTACAACGCCCGAAGGGAGAAGAATCAAGTATGTATCTCGACATGCACCCAACAGGACACAATTAAATTCCTTATCAGGAGTTGTACAGGAGGAAGTACCAGTGGTAAAGGATTTTCCTGACGTATTTCCAGAAGAGTTGCCAGGCATGCCACCGGATAGAGACATTGAGTTTTTGATTGAACTTTTGCCAGGCACTGGGCCAATATCGAAGAGACTGTACAGGATGCCAGCACGGGATTTGGTAGAAATTAAGAAGCAGATTAAGGAGTTATTGGAAAAAGGTTACATTCGCCCAAGTTCTTCACCTTGGGGATCACCCGTACTTATAGTGGAGAAGAAGGATGGATCATTAAGGATGGTTGTTGATTACCGTGAATTGAATGAAGTAACCATCAAGAACAAGTACCCACTGCCAATGATAAATGATCTGTTTAATCGGTTGCAAGGAGCTAAAGTGTTTTCCAAGATCGATTTGCGATCAGGGTACCATCAGTTGAAGATTCGAGAGCAGGACATACCCAAGACAACTTTTACTACAAGATACAGATTATATGAGTATACCGTTATGTCATTTGGACTGACTAACGCACCTGCCTATTTCATGAACCTGATGAACAAAGTATTTATGGAATTTTTGGATAAGTTCGTCGTAGTGTTCATTGATGACATTCTGATTTTCTCGAAGAATGAAGAAGAGCATAAGGAACATTTGTGTTTGGTTTTGGAGAAACTAAGGGAACATCAGTTATATGCCAAATTCAGCAAATGTGAGTTTTGGTTAAAGGAAGTTGGATTTCTTGGACACGTTATATCCGGAGTGTTGGGGAACGTAGCAGAAATTCAAAATTTTCCTACGTGTCACCAAGATCTATCTATGGAGAAACCAGCAACGAGGGGAAGAAGAGTGTATCTACATACCCTTGTAGATCGCTAAGCGGAAGCGTTCAAGTGAACGGGGTTGATGGAGTCGTACTCACCGTGATCCAAATCACCGATGATCCTAGTGCCGAATGGACGGCACCTCCGCGTTCAACACACATGCAGCCCGGTGACGTGTCCCACGCCTTGATCCAGCAAGGGGAGAAGGAGAGGTTGGGGAAGACTCCGTCCATCAGCAGCACGACGACGTGGTGGTGGTGGAGGAGCGCGGAATTCTAGCAGGGCTTCGCCAAGCACTACGAGAGACGAGGAGGGAGAGAGGTAGGGCTGCGCCTTGGGAGAGTTCATCTCGTGTCTTGGGCAGCCCCAAAACCTCCACTATATATAGGGGCAAGGGGGAGGGGGAGGCGCCCTAGGGTTTCCCCTACGGGGGGCGGCGGCCAGGGCAGATGGGATCTCCCCTTTTGGTGACTTGGCCCCCAAGCCAGGAGGTGGGAACCCTAGATGGGGCGCCCCAAACCCCCTGGTCACGTGGGAATAGGTGAGGGGGGCGCACAGCCCCTTAGTGGGCTGGTTTGCCCCCCTTCCCTTGGCCCATGAAGCCCCCCAACACTTGCCGGGGCTCCCGAAACACCTTTCAGTCATGTTGGTCATCACCCGGTACCTCCTGAACACTCCCGGACTCCAAAACCCTTAGTCCAATATATCAATCTTTACCTCCGGACCATTCCGGAACTCCTCGTAACGTCCGGGATCTCATCCGGGACTCCGAACAACATTCGGTAACCGCGTATATACTTTCCATATAACCCTAGCGTCATCGAACCTTAAGTGTGTAGGCCCTACGGGTTCGGGAATCATGCAGACATGACCGAGACACCTCTCCGGCCAATAACCAACAGCGGGATCTGGATACCCATGTTGGCTCCCACATGTTCCACGATGATCTCATCGGATGAACCACGATGTCAAGGATTCAGTCAATCCCATATACAATTCCCTTTGTCTAGCGGTATTGTACTTGCCCGAGATTCGATCGTCGGTATCCCGATACCTTGTTCAATCTCGTTACCGGCAAGTCTCTTTACTCGTTCCGTAACACATCATCCCGTGATCAACTCCTTGATCACATTGTGCACATTATGATGATGTCCTACTGAGTGGGCCCAGAGATACCTCTCCGCCACACGGAGTGACAAATCCCAGTCTCGATTCGTGCCAACCCAACAGACACTTTCGGAGATACCTGTAGTGTACCTTTATAGTCACCCAGTTACGTTGTGACGTTTGGCACACCCAAAGTATTCCTACGGTATCCGAGAGTTGCACAATCTCATGGTCTAAGGAAATGATACTTGACATTAGAAAAGCTTTAGCATACGAACTACACGATCTTTGTGCTAGGCTTAGGATTGGGTCTTGTCCATCACATCATTCTTCTAATGATGTGATCCCGTTATCAATGACATCCAATGTCCATGGTCAGGAAACCGTAACCATCTATTGATCAACGAGCTAGTTAACTAGAGGCTTACTAGGGACATGGTGTTGTCTATGTATCCACACATGTATCTGAGTTTCCTATCAATACAATTCTAGCATGGATAATAAACGATTTATCATGAACAAGGAAATATAATAATAACCTATTTATTATTGCCTCTAGGGCATATTTCCAACAGTCTCCCACTTGCACTAGAGTCAATAATCTAGTTCACAGCGCCATGTGATTAACATTCACAGGTCACATCGCCATGTGACCAACATCCAAAGAGTTTACTAGAGTTCATAATCTAGTTCACATCACTATGTGATTAACACTCAATGAGTTCTGGGTTTGATCGTGTTGCTTGTGAGAGAGGTTTTAGTCAACGGGTCTGCAACATTCAGATCCGTATGTACTTCACAAATCTCTACGCTATATTTGGAGCCATTTCAAATAACTGTTCTACTTGGATCTATTCCAAATTGTTGCTCCATTATACATATCCGGCATCTCTACTCAAAGCTATCCGGATAGGTGTTAAGCTTGCATCGACGTAACTCTTTACGTCGAACTATTTATCACCTCCATAACCGAGAAACATATCCTTATTCCTCTAAGGATAATCTTGACCGCTATCTGGTGATCTACTCCTAGATCACCTTTCTACCCTCTAGCCAGACATGTGGCAAGGCACATGTCAGGTGCGGTACACAGCATAGCATACTATGGAGCCTATGTCTAAGCATAGGGGACGACCTTCGTCCTTTCTCTCTGTTCTGCAGTGGTCGAGCTTTAAGTCTTAACTTCGTACCTTACAACTCAGGCAAGAACTTCCTTCTTTGACTGATCCATCTTGAACACCTTCAAGATCATGTCAAGGTATGTGCTCATTTGAAAGTACCATTAAGCGTTTTGATCTATCCCTATAGATCTTGATGATCAATGTTTAAGCAACCTAATCTAGGTTTTCCATTGAAAAACACTTTTCAAATAACCCTATATGCTTTCCAGAAATTCTACATTATTTCTGATCATCAATATGTCAACAACATATACTCATCAGAAATTCTATAGTGCTCCCACTCACTTCTTTGGAAATACAAGTTTCTCATAAACTTTGTATAAACCCAAAATCTTTGATCATCTCACCAAAGTGTACATTCCAACTCCGAGATGCTTACTCCAGTCCTTAGAAGGATAGCTGGAGCTTTGCATACTTGTTAGCATCTTTCAGGATCAACAAAATCTTCTGGTTGTATCACATACAACCTTTCCTCAAGAACAAGGAAACAATATTTTGACATCCCATCTGCAAGATTTCATAAATAATGCAGTACCTGCTAATTCCAACAGACTCTTAGCATCGCTACGAGTGAGAAAGTCTCATCGTAGTCAACTCCTTGAACTTGTCGGGAAACACCTTAACGACAAGTCGAGCTTTCTCAATGGTGACACTTACCATCATTGTCTGTCTTCCTTTTAAAATCCATATGTGCCCAACATCCTTACGACCATCAAGTAGTTCTTTCAAAGTCTACACTTTGTTTTCATACATGGATCCTCTCTCGGATTTTATGGCCTCGAGCCATTTTTCGGAATCCGGGCCCACCATCGCTTCTCCATAGCTCATAGGTTCATCGTTGTCCAACAACGTGACCTTTTAAGACAGGGTTACCACTTAGAAGTTGTACACACCCTTGTCAACCTATGAGGTTCGATAGTAACTTGATCTGAAGCTCCATGATCATCATCATTAGCTTTCTCTTCAACTCAGGCAGGGGCCACTTGCGCTACTCTCTGCCTGAAGTAAAGGTTCAACAACCTTATCAAGTTCTATCTTCCTCCCACTCAATTCTTTCGAGAGAAACTTTTCCTCGAGAAAGGACCCGATTCTAGAAACAATCCCTATTGCTTTCGGATCTGAATTAGGAGGTATACCCAACTGTTTTGGGTGTCCTATGAAGATGCATTTTATCCGCTTTGGGTTCGAGCTTATCAACCTGAAACTTTTTCACATAAGCGTCGCAGCCCCCAAACTTTTAAGAAACGACAACTCAGGTTTCTCCAAACCATAGTTCAAACAGTTTCGTCTCAACGGAATTACATGGTGCCCTATTAAAGTGAGTGCGGTTGTCTCTAATGCCTAACCCATGAAGATAGTGGTAATTCGATAAGAGACATCATGGTACGCACCATATCCAATAGGGTGCAACTATGATGTTCGGACACACCATCACACTATGGTGTTCCAGGCGGTATTAGTTGTGAAACAATTTCCACAGTGCCAAACTCGTAACTCAGATATTCATTTCTATGATCATATCATAGACATTTTATCCTCTTATCACGAAGATCTTCAACTTCACCCTAAAATTACTTGAACCATTCAATAATTCAGACTTGTGTTTCATCAAGTAAATATACTCAGTATCTACTTAAATCATCTGTGAAGTAAGAATATAACGATGTCCACTGCGTGCCTCAGCACTCATTGGACTGCACACATCAAAATGTGTTACTTCCAACAAGTTGCTATCTTGTTCCATCTTACTGAAAACGAGGCTTTTCAGTCATCTTGCCCATGTGGTAAGATTTGCATATCTCAAGTGATTCAAAACCAAGTGAGTCCAAACGGTCCATCTGCATGGAGTTTCTTCATGCGTATATACCAATAGACATGGTTCACATTACTCAATCCTTTTCAAAAATGAGTGAGTCCAAAGATCCATCAACATGGAGCTTCTTCATGCGTTTTATACCAATATGACTTACATGGCAGTGCCACAAGTAGGTGGTACTATCATTACTATCTTATATCTTTTGGCATGAACATGTGTATCACTATGATCGAGATTCAATAAACCATTCATTTTAGGTGCAAGACCATTGAAGGTATTATTCAAATAAACAGAGTAACTATTATTCTCTTTAAATGAACAACCATATTGCGATAGACATAATCCAATCATGTCTATGCTCAACGCAAACACCAAATAACAATTATTAGGTTTAACACCAATCTCGATGGTAGAGGGAGCGAGCGATGCTTGATCATATCAACTTTGGAAACACTTCCAACACATATCGTCAGCTCACCTTTAGCTAGTCTCCGTTTATTCCGTAGCTTTTATTTCGAGTTACTAACACTTAGCAACCGAACCGGCATCTAATACCCTATTGCTACTAGGAGTACTAGTAAAGTACACATTCACATAATGTATATCCAATATACTTCTATCGACAGCCTTCTCATCTACCAAGTATCTAGGGTAATTCTGCTCCAGTGGCTGTTCCCCTTATTATAGAAGCACTCAGTCTCGGGTTTGGGTTTAACCTTGGGTTTCTCCACTAGAGCAGCAGCTGATTTGCCGTTTCATGAAGTATCCCTTCTTGCCCTTGCCCTTCTTGAAACTAGTGGTTGCACTAACCATCAACAATTGATGCTCCTTCTTGATTTCTACTTTCGCGGTGTCAAACATCGTGAATATTTCAAGGATCATCATATCTATCCCTGATATGTTATAGTTCATCACGAAGCTCTAGCAGCTTGGTGGCAATGACTTTGGAGAAACATCACTATCTTATCTAGAAGATCAACTCCCACTCGATTCAAGTGATTGTTGTACTCAGACAATTTGAGCACAAGCTCAACGATTGAGCTTTTCTCCCTTAGTTTGCAACCTAAGAAAATCGTCGGAGGTATTATACCTCTTGACGTGGGCACGAACCTGAAATCCCAATTTCAGCCCTCGAAACATCTCATATGTTCCGCGAAATTTCAAAAATGTCTTCGGTGCCTCAATTCTAAACCATTCAACATTACCGAACTATCACATAGTTATCTAAACGTGTATGTCCGATGTTCGCAACATCCACAAACGACGTTTGGGGTTCAGCACACTGAGCGGTGCATTAAGGACATAAGCCTTCTACTGTCCGCATAATTGCTACTGTCAACTTTCAACTTTCAACTATATTTTCTCCAGGAACGTATCTAACTAGCAGAACTAAAGCGCGAGCTTACGGCATAATTTGCAAAGGTCTTTTGACTATGTTCAGGATAATTAAGTTCATCTTATGAACTCCCACTCAGATAGACATCCCTCTAGTCATCTAAGTGATTACATGATCCGAGTCAACTAGGCCGTGTCCGATCATCACGTGAGACGGACTAGTCATCATCGGTGAACATCTTCATGTTGATCGTATCTACCATACGACTCATGCTCGACCTTTCGGTCTATTGTGTTCCGAGGCCATGTCTGTACATGCTAGGCTCGTCAAGTCAACCTAAGTGTTTCGCGTGTGTAAATCTGTCTTACACCCGTTGTATGTGAACGTAAGAATCTATCACACCCGATCATCACGTGGTGCTTCGAAACGACGAACTTTCGCAACGGTGAACAGTTAGGGGGAACACTTTCTTGAAATTTTACTGAGGGATCATCTTATTTACTACCGTCGTTCTAAGCAAATAAGATGTATAAACATGATAAACATCACATGCAATCAAATAGTGACATGATATGGCCATCATCACTTTGCTCCTTTCGATCTCCATCTTCGGGGCTCCATGATCATCATCGTCACCGGCATGACACCATGATCTCCATCATCATGATCTCCATCATCGTGTCTTCAAGAAGTTGTCTCGCCAACTATTACTTCTACTACTATGGCTAACGATTAGCAATAAAGTAAAGTAATTACATGACGTTTATGTTGACACGCAGGTCATAAATAAATTAAAGACAACTCCTATGGCTCCTGCCGGTTGTCATACTCATCGACATGCAAGTCGTGATTCCTATTACAATAACATGATCAATCTCATACATCACATATCATTCATCACATTCTTCTTGGCCATATCACATCACATAGCATACCCTGCAAAAACAAGTTAGACGTCCTCTAATTGTTGTTTGCATGTTTTACGTGGCTGCTATGGGTTTCTAGCAAGAATGTTTCTTACCTACGCAAAACCACAACGTGATATGCCAATTGCTATTTACCCTTCATAAGGACCCTTTTCATCAAATCCGTTCCGACTAAAGTGGGAGAGACAGACACCCGCCAGCCACCTTATGCAACTAGTGCATGTCAGTCGGTGGAACCGGTCTCACGTAAGCGTACGTGTAAGGTTGGTCCGGGCCGCTTGATCCCACAATGCCGTCGAAACAAGATTGGACTAGTAACGGTAAGCATATTGAACAAAATCAACGCCCACAACTACTTTGTGTTCTACTTGTCGGGGATATACCCCGCGGTGTAAACCGGCCGGAAGTTAACCCGGCTGGACTTGGCGATATTCGTCTGGTGACCCGCCCAGACCTGGCGGTTTACCAGCAACCCGTCGGTACGTTGTAACTCACTGGTAACCCGACGGACGGGTCAGAGGAGCGACAAGACCCGGTGGCCCGTCTGGCGGTTCATGAAGGCCGGTTCAACTATTGTGGGCCGGTTTAAGAGGAAAGGAATATTTGCCTTACAAGGAGTTAAAGCCAGGACTTGTATCCGGTTTGTATTAGAGATAGACTAGTCCTAATCCCAATAGGACTCCACATGTAAACCGCCCCTTCAACATATATAAGGAGGGGCAGGGCTCCCCAAAGGGGGGGGGAGGTTAGAAGTTAGAAGCTACAAGCTACAAGCAATCAATAATCTCTAGGGCTAGACACAAGAGCCGGTTTACGGCGTCTCCCTCGGGATGATAATGAGACCTAGCCTCAAACAGCATGTAGGGTTTTTACCGGATGATGTTTCCCGGGGCCCGAAGCTGTCTAAACCCTTGTCTTGCATGTTGATCCGCCCTGCGTCTCTCGTCCCACTCAACCCCTCTCAAGCTACCACATGGATGCGTTGGCCTCGCGACTAAGTCCTGACACTAAGGACATCTGCCGTGACAAATCCACGACAGTTGGCGGCCACCGTGGGGCGAGGGCACGGTGGTGATGAGTTCATGGAGGGATCTCCCCAGGGATCGAGGTGTTCGCAATTTTTTGGATGAAGAAAGGATCTACTCAAAGATGAACAGTCGAAAGAGCATATACAAGATTGAGATCGAGAGGATTAGGGTTGCGGGTTGTGCGGCGCCGCGGCTGGCGATCCGTCGAAATTCAATTTTTGCTGCTGTTGCCACATGCCACCGAGCCAGATAGGGATTCACGTTCATGTCATCGAAGAGTGCAGCGCTACCTACGAGCGTTATCCGGCTCATGAGATGTCACATCCCGACGAGTTAGGGTTGCAGCTGATCCGACCAAGATCAACAGAAAATTCTATTGGGTGCCGTCACAGAAATCAGCTAAATCTGTGTCCGAGATGGATTGACACAAGGGTCGCCCCGAAGCAAATCCGTAAACTAGTCTGCTAAAAGCCTGCAGCTACTATTGATGAGTACTAATAGTACTACTAGTGTTACACGCGCATATACAGCCAGCAAGAAACCTGATAAAAAAATGGATTGGTCAACGACCAGGACAAGGACAGGGACGGGAAGATGGATTCGGACACTGCTGTCTCGCCGCCTCTGAACCGGCCGTCGCGAGCTGCCACTTCCGCGGGCTCGACAAAGCCGCTTCCACCTCTGCCGGCCTCTGGCCCGTGCGCCGCCTGCACTGTCCTCCCGCATCGCCCAGTGCGGCTACGCCCGGCGCCCATCCACCGCGCCTCCGTTTTTGCCTACCTACAAAATCGCCGCCGCAGGTGAAGTCGTCCCGTCTCCGCAGAACCGCCGCGCCGTTCCGAGTCGCCCGGCCACTGCTCTGCCTGGAGCCGCCCGGGCTCGCGGCCCCGAGTCGTTTCACTCGCCTCCACAGCCGAACCGCCGGCGTCCCTGCCCCACGGCCGTGTCAAAGCCACCACGGTCTCTGTTCCAAACCGACCGCCTCCATGCCATAGCACAACGTCATTGCGGAGCCTCCGAGCAGCCCATCTCTGCATCGTCCAGCCGTTGCGTCACTCTTGTTTCAACAGGGCACCCAATCTTTGCCATCAAAATTCAAAAATAGGCAGCGATCTAGCACACAGGAGGAAACAGCCGAAAAAGGCTTGCCGCTGCGCTACCGGAATGCTAAATAATGTTGATGGTTCTTTAGAAGAGTCCTGGAAACGGCTGTGTTAATGACGAAGACAGAGCACTTTTGCGGATTATCCAGCGGATTATCAATCAGTATAACAGGTGCTATTTACCCTATCTATTTTTAAGTACATATTCAATTCTCCAAACAACTACTCCGCCCTGTTGTATATTTTGTACGCAGGACAATTGTGGTTTATACCATGGGTACGGAGCACGTACTTGCAATATTGCGCCCGGTGTTCGTCCGTGCCTCATTACCCGGTAAATGGACGCGCAAGCTGCCACCCTTGCAGCCCGGACTACTTCAACTCACCGGGACCATCCCTGTGATTGACTCATCCGTCCGCGCTGCCTTACAACGCCACGGACGACTCGCCCGTCCGCCCCTCGCGGCCGGTTCACGTGTCCGCGCTAGCTTACAACGCCGTGGCCGACTCGCTGTCCGCGCCAGTTTGCAAACGTCGCGGCCGACTCACCCGTCCGCACCGGTTTACCACGCCGCGGCCGGTTCACCTGGGAGCGACTTCAACTCCACCTAGCGATCATCAATTTCATGGCAGATTATTTCTGGCCTGGCACATCAGGTGATATTCATCTAAACTATATTTTTTTGCATATATTATTTTTGTCAAAGAGCAGTTTATCTTTGCCTTGGTCTGCAATATTGGTGATGCAGGACAATTGTTCACTACATCCAAACGACGTGGTTAAATTGCCCGTCCGCGCCGGTTTACAACACCGCAACCGATTCATCTATCTGTGCCGCTTCTGATGCTACGGTCGTATTTTCCATCCGTCTCTCGCGGCCCGGTTTACATCAACACACCGGGCCGCACCTGTCTGCATGAACTGTTTATTGAGTATGAGCAGGTCACAGCTTGGGTAGCCCGGTTTTCTTTCAACACAATGAAGGCAAATCATCATATACTATCAACCGCCGTCTGCACTGGATGGTTCAATGGGCAGGCGCACAAGTTGCCGCCACTACAGTTTTGATTAACTTTAAATCGCCAGTTGGAAGGAACCATTGGCCGAGTTGCTGACACGGCTCATATGGGATCATTCACAACCCGCCGCGGTCACCTCAACCTTCTATGGATTCACATCGTGCTATCAACGCCAATGATATACAAGTTATGCCGGTTTATATCACGGTCAAATATGAAGAGTCTCAAGCAAACTCCTCGAGTCACCTTTGAGACTCGGGGGCTATGATGACATCACTCAGCAAATCTTGCTAGTTTCAGACGGTTTAAGAACCCGAGGACGATGGAGGGAAAGATAACCCGATCCCGGAGACTACTGTTATGTTGATGAAAATTTAAAGGCCGTCAGAAAATTTCCGGCTTAGAAAGTATATGACAGTTACAAAATCCCGACTCAATGAAGAAGTTTCGGATCATCAGAAAGGATTCCGGTTTGAAACCTGGCTGAAGGGAAGTCAGTATCACTGAAGCTCTCAAATATCCGGTTTACAATCCGGTTCAAGAGAAATCTATTCTCCCACAAAGTTCTGAAGCGCTCAGATCCGGTTTAACAATGTCCGGTTCAAAAAGGAATTAACTTCTCGCAAGTTCGAGTTTAAAGGCCGTCAGAAAATTTCCGGCTGAAAATGAAGATTCCGGTTTAAAATCCAGTTCAAGGGGAAGATGTCTCCCACAGCTTTGAAGCTTTCAGTATCCGGTTCAAGATCCCGGTTCAAGAAGAATTTATCTCTTGCAAAAAGGTTAAAAATTACTGAAGAGGACCTGCTGCCATGATGCGCGGTTCAAACATGGGGCTTCCTGTTCAAACATAGGTCGTATTCGAACCAAAGAGAACATAGCTATCCTTACGAAGTCAGTTGGGGACCTAGTCGACTTGAACCGTAGCTACACCTCCTGGGAGCTTGGTCATGTCTTGACGACGGTAATGCCTTCTGGCTGGCACATTTGCCACTAAGTCAGTTGGGGACCTAGTCGACTTGAACCGTAGTTACACCTTATGGGAGCTCGGTCATGTCTTGATGATGGTAATGCCTTCTGATCGGCTTTAAACAGCCAATAAGTCATTTGGGGGCTTGGTCGTGTCCGAACCAATGCAATGCCACTTGATCGGCCCTAGGCCACTGAGTCACTTGGGGGCTTGGTCGAATACGAACCAATGCAATGCCACTTGGCCGGCGTAACGCCACGCGTCATTTTGGGGTCCTGGCTGACTGGCACCATTGCTACACCTTCGGGGGGCTTGGTTGCGTCTGACCATGGTAATTCCATCTGACCAAGCTCAGTAGAGCTCTTCTTTTGCAAAAAATTGTTGCCATTGCTTTTGCTTTAATAGCCTTTCTTGAGAAGTTGCTATTTTATTTGCGTTTTTTAAACCGACAGTATTTTGTACCGGTTCAAACAGCTGAATTGGCGGAACACGGTCCATTTTTAGACCGGAGATTATCTGCCCGGTTTAATTTTCTGTTACCATCCTATTATGGAGTAAACCGGTGTTTATCAACCCGGCTCGGCTTTCAACTACAAGTTGTGAGTGCATGATCAAATTATAATCCGGAGATTATCAGCCCGGTCTGGTTTGACTACAAGTCACCAGTATATATATGGTTAATCCGGTGTTTATCACAACCCGGTACGGTTTTATCATAAATCGGCGCAATATGGAAGGAGTTATCATTACTCAAGATTGGGGTTATCACTCTTACTACCAAAAGTTGGTAAGCCAACGATGTGATCCAATGTCACAGGTATGATATATTTCATATTTTTTAAGTACAGCCCTGGTTATAAACCCAGGTTATATGTTGGGCATTATGACCCGTCCGGCGGTAAAACCGCCAGGACACTTTAAACTTGTTGTATGCAGAAACAGGTTGAATAAAGCATGATTATAAATTATCCGGTGTTTGTTAAACCGGCCTGGCTTTAAGACGATAAGTCGCCGGTATGATGATAAATTATCCAGTGTTTATTAAACCGGTCTGGCTTTGGACTATAAGTCGCCAGTATATATTTAGATTGCGCCATTGGAATCTTGCGCTTATAAATTATCGGATTATATTATTCAAATAGCCAAACTTGGCTGAATTTTCATTATGATATTGGATGAATAAGGTTTTCATACCAGATTATATTATCTTGAATAGCCAACATGGCTAGATTTTTATGGTTATTAATATTATGATTAAGGTTTTCAAAGTCTCTTTAGCGCAATGGTTATCATTTTCTACAATTGAAGGAATAGTCCCGAGTTGCTGCAGGCTTACAACCCGGCACTTGGGGGCTACATTATTCAAAGTTGAGATTATATCAAATATGCAAGGTCATTTTTGCTCATCTTATTGAAGACCCAACTCATCATATTGTAATGAGCTGGCCCTTGGGGGCTACCAATTGCTCCTATCAACTATTCAAGGTACAAAGCTTTTTATCTATTATATTGAAGGGTCTACTGCTCAGTTGGTAAAGCACAAGGCTCTTAACCTTGTGGACGTGGATTCAAGCCCCATGATGAGGGGTTACATCATATGATGTTATTTTCATAGAAGTATATATCAAAGTCCCAGCTCAATATTATCTTACTGAGCCGGCCCTTGGGGGCTACACATTGCTGTTCAAAGTTTACAAGATTATACTTACAAAGTCCCTGCTGATAATTACATAATGACCCGGCCCTTGGGGGCTACATTGGTTGAAATTTTATGGGCATCAATCAATTACAAGTCCCAGGTTGCTGCAAGCATGACAACCCGGCACTTGGGGGCTACAGGTATTATATTATTATCGAAGAAAGATTTTCAAATTCTCTGTTGAGCAAGTTAGATTGACCCGGCGTCACCAATCATTATGACCCTGTGGCTGCAACCCGGTGCCATCAATAATCATAAACCGATGTTGGCAACAATCATGAACCGGTGTCTGCAACAATCATAATCCGGGGTCATCAGTTTTTATAACCCGGCCATTTGGTAATGTTAAACCGGCAAGTTTTCAAGACCGGGATCATCTTCAAACCGGCTGAATATCAGATGAATATTTCAAGACTAATATTTTTTAAACCGGCGTTTTGGAAGCCGACTCAAGTGGATTATTTCTTCACAATATTTTTCTGTCAGCAAATTGAGTATGACGCTGGCTTATTGACCTGGATTTTCTAGAAGGAGTAAATGACAAGGACTTAAGGATGATCAGGAGCCGGTTTACAAGAATTCTTAACCCGGAGTACAACCTGTCAAATTTGTTCTTATGTTTATTTGCAGCAAAAGTTTACCATGGATAAATCCAAGCTAAACTTGGGGGCTAATGTCGGGGATATACCCCGCGGTGTAAACCGGCCGGAAGTTAACCCGGCCGGACTTGGCGATATTCGTCTGGTGACCCGCCCAGACCTGGCGGTTTACCAGCAACCCGTCGGGACGCTTTAACTCACTGGTAACCCGACGGACGGGTCAGAGGAGCGACAAGACCCGGTGGCCCGTCTGGCGGTTCATGAAGGCCGGTTCAACTATTGTGGGCCGGTTTAAGAGGAAAGGAATATTTGCCTTACAAGGAGTTAAAGCCAGGACTTGTATCCGGTTTGTATTAGAGATAGACTAGTCCTAATCCCAATAGGACTCCACATGTAAACCGCCCCTTCAACATATATAAGGAGGGGCAGGGCTCCCCAAAGGGGGGAGGTTAGAATTTAGAAGCTACAAGCTACAAGCAATCAATAATCTCTAGGGCTAGACACAAGAGCCGGTTTACGGCGTCTCCCTCGGGATGATAATGAGACCTAGCCTCAAACAGCATGTAGGGTTTTTACCGGATGATGTTTCCCGGGGCCCGAAGCTGTCTAAACCCTTGTCTTGCGTGTTGATCCGCCCTGCGTCTCTCGTCCCACTCAACCCCTCTCAAGCTACCACATGGATGCGTTGGCCTCGCGACTAAGTCCTGACACTAAGGACATCTGCCGTGACAAATCCACGACACTACTCGTGCATAGAATCTACGCAATAGACCTAGCTCTGATACCACTGTTGGGGAATGTAGCAGAAATTCAAAAATTTCCTACGTGTCACCAAGATCTATCTATGGAGAAACCAGCAACGAGGGGAAGAAGAGTGTATCTACATACCCTTGTAGATCGCTAAGCGGAAGCGTTCAAGTGAACGGGGTTGATGGAGTCGTACTCGCCGTGATCCAAATCATCGATGATCCTAGTGCCGAACGGACGGCACCTCCGCGTTCAACACACATGCAGTCCGGTGACGTCTCCCACGCCTTGATCCAGCAAGGGGAGAAGGAGAGGTTGGGGAAGACTCTGTCCATCAGCAGCACGACGGCGTGGTGGTGGTGGAGGAGCGCGGAATTCTAGCAGGGCTTCGCCAAGCACTACGAGAGACGAGGAGGGAGAGAGGTAGGGCTGCGCCTTGGGAGAGTTCATCTCGTGTCTTGGGCAGCCCCAAAACCTCCACTATATATAGGGGCAAGGGGGAGGGGGAGGCGCCCTAGGGTTTCCCCTACGGGGGGCGGCGGCCAGGGCAGATGGGATCTCCCCTTTGGGTGACTTGGCCCTCAAGCCAGGAGGTGGGAACCCTAGATGGGGCGCCCCAAACCCCCTGGTCACGTGGGAATAGGTGAGGGGGGCGCACAGCCCCTTAGTGGGCTGGTTTGCCCCCCGAAACACCTTTCAGTCATGCTGGTCATCACCCGGTACCTCCTGAACACTCCCGGACTCCAAAACCCTTCGTCCAATATATCAATCTTTACCTCCGGACCATTCCGAGACTCCTCGTAACGTCCGAGATCTCATCCGGGACTCCGAACAACATTCGGTAACCGCGTACATACTTTCCATATAACCCTAGCGTCATCGAACCTTAAGTGTGTAGGCCCTACGGGTTCGGGAATCATGCAGACATGACCGAGACACCTCTCCGGCCAATAACCAACAGCGGGATCTAGATACCCATGTTGGCTCCCACATGTTCCACGATGATCTCATCGGATGAACCATGATGTCAAGGATTCAGTCAATCCCGTATACAATTCCCTTTGTCTAGCGGTATTGTACTTGCCCGAGATTTGATCGTCGGTATCCCGATACCTTGTTCAATCTCGTTACCGGCAAGTCTCTTTACTCGTTCCGTAACACATCATCCGGTGATCAACTCCTTGATCACATTGTGCACATTATGATGATGTCCTACTGAGTGGGCCCAGAGATACCTCTCCGCCACACGGAGTGACAAATCCCAGTCTCGATTCGTGCCAACCCAACAGACACTTTCGGAGATACTTGTAGTGTACCTTTATAGTCACCCAGTTACGTTGTGACGTTTGGCACACCCAAAGTATTCCTACGGTATCCGGGAGTTGCACAATCTCATGGTCTAAGGAAATGATACTTGACATTAGAAAAGCTTTAGCATACGAACTACATGATCTTTGTGCTAGGCTTAGGATTGGGTCTTATCCATCACATCATTCTTCTAATGATGTGATCCCGTTATCAATGACATCCAATGTCCATGGTCAGGAAACCGTAACCTTCTATTGATCAACGAGCTAGTTAACTAGAGGCTTACTAGGGACATGGTGTTGTCTATGTATCCACACATGTATCTGAGTTTCCTATCAATACAATTCTAGCATGGATAATAAACGATTTATCATGAACAAGGAAATATAATAATAACCTATTTATTATTGCCTCTAGGGCATATTTCCAACACGGAGAGGGTATAGCTGTTGACCCCACCAAGGTTGAGACTGTAACCGAATGGGAAGCACCCACGACAGTTGGAGAGATCCGGAGTTTCCTTGGACTCGCAGGATACTATCGGAGATTCATTGAGAATTTCTCAAAGATTGCAAAGCCTATGACTGAGTTGTTAAAGAAGGATACCAAGTTCAATTGGACTGAGGAATGTGAGGCCAGTTTTCAGGAGTTGAAGAAACGATTGGTTTCCTCACCAGTGTTGATTCTGCCAGATCAGACCAAGGATTATGAGGTGTATTGCGACGTTTCACGTCGAGGACTTGGAGCAGTGCTTATGCAGGAAGGAAGAGTTGTTTCGTATGCCTCACGACAACTGAAACCTCATGAACTAAATTATGCTACGCATGATTTGGAGTTAGCAGCCGTAGTGCATGCATTGAAGACATGGAGACATTTTCTCATTGGAAATCATTGTGAGGTGTACACGGATCACAAGAGTTTGAAGTACATTTTCACGCAGAAGGAGTTAAACCTCAGACAAAGGAGATGGTTGGAGCTCATCAAGGATTATGATATGAGATTGCATTACCATCCTGGAAAAGCTAATGTAGTAGCTGACGCATTGAGCCGTAAGAGCCATGTCAATACACTGATGACGGGAGAAATACCAAAGGAGTTAGCAGAAGATCTTCGTGAGCTATGTTTGGAAATAGTTCCGAAAGGCTATGTAGCAGCGTTGGAAATTCAATCTACCTTGATGGATAAAATCAGAGAGGCCCAGAAATCTGACAAGGAGATTGCAGATATAAAGAAGAAAATGAGCGAAGGAAAAGCAAAGGGATTTCGTGAGGATGAGCACGATACCCTATGGTTTGAGGACCGTGTTTATGTGCCCAATGACCCGGAGATCAGAAAGTTGATTCTGCAAGAGGCACATGATTCGCCCTATTCGATTCACCCAGGAAATACCAAGATGTATTTGGATTTGAAGGAAACATTCTGGTGGACCGGAATGAAGAAGGATATTGCAGCATATGTAGCAGTTTGTGATGTATATCAAAGAGTGAAGGCAGAACATCAGAAGCCAGCCGGATTGTTACAACCATTGCCGATACCCGAATGAAAGTGGGATAAGATAGGCATGGATTTTATCACAGGACTACCCACGACAAAGGCAGGCTATGACTCGATATGGGTAGTAGTTGATCGTTTGACGAAGGTAGCGCATTTCATCCCAGTTAAGACCACTTACACTAGTACTAAGTTGGCAAAGATATACATGACCAGGATCATTTGTTTGCATGGAGTTCCGAGGAGTATCGTATCAGATAGAGGAACCCAATTTACCTCAAAGTTTTGGAATCAGTTGCATGAAACTTTAGGAACCAGACTAGATTTCAGCACAGCTTTTCACCCACAGACGGATGGACAGCCTGAGAGAGTCAATCAGATTTTGGAAGATATGCTCAGAGCTTGTGCGCTAGATTATGGATCTAGTTGGAACGATAACTTGCCGTATGCAGAGTTTTCTTATAACAACAGTTACCAAACCAGTCTGAAGATGGCACCTTTCGAAGCTTTGTACGGAAGGAGGAGCAGGACACCGTTGTCATGGGACGAAGTTGGAGACCGTTAGTTCTTTGGACCAGATTTGATTAAGGAGTCTGAACGGAAAGTCAAGTTGATTCGCGATAGGCTCAAGGTAGCCCAATCAAGGCAGAAAAGCTATGCAGATTCTAAACGTAAGGAGACAGTCTACGAAACAGGAGACAGAGTTTATCTTCGAGTATCCCCACTTCGAGGAGTTAAGCGCTTTGGAGTTAAGGGAAAGTTAGCACCGTGTTTCGTTGGACCGTATAAGATCTTGCAACGTATGGGAGAAGTTGCTTATAAGTTGGAATTACCAGAAGGACTGTCAGGAGTTCATGATGTATTCCACGTTTCTCAGTTGAAGAAATGTCAAGCCTAAATGGCGGAGGTACCGCTAAGAGATACAGTGCCGCTAGAAGCGATTCAGTTGAAGGATGACTTAACATATGAAGAGAAGCCAGTTAAGGTTCTCGAATATGCCAGCAGAGTTACCCGCAGCAAGGTTATCAAGTTTTGCAAAGTTCAGTGGAACCACCACTCAGAGGATGAAGCCACCTGGGAGAGAGAAGAAGATTTGCTCAAGGACCACCCTCACCTATTTTCTAGCCAACCCGAATCTCGAGGACGAGATTCATCTTAAGGGGGGTAGGTTTGTAACATCCCAAATTTTCAATTTGGAATGTTATACATTAGATCATCATGCATAACATATTTTCTTGCATTTTGGTCGATCCTAGAAATTTCACGCAACTCAAGGACCCTCGGAGAGAGTTGGAGATTTCATCATTTTCATATTTGAGTTTTCTCAAATTTTGAAAAGAGGATCGTTTGATTTTATTTATTCTATCTTCAATTATTTTTCCCAATATCAAAAAAAATGAGAGGGAATAATATGACTTTCCCAATATTAGGAAAAATGAAGATTTAAATAAATAAATCAAATTTTGGATTTTTCGAAGTTTATTTGCATTTTATTTGAATTAGGGAAAAATGCGTGTTTTTAAAATATTGCATTGAGGCCCTGAATAAAAGTTCATTTTGTTCGACTCATTTTTAGGAGTCAGGGAAAATTATTTCATAAATTTTGGAGCCCGTTTAGATTTTATTTATTTTTCTGCGCGTATATTTATTTAAAAAAAATGCGAGCGCCCGACTGGGCCAAAGGGCCAGCCGAGCCGGCCCAGCCCCGCCTCCCTCCCGCGCCCGCGCAGCCGCGCCGCCGCCCACCGCCGCCGCCGTTGCCGAGTCCGATTCGGACTCCGTTTTCTTGCCCCCTCCCCCAAGTCTACTCCCCCCTCTTTAAATACCCCACACACACCCCCCCTCCTCTCCCCCACACCGCCGCCGCAGCCGCCAGCCCCGCCGCCCGCGCCGCCGCCTGCCGCCGCAGCCCCGCGCCGCGCCGCTGCCCCACCGCCCCGCCGGAGCCGCCGCCCCTCGCCGAGGTAGCCGCCGTGCCACCCGCCCCTCGCCCGGTACGGTTTTCTAATAAAACCGTTCCGGTTTATTTTTCGATGTTTCGGTTTTTTTCGAAAACCCTAGATCGGTTTTTTTTTGGTTTTGTTAATTAGCGAGCCTTCACCGGACCGTTCGTCTTAACGAACGCGATCACCGGTTAGTCTCGGTTAATGAATGTCCGTTTGTTTAACCGTATGTCGTTTTTTTTTCGTCGGATTTAATTCTGCGATTTTTCTGATCGCGATTTCAGATCCGATCTTCGTTCTAGTTTATCTTCTCACTCGTTTATCGGAATCAGGTGATTCAAGCGCCTGGAGTTTCGTTTTGAAACCGTCGTTCCGACTAATCAACTTAAACAAGATTTTACTACTGTAAAATTTGACCTAGTTTCAAATTGCTAGAACCGAGTTGTTTTCTTCCGCCGTTTGTTTTCAGTTGCTTTGTTCGAATTCGATTCTTTTTGCAACCGGAGTTCTTAAGTTGAACTTTCTGGTTTGATCTTATGTTCGTGTTTTACCTGTGCATTAGATGAGTACTTATTGTATGCTTGTTGTTTGTCTGCGATAGATCACCCGGAGTGCGCCGCCTGTTATTTTGAAGCTCTAGGTTTCGCGGATCCTCAGCAAGGCAAGTAACACTTTGATCATATCTTCTCATTGCCCAGTTTTTATTGCATTAGACCAAATCCTCACACATTGCATGTTTAGGATATGTTTAAACTGTGGGATGGGAAGTAGTTGAGGTAGTACCTATTACCTGTTTTACTTATGAAACCTTTGGGAGTTACTTCTACGTTTGCTTATTATGCCATGCTATGCTAGTAGACGTGGATTGGGTGAGTGATATCCATGACAGATGTGAGTATTGTTAATTAATGGTTTATCTAAGGTGGCAACTTAAATACACATCTGGGTGGATTGAGGCACCTGGTTTCTATCAAGACTTGCCTGTTTTTCTTTGGACCGCCACCCAGGCTCAAAGGGATCATAAGATCATTCATGCTAGTAACTTCCGTGTGCAGCCACAAGCCATTATGGGCTCTGGCATAGATGACTAAGTTGTGCGAACTCTTACAGTGGTAGACTAGCAGATGTAGGGGATGTAGGTTGGTACGGTCTATCACAACGTAAGATGTGAGTGCTTCTGAAAGACTATGTCTCGGTCATCCGTTTCTGAAACACCCTGTAGTGCGAGAAACCAAACGGAGGCGATCGAGTCTTGTGGGGAAAAGTGCGCAAACCTCTGCAGAGTGTACAAACTAATCATGATTAGCCGTGTCCCCGGTTATGGACATCTTGAGTATCTAGTACTTGAATATCATGTGAATCTCATCATTTTACTCTAATTAATATTGTTGGGTTTTAATTGTTCACTTAATTGGGATCGGAATGCTGTCAACCATTCTCGATGTTTCAACCACCATGATAGTTAAATAAAATCTATTCCTTTGCAGTAGGGAAAAATTGGCTTTACGCAAAACAGTAACCATAGAGCTTTTCCACCAGCCATATATGCATGTAGTATAGGCTTATCATTCATTACTCTCTATGTGTTACATTGCCAGCATATTCCATGTGCTGACCCGTTTTCGGGCTGCAACTTTCATGTTGCAGACTTTTCAGACGACGAGTAAGGTGCTTCTAGGTCGCGTTTCTATACTCAGTGACGCCGTTGGAGTTGATGGACTCACTTATCTTCCAAGTCTTCCGCTGTTATCATTATTAGATGGCCTTAAGCCATATTTATTGTAATAAGTTCTCTTTGAGACAACAATGTAATAAGTGTGTGATTGCTACTCTGCTATAAATCCTTCGAAGTACTGTGTGGTGTCAGCATTACTGATCCAGGGATGACACCGGAGCACAAAGACTTGACCATCTGAGGTCGGGTCGCTACAAAACAGGGGTGCTCAGCTTGATTTTAATGGTAACTGCACAAAATGTTCATGAATACATCGAGTCATTCATTTCCACCACAAGAAAGGAGGTGCCGATAAGTTCAAGGCGTTGAAACATATAAGGGTGAAATCATACAAGCTACGCGCGAATTTGGTTTATTTTGGTGGAACTGCACAAAAAGAACAGTTGGTTTATTTAGCACGAGGTGCCATGTCAATGTCCGAACTGATGGCAAACCCTGCCCATTCCACAATCGTAGGCATTTGATATTTTGGAATGGGAAAACCTTGTCAAATTTTGCAAATTGATTTTAGCAAGAAGACATGCGTTTGACATTTTCAAATGGGACGCCCTTTGCTGTCAGCAGTGTCGACCATTTTTTCTTTATTCTTTAGTTGTGAAGTAAATATTGGCTCTGACATGTGAATCGCTGAGATGCATAATCATCCATTGTTTTGAATGTTCTCTATGAATAGCCAGGCCTGTGTGTTTGATTGCAATGTAAAGGAATGCTAAAAAGCTGCTCAAACTCTTTGTACTCCTTCTGTTCCTTTTTACTTCGCACATTGTGAAAGTGCATACTTTTTTCTATAAGATTGGTCAAAGTAGAGATACTTTGAATGCAGACATAACTTGTATGCAGACTAGAAAGGACTGGAGGGAGTACATGTGAAACTGCTGTAAATGAGGTGATCACCCTGGGAATAATGCTAGTACGTATTGTTTTGCATGTTCATCCAATGCCAGTGATACAAGAATTCGAACTAATCGAAATAAATTTATTCATACATGGTCGTATTTCATATAAACATGTCGTATTTCATTACATTTCATACATTCTTCAACTAAAAAGGGGTGCGCTGGAGGTATAATTAATTAACCCAAGCTACCCACCTGTGTCCGGCTGAGCTGAACAGAAGCTTCAGTGACTTGACTGCAGGTGTAGTTGCATAAATGACATGTGGCCCAGATGCCTGTTAGACCCACGTGTCAGTCAGCCAACTGCACCAGCAGTTAAGTAGAAGCAGCGCCCTTCTCCAACATAGCTCTCCGACTCCACGTCGCCGCCAAGAAGCTAACCGGCCGTCAGTGGTCAACCCGCCTAGCTTGTCATAGCGATTAGGGCAACTAGGAGCCCAATGATTAGGATCCCCACATGACAAACACCTTTCTTCTTATCATTCTTCTTCTTGAAGTTCGTGTGTTGCACAGCCTTGTTCTTCCCATCAAACTTTGCTTTACCATCAAACTTGCCCTTGTTCTTGAACTTGTGGGGCTGGAAGTTCTTCTTCTATACCAGATTGGCACTAGATCCTCCCTCAATTCCTCGAGCATGTGTGTCCTTTGCTCTCGCCTTTTCTTCCACATCAAGAGTGCCAATGAGATCCACGAAGGAGGAAGCTTAGTGATGATACCTCTGGCAAAAACTTGTCCGGTAGCATACAACTGAAGTGCTCAAGTTCTCTAGCAAATGACTGTATCTCATGAGCTTGCTCAACCACGGAGCACTCTTCAATCATCCTGTAGTCATAGAATTGCTCCATGATGTACAGCTCAGTGCCAGCAACCGGAGGGTAGCAGCGGTGGCCTTACTTGGACCCGAGCGGTGGCGACCTACCGTGTTCTACTCTTCCTCGTTTTCTGTGTGGCGCGGCCTCGTTGGCAGCGGGGCGGGGCCTCGGCGGAGCCGGCTATGTCCTCTATCTCGTTGCCGGCGGGGCGGGGGAAATCCTCCCCCTCGTTGCCAGCAGGGTGGGGCATCGATGGAGCCGGTGGTGTCCTATGCCTTGTTGTTGGCGCCGCGGGGCCTCGGCGGAGCAGGGCCTCGTCGACGCCAGCGGAGCGGGGACTCGTCGGAGCCGGCATTGTCCTCTGCCTCGTCCTCAGTCTCGCCGAACAGCGCCTCGCCCGCTTCATCGCCCTCTTTGTAGGTGGCCGCAGCCTATGCCACCTGCATGCGGTACCGCCAGCGCTCGTGGCGGCCCTCGCGGGCAGAGCGGTATGAGTCGAGCAGCGCCTCCTGCTCCGCCCGCTCCGCGGCGATCTGCTCCTCCGCCTGCAGGTGCTCCTGGAGGAGATGGTGGTTGTAGGTGGCGTCGGCATGCGCCTCCCAGAACTGCTCCTCACGCTTCTGCCTCACCGTGTCCATATATTGGGCACGGGTCTCGCCGATGGTCATGGTGCAATGCACTGGCGAGGATGGCGCGGAGGAGGGGGTTGGCGCCGGATCGTCGACTACCATGTTCTCCATTCGGACGTCATCGTCCTCCGGCTGCCTGCCGGCCAGCCAGTTGGCAGCAATGGCTGCCATCTCCTTGTGGTCCATTGTCCGTCCGTCACGAATAGCGCTGGAGCGCGAGGAAGCCATGGTGGGCAGTAGTGGTATGGCCGGCGCAACACTTTATATAGCAATGGTGGGTGGCGGAGGGACGGACGTGTGGCGCTGGAGTAGCCGCCTCGGCAACCATGAATCATTAATGTGGGTGGCAGAAGGACGTACGGACGGCACTTGTGTCGTTTGAAGGCGGAGCAATCGCATGCACTGGGATGCGGGGCGGGCGGCGTTGACCATTTCGGGCGGAAAGCGCGCGCGGGCGAGGGAGGCGGTCTGGGTGGGCCAGGGCAGTCAGACTCATGCTTGGCAGTGGGTCAGTCCAGCAGCCGGACATGCTGGCTCGCCAGCTACCTCGCCGAGCTCAGCGACGACAATCAGATGATGAACATAGCTTCCGACCAGGAGCCGGCGCCACTATCCAAGCCGGTTCATGCCGTGTTCACCATAGAGCAGGTGCGGCCGCACTTCGACGCCCTAATGGCGGAAGAGCTACCAGCGCAGGAGGACCTATGCTGCAACCTCCGTCTCCTCAACGAGCACCGGTGAACAAGCGAACGACAATGCCGTCGCGGACATGTGGCCCTATGATCCTGGCTTCCCGAATGAGCAGCGGGCGTTGTATCAGACCATCCGTAGGGCCCGCAAGGCCCTCTCCATCGTCATTTGTGTTTTTGCGCTCGCCGTGGCACCGTCGTCTCGCGTTGTCAACATGGTCAACGGACATGAGGATGAGGAGATGACTTTACTTGGAGAGGATGACAGTGGGGACCCACCAGGGCCATAGCCACATGTATGCAAGTGCCTCCTTGTTAGTATATAAAACTATTTTTTTGCTTCCTCCTGGTTTCCTGGCATCACGGTCCCACACCATTGTCAACCTATGTAGGCAATAAACGAGAGAATTGTACAAGAAGCGGCCGACAGCTGAGACCAAGCAGCTCGAGCAGTATTTGTGTTTTTGAGGTGTGAGCACTGCAGATTTTTTCTTGAGCGATGTTTAGCCCAAATATTATTTTTTTTCTCCTCTGAACAACAACGGAAACATCACTGTAGCTATTAACTGGGCGGGCTGTGGCCCGTCTAGCCCAGGCCAGATATCCAGCCCAGATATTATTTTTTTTTCAAGCTGAAAATGGCTAGCCCAACTATACTTTTTTTAGGAATACCCAGGCAAGGTCAAGTTGTTATTCTCTGCCCCGCTAGGCTGCAAATCTTTCCTAGGAGGGATGTGTTAGGATTAACAAGAATATGGGCTTTAAGAAATAATAAATGGGATGTAATTATAAAAATTAGGCAGTAACTATAAAAAATGCACTAAACACGTAATTACTTTATAAAATATTATTTTTGGATATTGAAAATTTTAATTTCATTAATTGTTGCGAGCGCAATGTTTTGTTGGATTTTTACGTAATAGAAATTTATATTGAAATTGTATTTAATCTGACTAAAATTTTGGGATAAGAATATTTCAGATCCCATCAAAATGTGGGAAATTTTATTGAATTCTGTTTTGAATGGTTGGATGAAATGGGTTGTACTTTTAACAAACTGTAAATGGGTTGTAGTAAATTCCATTAGAATTCAAAAATTGGTTGCACATTCTTACAAATCTCAAATGGGCTATAAGTTCTCTGCCACACACTTGTGTCCTTACTAAGTTGACGCGTTCCCTAAAAAAAAGAGTTGACGCGTATGAAGGGCTTTGTCAACTTATAGCAACACACGGTTCTACCAGCAGTGGCCGTTGGATGTCCATCCAACGGATGCCGTGCTTCTTCTTCAATCTCGGATATTCTAGCTTCACCCGCCCAAAAAATGATTCCCCCCTGACATCTGGGGTGCACCATTTCGGAAGCTGACTTGTGGGCCAACTAAGTTGACGGGCACGGAGGGCTTTGTCAACTTAGTCAATATGAACGATTCTAGATCCACTGGCCGTACGATGTCCATCCAACAGCCGTAGTGCTTCTTCAACCTCTGGTCTTCTTGCTCCAGCCGCCCAAACCAGCGTCGGTCGTGCCTCGTGCTCTTGCCTCCCATGGCCGGCTGCGATGCGGCGGAGGCCTCATCGCCCCCTACTATTCCCACTGCTGGCCAGGCCATCCCTCTACTCACTCACACCCCCTGTTATTCTGTGGCGACGGCAGCCTCACACCGCAGCAAACCAGTGAACCCTCATACTCCTCTACGCATGGGCATCCACTGCCGCGTCTTCCCCGGCTCCGCGTCGTCCCCTTTCTAGGCCTCGCCGCCGTCCACCGCCCTGGTGCTCTTGGCATGGCGTGGTCAACGTGGTCAAGGAATAGCTTCCATCGGACGTAGACTGTACGTGGAGAGGCTGACAGCTGGGTCCACGGCCGCAGCAAGTAAGTGCCTCCTTATATGCGGAAAATAATGATTCCTCCACCTGATAGCAGGGAACCACCGGACGGGAAACCGTATTTCGCGAATAAACTTTTCCCCCCTAACTGCTGGGACCAACCAGCTACATCTTCGCACGCAAGGAAGTGTGTCCGGGCAAAAAAAATCTGCCCCCCTGACTGCTGGGATCCACCAGCTACATCTTCGCATGCAAGGAAGTGCCTGATAGTCGGAACCCACATGGTCGAAGCGTACGTAGTGTTGTCATTCTGGTCGCGAACGTGTACATACATACTGGTCGATGTAGAGGCACGCACATAGCATGTACACGTACGTACAACGGCCAGGGTGCAAGAAAGTAAATACAGCCACATACGTACATACGGGCGGGGTCTCGAACACCTACTCGCGCGTACGTACGGCCAGGGCTCATGTACATGGCTGGGTCGGAACGGAGAAATTGCATCCTCGTCGTGTTCATGGGGAGGCAATGGAATGCGTTGTGTTCATCAGGAGGCAACGGAACGCGTGGGAGCCAATCGGCTTGGACGGAACAACCCATGGAAATGAGGCCTGGCGTACCGCAGAACGGAGGAAACAGCCTTGTGTTCGACCGGCCATGTTCGAAACGGGATCCTATTCATCGGGAGGGGTCTGGCGTACCACAAAACAGAGGAAACGGACCTCCTACGGTCGAAACGGGGGTCCTGTTGATCAAGAGGGGTGTGGCATACCGCAAAACGGAGGAAACGGACTTGTGTTGGAGCGCTACGGTTGAAACAGGGGTCCTGTTCATCGGGAGGGGTGTGGCATATCGCAAAACGGGACTCCATGGGACACTGTTCATCTCCACCATCGACCCCCTCCAGCCTCCACGGGCTACTATTCATCCACCATTGACCTCCTCCAGCCTCCACCTGCGACTGTTCATCCACGGGCTCCTGTTCATCTAGCCTCCATCGCGCGCTACTCCACCGGCTACTGTTCAACCAGCCCTCTCTACGGGCTACTGTTCATCTGTCGTCCACGTCTACTATTCATCCAGCCCTCCACGGGGTGGTCCTGTTCATCCATCCCTCCACGGGGTCCTGTTCATCCAGCCCCAACTGGCTCGATCGATCGGGGTCTTGTTCATCCAGAGGCAACACCACGGGGTCCTGTTCATCGAACCCCACCGGGAACTGTTCATCCAACCCCCCCCCCCCCAGCAACACTCACTGTTCATCCAGAGGCAGCATCGATCGGCTTCAGTTAGCAGCAGTAGCGAATTAATCGCTCGATCAGGTTCAGTTAACAGCCATCGATCGATCGCTCGGGTTCAGTAACGCGTAGCCTGCAGTGCAATCGCTTGGGTTCAGTTAGAGCCCAACGCCTCGCTCAGGTTCAGTTAGAGCCCAACGCCTCGCACACACGCGCGTACGTGTACGAGAGGAACGCGCATCGCTCGGCCCCCGACCACCCACCATAACCGGGAACTCCCCGAAATTTTCCTCGCCTTTGCTTCTACCATGGTTTTTTCTGTCACGGACGGCCCAAAGAATGTCATGCAGCTGAGTCTCCGTCCCGCCCAGGACGAAAAGCCCATTTTCTGTCATGATTTTTTTCATAGAAGTAGGAGCCCACCACATCTATGATGATACCGGGTTTTGTCACAATTATCGTCATAGAAGTGGCATAAGTATGACAGGAAAAAAATTCGTTCGCCCAAAATGTCACGGATGTGTCATTTTTTTGTAGTGATCAATGTATATCAAATATACCTTTCACTTTGACATCCTTCTTATCCGCCAAATACTTGGGGCAGTTCTGCTTCCAGTGACCAATCCCTTTGAAGTAGAAGCACCCAGTCTCAGGCTTAGGTCCAGACTTGGGCTTCTTCACTTGAGCATCAATTTGCTTGCCATTCTTCTTAAAGTTCCCCTTCTTCCCTTTGCCTTTTTCTTGAAACTAGTGGTCTTATTAACCATCAACACTTGATGCGCCTTCTTGATTTCTACCTCTGCAGCCTTTAGCATCGCGAAGAGCTTGGGAATTGTCTTACCCATCCCTTGCATATTATAGTTCATCACGAATCTTTTGTAGCTTGGTGGAAGTGATTGAAGAACTCTGTCAATGACACTATCATTAGGAAGATTAACTCCCAGTTGAGTCAAGTGGTTGTGGTACCCAGACATTCTAAGTATATGTTCACAGACAGAACTATTCTCCTCCATCTTGCAGCTATAGAACTTATTGGAGACTTCATATCTCTCAATTCGGGCATTTGCTTGAAATATTAACTTCAACTCCTGGAACATCTCATATGCTCCATGACGTTCAAAACGTCGTTGAAGTCCCGATTCTAAGTCGTAAAGCATGGCACACTGAACTATCGAGTAGTCATCAATACGCGACACCCAGGCATTCACAATGTCTGCAGTTGCTGGCGCGGGTGGTACACCTAGCGGTGCTTCCAGGACGTAGTTCTTCTATGCAGAAATGAGGATAATCCTCAAGTTACGGACCCAGTCCGTGTAATTTCTACCATCATCTTTCAACTTAGCTTTCTCTAGGAACGCATTGAAATTAAAAGGAACAGTAGCACGGGCCATTGATCTACAACAACATAGACATGCAAAATACTATCAGGTACAAAGTTCATGATAAATTAAAGTTCAATTAATAATATTACTTAAGAACTCCCACTTAGATAGACATCCCTCTAGTCATCTAAATGATCACATGATCCATATCAACTAAAACATGTCTGATCATCACGTGAGATGGAGTAGTTTTCAACGGTGAACATGACTATGTTGATCATATCTACTATATGATTCAAGCTTGACATTTTGGTCTCAGTGTTCCAAGGCCATATCTGCATATGCTAGGCTCGTCAAGTTTAACCCGAGTATTCTGCGTGTGCAAAACTGGCTTGCCCCCGCTGTATGTGAATGTAGAGCTTATCACACCCGATCATCATGTGGTGTCTCGGCACAACGAACTGTTGCAATGGTGCATACTCAGGGAGAACACTTATACCTTGAAATTTAGTGAGGGGTCATCTTCTAATGTTACCGCCGTACTAAGCAAAATAAGATGCATAAAAGATAAACATCACATGCAATCAAAATATGTGACATGATATGGCCATCATCATCTTGTGCCTTTGATCTCCATCTCCAAAGCACTGCCATGATCTCCATCTCACCGGCTTGACACCTTGATCTCCATCGTAGCATCGTTGTCGTCTCGCCAACTATTGCTTCTACGACTATCGCTACCACTTAGTGATAAAGTAAAGCAATTACATGACGATTGCATTTCATACAATAAAGCGACAACCATAAGGCTCCTACCAGTTGCCGATAACAGTTACAAAACATGATCATCTCATACAACAATTTATATATCATCACGTCTTGACCATATCACATCACAACATGCCCTGCAAAAACAAGTTAGACGTCCTCTACTTTGTTGTTGCAAGTTTTACGTGGCTGCTACGGGCTTCTAGCAAGAACCGTTCTTACCTACGCATCAAAACCACAAAGATTTTTTGTCAAGTGTGTTGTTTTAACCTTCAACAAGGACCGGGCGTAGTCAAACTCGATTCAACTAAAGTTGGAGAAACAGACACCCATCAGCCACCTGTGTGCGAAGCACGTCGGTAGAACCAGTCTCATGAACGCGGTCATGTAATGTCGGTCCGGGCCGCTTCATCCAACAATACCACTGAATCAAAGTAAGACGTTGCTAGTAAGCAGTATGACTATTATCGCCTACAATTCTTTGTGTTCTACTCGTGCATATAACATCTACACGTAGACCTGGCTCGGATGCCACTGTTGTGGAACATAGTATTTCAAAAAAAATCCTACGATCACGCAAGCAGAAGCGTTTAGTAACGTAGTTGATGTAGTCGAAGGTCTTCGCGATCCAACTGTTCCAAGCACTGAACGTACGACACCTCCGCGTTCAGCTCGATGATGTCCCTCAAGCTCTTGATCCAGTTGAGGACGAGGGAGAGTTCCATCAACACGACGGCGTGGAGACGGTCGCCTAAGCACTATGACGATATGACTGAGGTGTGTAACCGTGGAGGGGGACACCGCACACGGCTAAGACAATTGATCTTGTGGTTCTGGGGTGCCCCCTGTCCCTGTATATAAAGGAGGGGAGGGGGAGGCCGGCCGGCCCCTATAGGGCGCGCCAGGAGAGAGGATTCCTACTAGGACTCCAAGTCCTAGTAGGATTCCACCTGGTGGAAGGGGGAAGAAGGAAGGGAGAGGGAGAGGGGAAGGAAAGGGGGGCGTCGCCCCCTCCCCTAGTCCAATTCAGACAGCCAAGGGGGGGCAGCGCGGCCAGCTCCTTGCGGCCCTCCTCTCTCTCCACTAAGGCCCATCAAGGCCCATTAGTTCCCCCGGGGGTTCCGATAACCCTCCGACACTTGGATAATTACCCGGTACCTCTCGGAACTCGTCCGGTGTCCGAATAACATCATCCAATATATCATTCTTTACCTCTCGATCATTTCGAGACTCCTCGTCATGTCCGTGATCTCATCCGGGACTACGAACAATCTTTGGTTATCAAATCACATAACTCATAATATAAATCGTCATCGAACGTTAAGCCTGCGGACCCTGCGGGTTCGAGAACTATGTAGACATGACCGAGGCACATCTCCGGTCAATAACCAATAGCGGAACCTGGATGCTCATATTTACTCCTACATATTCTACAAGATCTTTATCGGTCAAACCACATAACAACATACGTTGTTCCCTTTGTCATCGGTATGTTACTTGCCCGAGATTCGATCATCGGTATCATCATACCTAGTTCAATCTCATTATCGGCAAGTCTCTTTACTCGTTTCGTAAGGCATCATCCCACAACTAACTCATTAGTCACATTGCTTGCAAGGCTTATAGTGATGAGCATTACCGAGAGGGCCCAGAGATACCTCTCCGAAACACGGAGTGACAAATCCTAATCTCGATCTATGCCAACTCAACAAGCACCATCGGAGAAACCTGTAGAGCATCTTTATAATCACCCATTTATGTTTTGACGTTTGATAGAACACAAGGTGTTCCTCCGGTATTCGGGAGTTTCATAATCTCATAGTCAGAGGAACATGTATTTGTCATGAAGAAAGCAATAGCAATAAAACTAAACGATCATTATGCTAAGCTAACGGATGGGTCTTGTCCATCACATCATTCTCTAATGATGTGATCCCGTTCATCAAATGACAACACATGTCTATGGTCAGGAAACTTAACCATCTTTGATTAATGAGCTAGTCAAGTAGAGGCATACTAGGGACACTCTGTTTGTCTATGTATTCACGCATATACTAAGTTTTCGGTTAATACAATTCTAGCATGAATAATAAACATGTATCATGATATAAGGAAATATACATAACAACTTTATTATTGCCTCTAGGGAATATTTCCTTCATACATACTGTTGGAAATATGCCCTAGAGGCAATAATAAAGGCATTATTATTATATTTCCTTGTTCATGATAATTGTCTTTATTCATGCTATAATTGTGTTATCCGGAAATCGTAATACATGTGTGAATAACAGACAACAATATGTCCCTAGTGAGCCTCTAGTTGACTAGCTCGTTGATCGACAGATAGTCATGGTTTCCTGACTATGGACATTGGATGTCATTGATAACGAGATCACATCATTAGGAGAATGATGTGATGGACAAGACCCAATCCTAAACATAGCATAAGATCGCATAGTTCATTTGCTAGAGTTTTCCAATGTCAAGTATCCTTTCCTTAGACCATGAGATCGTGTAACTCCCGGATACCATAGGAGTGCTTTGGGTGTGCCAAACGTCACAACGTAACTGGGTGACTATAAAGGTATACTACGGGTATCTCTGAAAGTGTCTGTTGGGTTGACATGGATCAAGACTGGGATTTGTCACTCCGCTTGACGGAGAGGTATCACCGGGCCCTCTCGGTAATGCATCATCATAATGAGCTCAATGTGATCAAAGTGTTTGATCACGGGATCATGCATTACGGTACGAGAAAAGTGACTTGCCGGTAACGAGATTGAACGAGGTATTGGGATACCGACGATCGAATCTCGGGCAAGTAAAATACCGATTGACAAAGGGAATCGTATACGGGATTAATTGAATCCTCGACATCGTGGTTCATCCGATGAGATCATCGTGGAGCATGTGGGAGCCAACATGGGTATCCAGATCCCGCTGTTGGTTATTGCCCGAGAGCCGTCTCGGTCATGTCTGGATGTCTCCCGAACCCGTAGGGTCTACACACTTAAGGTTCGGTAACGCGAGGGTTGTGAAGATATGTATATGCAGTAATCCAAATGTTGTTCGGAGTCCCGGATGAGATCCCGGACGTCACGAGGAGTTTCGGAATGGTCCGGAGGTAAAGAATTATATATAGAAAGTGCTGTTTTGGCCATCGGGACAAGTTTCGGGGTTATCGGTATTGTACCGGGACCACCGGAGGGTCCCGGGGGTCCACCGGGTGGGGCCACCTGCCTCGGAGGGGCCCCATGGGCTGTATGAGGAAGGGAACCAGCCCAAAGTGGGCTGGTGCGCCTCCCCCCAAGGGCCCATGCGCCTAGGGTTGGGGGGGAACCCTAAAGGGGGCACCCCCCTTGCTTGGGGGGCAAGTCCCCCTCCCTGTCCGCCGCCCCCCCTAGGAGATTCCATCTCCTAGGGCCGGCGCCCCCCCCCCCCCAAGGGGCTATATAAAGAGGGAAGGGGAAAGGGGGCTGCACACCCTTTGCCCTGGCGCCTCCCTCTCCCTCTCCAACACCTCCTCCTCCTCCGTAGAGCTCGGCGAAGCCCTGTCGGAGTACTGCGGCTCCACCATCACCACGCCGTCGTGCTGCTGCTGGAGTCTTCTTCCCCAACCTCTCCTTTGCCTTGCTGGATCAAGAAGAAGTAGACGTTACGCTGACCGTACGTGTGTTGAACGCGGAGGTGCCATGCTTTCGGTGCTAGGATCTCCGGTGATTTGGATCACGGTGTGTACGACTACTTCATCCCCGTTCGTTGAACGCTTCCGCTCGCGATCTACAAAGTGGTATGTAGATGCAATCTCTCTCTCCCATGACTCGTTGCTAGATGAACTCATAGATGGATCTTGGTGAAACCATAGGAAAAATTTTAATTTTTTGCAACGTTCCCCAACAGTGGTATCAGAGCTAGGTTTATGCGTAGTTCTCTATTGCACGAGTAGAACACAATTTGTTGTGGGCGTAGATGTTGTCAACTTTCTTGCCGCTACTAGTCTTATCATGCTTCAGCGGTATTGTGGGATGAAGCGGCCCGGACCAACCTTACACGTACTCTTACGTGAGACCGGTTCCACCGACTAACATGCACTAGTTGCATAAGGTGGCTGGCGGGTGTCTGTCTCTCCCACTTTAGTTGGAGCGGATTCGATGAAAAGGGTCCTTATGAAGGGTAAATAGAAGTTGACAAATCACGTTGTGGTTTTCACGTAGGTAAGAAAACGTTCTTGCTAGAACCCTAATTCAGCCACGTAAAACTTGCAACAACAATTAGAGGACGTCTAGCTTGTTTTTGCAGCAAGTGCTTTGTGATATGATATGGCCAAAGTTGTGATGAATGATGAATGATCTATATGTGATGTATGAGATGTTCATGCTATTGTAATAGGGATCGCGACTTGCATGTCGATGAGTATGACAACCGGCAGGAGCCATAGGAGTTGTCTTTATTTTTTGTATGACCTGCGAGTCATTGAGAAACGCCATGTAAATTACTTTACTTTATTGCTAAACGCGTTAGCCATAGTAGTAGAAGTAATAGTTGGCGAGCAACTTCATGGAGACACGATGATGAAGATCATGATGATGAAGATCATGGTGTCAAGCCGGTGACAAGATGATCATGGAGCCCCAAGATGGAGATCAAAGGAGCTATGTGATATTGGCCATATCATGTCACGTTTATTATTTGATTGCATGTGATGTTTATCATGTTTTGCATCTTGTTTACTTATAACGACGGTAGTAAATAAGATGATCCCTCATAATAATTTCAAGAAAGTGTTCCCCCTAACTGTGCACCGTTGCGACAGTTCGTTGTTTCGAAGCACCACGTGATGATCGGGTGTGATAGATTCTAACGTTCACATACAACGGGTGTAAGACAGATTTACACACGCAAAACACTTAGGTTGACTTGACGAGCCTAGCATGTACAGACATGGCCTCGGAACACAGAAGACCGAAAGGTCGAGCATGAGTCGTATAGAAGATACGATCAACATGAAGATGTTCACCGATGTTGACTAGTCCGTCTCACGTGATGATCGGACACGGCCTAGTTGACTCGGATCATGTAATACTTAGATGACTAGAAGAGGGATGTCTATCTAAGTGGGAGTTCATTAAATAATTTGATTAAATGAACTTTATTATCATGAACTTAGTCTAAAAATTTTACAATATGTCTTGTAGATCAAATGGCCAACGTAGTCCTCAACTTCAACGCGTTCCTAGAGAAAACCAAGCTGAAAGACGATGGTAGCAACTATACGGACTGGGTCCGGAACCTGAGGATCATCCTCATAGCTGCCAAGAAAGATTATGTCCTACGAGCACCGCTGGGTGACGCACCTATTCTCCCTGCAGAACAAGACGTTATGAACGCTTGGCAGTCACGCTGCGATGATTACTCCCTCGTTCAGTGCGGCATGCTTTACAGCTTAGAGCCGGGGCTCCAAAAACGTTTTGAGAGACATGGAGCATATGAGATGTTCGAAGAGCTGAAAATGGTTTTCCAAGCTCATGCCCGGGTCGAGAGATATGAAGTCTCCAACAAATTCTTTAGCTGTAAGATGGAGGAAAATAGCTCTGTCAGTGAGCACATACTCAAAATGTCTGGGTTGCACAACCGCTTGACTCAACTGGAAGTTAATCTCCCGGATGAAGTGGTCATTGACAGAATCCTCCAGTCGCTTCCACCTAGCTACAAGAGCTTTGTGATGAACTACAATATGCAGGGGATGGTAAATACCATTCCTGAGGTATATGCTATGCTGAAATCAGCAGAGGTAGAAATCAAGAAGGAGCATCAAGTGTTGATGGTGAATAAAACCACTAAGTTCAAGAAGGGCAAGGGTAAAAAGAACTTCAAGAAGGACGGCAAGGAAGTTGCCGCGCCCGATAAGCAAGTTGCCGGGAAGAAGCCAAAGAATGGACCCAAGCCCGAGACAGAGTGTTTTTATTGCAAGGGAAGTGGTCACTGGAAGCGGAATTGCCCCAAATACTTAGCGGACAAGAAGGCCGGCAAAACAAAAGGTATATGTGATATACATGTAATTGATGTGTACCTTACCAGTACTCGTAGTAGCTCTTGGGTATTTGATACCGATGCAGTTGCTCACATTTGTAACTCAAAACAGGAGCTGCGGAATAAACGGAGACTGGCGAAGGACGAGGTGACAATGCACGTCGGGAATGGTTCCAAGGTCGATGTGATCGCCGTCGGCACGCTACCTCTACATTTACCTACGGGATTAGTTTTAAACCTCAATAATTGTTATTTAGTGCCAAGTTTGAGCATGAACATTGTATCTGGATCTCGTTTAATTCGAGATGGCTACTCATTTAAATCCGAGAATAATGGTTGTTCTATTTATATGAGAGATATGTTTTATGGTCATACTCCGATGGTTAATGGTTTATTCTTAATGAATCTCGTACGTGATGATACACATATTCATAGTGTGAATACCAAAAGAGTTAAAGTTGATAACAATAGTCCCACATATTTGTGGCACTGCCGCCTTGGTCACATAGGTGTCAAACGCATGAAGAAGCTCCATTCAGATGGACTTTTAGAGTCTCTTGATTATGAATCATTTGACACGTGCGAACCATGCCTCATGGGTAAAATGACCAAGGCTCCGTTCTCAGGAACAATGGAGCGAGCAACCAACTTATTGGAAATCATACATACCGATGTGTGCAGTCCAATGAGTGTTGAGGCTCGCGGTGGCTATCGTTATGTTCTCACCCTCACTGATGACTTGAGTAGATATGGGTATGTCTACTTAATGAAACACAAATCTGAGACCTTTGAAAAGTTCAAGGAATTTCAGAGTGAGGTTGAAAATCAACGTGATAAAAGGATCAAGTTTCTACGATCAGATCGTGGAGGAGAATACTTGAGTCATGAATTTGGCACACACTTAAGAAAATGTGGAATAGTTTCACAACTCACGCCGCCTGGAACACCTCAGCGTAATGGTGTGTCCGAACGTCGTAATCGCACTCTATTAGATATGGTGCGATCTATGATGTCTCTTACCGACTTACCGCTATCTTTTTGGGCCTATGCTTTAGAGACTGCCGCATTCACTTTAAATAGGGCTCCGTCAAAATCCGTTGAGACGACACCGTATGAATTATGGTTTGGGAAGAAACCTAAGCTGTCGTTTCTAAAAGTTTGGGGATGCGATGCTTATGTCAAGAAACTTCAACCTGAAAAGCTCGAACCCAAGTCGGAAAAATGCGTCTTCATAGGATACCCTAAAGAAACTGTTGGGTATACCTTCTACCTCAGATCCGAAGGCAAGATCTTTGTTGCCAAGAATGGATCCTTTCTGGAGAAAGAGTTTCTCTCGAAAGAAGTAAGTGGGAGGAAAGTAGAACTTGATGAAGTGTTACCTCTTGAACCGGAAAATGGCGAAGCTCAGGAAAACGTTTCTGAGGTGCCTGCACCAACTAGAGAGAAAATTAATGATGATGATCAAGATACTTCTAATCAAGCTCCTACTGAAATTCGAAGGTCCACAAGGACACGTTCCGCACCAGAGTGGTATGGCAACCCTGTCTTGGAAATCATGTTGTTAGACAACGGTGAACCTTCGAACTATGAGGAAGCAATGGCGGGCCCGGATTCCGACAAATGGCTGGAAGCCATGAAATCCGAGATAGGATCCATGTATGAAAACGAAGTATGGACTTTGACTGACTTGCCCGTTGAATGGCGAGCGATAGAAAATAAATGGATCTTTAAGAAGAAGACAGACGCGGATGGTAATGTGACCACCTATAAAGCTCGGCTTGTCGCTAAGGGTCATCGACAAGTTCAAGGGGTTGACTACGATGAGACTTTCTCACCGGTAGCGAAGCTGAAGTCCGTCCGAATCATGTTAGCAATTGCCGCATTCTACGATTATGAAATATGGCAAATGGACGTCAAAACGGCATTCCTTAATGGTTTCCTTAAGGAAGAATTGTATATGATGCAGCCGGAAGGTTTTGTCGATCCTAAGAATGCTGACAAGGTGTGCAAGCTCCAACGCTCGATTTATGGGCTGGTGCAAGCATCTCGGAGTTGGAACATTCGCTTTGATGAGATGATCAAAGCGTTTGGGTTTACACAGACTTATGGAGAAGCCTATGTTTACAAGAAAGTGAGTGGGAGCTCTGTAGCATTTCTCATATTATATGTAGATGACATACTTTTGATGGGAAATGATATAGAACTCTTGGACAGCATTAAGGCCTACTTGAATAAAAGTTTTTCAATGAAGGACCTTGGAGAAGCTGCTTATATATTAGGCATCAAGATCTATAGAGATAGATCAAGACGCCTCATAGGTCTTTCACAAAGCACATACCTTGATAAGATATTGAAGAAGTTCAATATGGATCAATCTAAGAAGGGGTTCTTACCTGTGTTACAAGGTGTGAAATTGAGCTCAGCTCAATGTCCGACCACGGCAGAAGATATAGAAGAGATGAGTGTCATCCCCTATGCCTTAGCCATATGTTCTATTATGTATGCCATGCTGTGTACCAGACCTGATTTAAACCTTGCCGTAAGTTTGGTAGGAAGGTACCAAAGCAATCCCGGCAAGGAACACTGGACAGCGGTCAAGAATATCCTGAAGTACCTGAAAGGACCAAGGAAATGTTTCTCGTTTATGGAGGTGACGAAGAGCTCGTCGTAAAAGGTTACGTCGACCCTAGCTTCGACACAGATCTGGATGACTCTAAGTCACAAACCGGATACGTGTATATTTTGAATGGTGGGGCAGTAAGCTGGTGCAGTTGCAAGCAAAGCGTCGTGGCGGGATCTACATGTGAAGCGGAGTACATGGCAACCTCGGAGGCGGCACATGAAGCAATTAGGGTGAAGGAGTTCATCACCGACCTCGGAGTCATACCCAATGCGTCGGGGCCAATCAAACTCTTCTGTGACAACACTGGAGCTATTGCACTTGCAAAGGAGCCCAGGTTTCACAAGAAGACCAGGCACATCAAGCGTCGCTTCAACTCCATTCGTGAAAATGTTCAAGATGGAGACATAGAAATTTGTAAAGTGCACACGGATCTGAATGTCGCAGATCCATTGACTAAACCTCTCCCTAAGGCAAAACATGATCAGCACCAGAACTCTATGGGTGTTCGATTCATCACAATGTAACTAGATTATTGACTCTAGTGCAAGTGGGAGACTGTTGGAAATATGCCCTAGAGGCAATAATAAAAGCATTATTATTATATTTCCTTGTTCATGATAATTGTCTTTATTCATGCTATAATTTCCGGAAATCGTAATACATGTGTGAATAACAGACAACAATATGTCCCTAGTGAGCCTCTAGTTGACTAGCTCGTTGATCGACAGATAGTCATGGTTTCCTGACTATGGACATTGGATGTCATTGATAACGAGATCACATCATTAGGAGAATGATGTGATGGACAAGACCCAATCCTAAACATAGCATAAGATCGCATAGTTCGTGTGCTAGAGTTTTCCAATGTCAAGTATCCTTTCCTTAGACCATGAGATCGTGTAACTCCCGGATACCGTAGGAGTGCTTTGGG
This sequence comes from Aegilops umbellulata, assembly GCA_032464435.1. Lineage (NCBI taxonomy): Eukaryota > Viridiplantae > Streptophyta > Magnoliopsida > Poales > Poaceae > Aegilops > Aegilops umbellulata. The sequence continues at coordinate 485,642,395 of CP136056.1, forward strand.
TGTGCCAAACGTCACAACGTAACTGGGTGACTATAAAGGTATACTACGGGTATCTCTGAAAGTGTCTGTTGGGTTGACATGGATCGAGACTGGGATTTGTCACTCCGCTTGACGGAGAGGTATCACCGGGCCCTCTCGGTAATGCATCATCATAATGAGCTCAATGTGATCAAAGTGTTTGATCACGGGATCATGCATTACGGTACGAGAAAAGTGACTTGCCGGTAACGAGATTGAACGAGGTATTGGGATACCGACGATCGAATCTCGGGCAAGTAAAATACCGATTGACAAAGGGAATCGTATACGGGATTAATTGAATCCTAGACATCATGGTTCATCCGATGAGATCATCGTGGATCATGTGGGAGCCAACATGGGTATCCAGATCCCGCTGTTGGTTATTGCCCGAGAGCCGTCTCGGTCATGTCTGCATGTCTCCCGAACCCGTAGGGTCTACACACTTAAGGTTCGGTAACGTGAGGGTTGTGAAGATATGTATATGCAGTAACCCGAATGTTGTTCGGAGTCCCGGATGAGATCCCGGACGACACGAGGAGTTTCGGAATGGTCCGGAGGTAAAGAATTATATATAGAAAGTGCTGTTTTGGCCATCGGGACAAGTTTCGGGGTTATCGGTATTGTACCGGGACCACCGGAGGGTCCCGGGGGTCCACCGGGTGGGGCCACCTTCCTCGGAGGGGCCCCATGGGCTGTATGAGGAAGGGAACCAGCCCAAAGTGGGATGGTGCGCCTCCCCCCCAAGGGCCCATGCGCCTAGGGTTGGGGGGGAACCCTAAAGGGGGCGCCCCCCTTGCTTGGGGGGCAAGTCCCCCTCCCTGGCCGCCGCCCCCCCTAGGAGATTCCATCTCCTAGGGCCGGCGCCCCCCCAAGGGGCTATATAAAGAGGGGAGGGGAAAGGGGGCTGCGCACCCTTTGCCCTGGTGCCTCCCTCTCCCTCTCCAACACCTCCTCCTCCTCCGTAGAGCTCGGCGAAGCCCTGTCGGAGTACTGCGGCTCCACCATCACCACGCCATCGTGCTGCTGCTGGAGTCTTCTTCCCCAACCTCTCCTTTGCCTTGCTGGATCAAGAAGAAGGAGACGTTACGCTGACCGTACGTGTGTTGAACGCGGAGGTGCCGTGCTTTTGGTGCTAGGATCTCCGGTGATTTGGATCACGGTGTGTACGACTACTTCATCCCCGTTCGTTGAACGCTTCCGCTCGCGATCTACAAAGTGGTATGTAGATGCAATCTCTCTCCCATGACTCGTTGCTAGATGAACTCATAGATGGATCTTGGTGAAACCGTAGGAAAAATTTTAATTTTCTGCAACGTTCCCCAACACATACCGATGTATGTGGTCCAATGAGTGTTGAAGCACGCGGCGGGTATCGTTATTTTCTGACCTTCACAGATGATTTGAGTAGTTATGGGTGTATCTACTTGATGAAACACAAGTCTGAAACATTTGAAAAGTTCAAAGAATTTCAGAGTGAAGTGGAGAATCATCGTAACAAGAAAATAAAGTTTCTACGATTTGATCACGGAGGCGAATATTTGAGTTACGAGTTTGGCCTTCATTTAAAACAATGTGGAATTGTTTCACAACTCACGCCACCTGGAACACCACAACGTAATGGTGTGTCCAAACGTTGTAACCGTACTTTATTAGATATGGTACGTTCTATGATGTCTCCTACCGATTTCCCACTATTATTTTGGGGTTATGCATTAGAGACAACTGCATTCACGTTAAATAGGGGCCGTCTAAATCCATTGAGATGACATCGCATGAATTGTGGTTTGGCAAGAAACCTAAATTGTCATTTCTTAAAGTTTTGGGATGCGACGCTTATGTCAAAAGGCTTCAGCCTGATAAGCTCGAACCTAAATCGGAGAAGTGCGTCTTCATAGGATACCCTAAGGAAACCATTGGGTACACCTTCTACCACAGATTCGAAGGCAAGATCTTTGTTGCTAAAAATTAGTCTTTCCTAGAGAAGGAGTTTCTCTCGAAAGAAGTGAGTGGGAGGAAAGTAGAACTTGATGAGGTAATTGTACCTTCTCTCGAATTGGAAAGTAGCACATCATAGAAAACCGTTCCCGTGATGCCTACACCAACTAGAGAGGAAGGAAATGATAATGATCATGAAACTTCAGATCAAGTTACTACTAAACCTCGTAGGTCGACCAGAGCATGATATGCACCAGAGTGGTACGGTAATCCTATCCTGGAAGTTATGTTACTAGACCATGGTGAACCTACGAACTATGAAGAAGCTGTGATGAGCCTAGATTCCAATAAATGGATTGAGGCCATGAAATCTGAGATAGGATCCATGTATGAGAACAAAGTATGGACTTTCACCACGAGGGAAAAGCTTATACACAGAATCTTAGCAGCAGCGTTGTTTAAAAACAAACGCTACTGCTAATTATCAGTAGCGAGCTCCAGGAAACCGCGCTACTAATAGACCGGTAGCAGTAGCGCTCTAGGTGAAACAAGCGCTACTACTATAATTGCCACGGTGTTGCCTCCAGGCTAGATATAGTAGTAGAGCCCTTCTTCTGGACGCGCTACTGCTAAGTATCACCCCCCTTGCAACTAATTAAGTTTAGTCCCATACTGCTAAGCGAACAAGGTGTTTACCACCTTAAATATATTACATCTCAAACTATCTCGAGCACTTGGTCTTCATTGAACTATATGTGTAGGATTTGTGGCTGCAATATGACTCATCGGCTATACCTATACAGGTACGATCAGGATTCATGTTGACTATTTAGATTCTACACAAAAAGATCAATGATGACCAATGTAATTTTTGATGTTTTTACATTGCTTAGACTTAGTAGTAGCGTTTTTTTAGGAAAAAGCGCTACTGATACTGGGCTTAGCAGTAGCGCGCTCCCTGTACCCGCGCTACTGCTAAAGCAAAACAAAACACGCGGCTCGGCCGGCCCCCCGCACGGTCGTCTCTCAATCGTCCCCCTCCGCCCAATGCCGGTAGCTGCGATTAGGGTTTATCCTCCGCCACCACCGCTGCCGCTGCATGTAATGCTCCTCCCCCTCTCTCCGCCCCTCTGCTGCTCCTCCACCCTCTCGCCGTCCACTCTGTCGCTGGCCGCGAGCTCTGGTCGGGCGCGTTTGGCCGACCGCCCTCGATCCCCTCACCGGCCGCTGTCGTCGCCCCCTCTCATAGGAAAGTCACTGGCCTTCCCCTCGTCAGCGCCCCCGACCGAGGTCACCATGCCATCCCCCCTCTGCTCGACAGCACCCCCCGAGGGCGGCCCTACCTAGATGCAGCGATGGCTTACGAATTTCTTCCTGCTACATTTTGATTTAGTAGGCTAGTTCATATGCAACATTTTGATTTAGTTGATATGATTTAGTTTATTTAGTAGGCTAGTTGATTTATAACATTTTGATTTAGTTGGTTTAGTATGCTAGTTGATTTAGTAGGCTAGTTGATTTAGTTGATTTAGTAGGCTTATTGATTTAGTTGATTTAGTATGCACCATTTTATTGTTATTTTTCTGTACATGGATAGCTAGATGCTTTTGTTTTTCTGTAATAACTTATTTTTTGGCAAAATGTAGGTGCCAATTTAGTTAAATTTGCCACTTGTTTTTTTAATCAATTATCTTAGGCAATATGGGCCAAATTAGATGAAATGTCTTGGTAGGTGGTACCCTGATTTGGTAGATATTTGTGAAAAGTTTTTTCGGCAATAGGTGCCACCGAAATGCTTTGGTAGGTCGTATCTTTTCATCTAATATGTTACTAGATCTTAGGATTATAATTGTCCATCAAATAGCTTCTCACGGAAGAACCAAAAATATCACATGCTACTGTTTTTCTTTCCTGTGAAGTGGATCGTTAATCCTTTGCTCATATTGTTTTAGGAAAATGGCGCCACCACCAGCACCACCATGTCGACTGTGCAAGTCAAGTTGCGCCAGCAGCCTTGCAATTGGCAAGCTGTTCGGCATCTACCTCCAACCGACTTTTCGTCATGCAGCGGTAAGAAATTAGATGAAATGTAACAATTATTTTATTTTTAGTGTTGCATTACTGCATTGTGTCATTTTGCTTTTTTTACACAGATCGTCCCATGCAATGTGAGGTTGAAATTCAACAAGCTGACAGGAGACACTATGACATTTGAGGCTCCTGGGGGGCCGTACACTATGGAGGTCGAGAAAGGACGCAATATGTCGTAGATTGGAGGAGATGGATGGGCCCGTTTCCTCCCCGCATGCATCTTACTGGTGGTGAGTTGATCAGCTTCTCCTTCAGAGCAGAAAGACCCAAGCTGGCTGTCATTTATATCAACCTGGTGGAAGATGATGAAGATGATGAAGATGACGAAGATGATGAAGATGATGAAGATAATGAGGACCCACTCGATGAAGATGATGAGAACCCACTTCATGAAGCCATCATAGCTCAAAGAATGAGGCTGAGCGAGGAGGAGGTGTGCAACCTATGGGACATAATTCCGCCACGTAATGACTTTGTCGGGGTGCCATTCGTGACCCGCCTGACAAGTACCATGGTCGATCGGCATGAAATGGTATGTTATACTGACTATAGTAATTTGATGATATATATATGCTTTATTGTTATACTTACAAATGCAAATTATCCGATGATATGCTTAGTGAATACGATGATATGCTTAGTGTAGAGTCCAATGATATGCTTTGTGGAATCTAGTCGATGATATGCTTTAGCGTAGAGTCTGATCACATGCTTAGTAGTGTAGAATCCAAGGAACTATTAATAGTGTAGATAATCCATATATACTTATTAGTAGAATTAATGCTTAATTAGTACAAATGTGTAGTACTGTGTCTTTTGATAGTGTAGAAATCTATACTTAATAGAAATATATTTGCAAGAGTATGTGCAAGGCTATTTATTAGTTGATATGTTTTCCTTATCCAGAAATTGCCAAAGAACCTATCTGTGAGTTGTGGTATCGACCCTGATAAAGAAGGCTCAGCTGGACTACGCCTTACCGCAGGGGCTCCGTCACCACCTGTACTTACCGCATGGACACAGACGGTCGCACACACTTAAACTCGGTTGGGTGGAAGAGATTCCTCGTTGGCAAGAATCTTCGTGTTGGACAGGCCATCTTAATTACTATCAGGAACACCCACCGCCCAGGCTTGAGGATGATGATCGTCGTCGATATCATCTGGAAGCACATATGTGTGTGTGGCTATATCATCTAGAACTACATATGATGATCGTCGTCGATATCATGTAGAACTACATATGATGATCGTCGTCGATATCATCTAGAACTACATATGATGATCATCGTCGATATCACCTTGTACTGCTTGAGGATGCATGTTGACTATATATGAAATTGTTATATAGTACTCCCTCCATTCCAAATTACTCGTCGTGGACGAGTAATTTGGAACAGAGGTAGTACTACCTAATACCTATAATGCTTTATGAAATTGATATATAGTAGTACCTAGTATCTGGAAATTGCAGTTTATTGAAACTGAAACTGGGTGGGAAGCTGGGGGGAATGATGAAACACATAGCAGTAGCGCGGGGCTAGGAAAGCGGTGCAGCTAACTAATAGCAGTGTGTTCTGGAAAAGCGTTCCTGATATAGTCAATAGTAGTAGCGCGGGTACAGACCGTGCTACTACTAACAGTTAGCTGTAGCGCCTTATTACTAGCGCGGCTGCCCGCGCTGCTGATTGCCTCAAAACCCGCGCTACTACTAGGGTTTTCCCTAGTAGTGTTTGGTGGACTTGCCTGATGATCGGCAAGCCATAGAAAATAAATGGGTCTTCAAGAAAAAGACTGACGCTGATGGTAATGTTACTATCTACAAAGCTCGACTTGTCGCAAAAGGTTTTCGACAAGTTCAAGGAGTTGACTATGATGAGACTTTCTTACCCGTAGCGGCTTAATTCTGTCCGAATCATGTTAGCAATTGCCGCATTTTATGATTATGAAATCTGGCAAATGGACGTCAAAACTGCATTCCTTAATGGGTTTTTAAATAAGAGTTGTATATGATGCAACCAGAAGGTTTTGTCGATCCTAAAGGTGCTGAGAAAGTGTGCAAGCTCCAGCAATCCATCTATGGATTGGTGCAAGCATCTCGGAGTTGGAATGTACACTTTGATGAGGTGATCAATGCATAAGGTTCTATACAGACTTACGGTGAAGTCTGTATTTACAAGAAAGTGAGTGGGAGCTTTGTAGCATTTCTGATATTATATGTGGATGATATATTGTTGATTGGAAATGATATAGAATTTCTGGATAGCATAAAAGGATACTTGAATAAGAATTTTTCAATGAAAGACCTCGGTGAAGCTTCTTATATATTAGGCATCAAGATATAGGGATAGACCGAGATGCTTGATAGGACTTTCACAAAGCACATACCTTGACAAAGTTTTGAAGAAGTTCAAAATGGATCAGTCAAAGAAAGGGTTCTTGCCTGTGTTACAAGGTGTGAAATTGAGTCAGACTCAAGGCCCGAACACTGCAGAAGATAAAGAGAAAATGAAAGTCATTCACTATGCCTCAACCATAGGTTCTATCATGTATGCTATGCTGTGTACCCGACCTGATGTGTGTCTTGCCATAATTTTGGCAGGGAGGCACCAAAGTAATCTAGGAGTGGATCACTGGACAGCGGTCAAGAACATCCTGAAGTACCTGAAAAGGACCAATAATATGTTTCTCATTTATGGAGGTGACGAAGAGCTCGTCGTAAATGGTTACGTCGATGCTAGCTTCGACACTAATCCGTACGACTCTAAGTCACAAACTGGATACATATTTATATTGAATGGTGGAGCTGTCAGTTGATGCAGTTCCAAACAGAGCGTCGTGGCAGTATCTACGTGTGAAGCGGAGTACATAGCTGCATCGGAAGCAACACATGAAGGAGTCTGGATGAAGGAGTTCACATCCGATCTAGGTGTAATACCTAGTGCATCGGGTACAACGAAATTCTTTTGTGACAACACTGGAGCAATTGCCTTGGCGAAGGACTCCAGGTTCCACAAGAGAAGCAAACACATCAAGAGACACTTCAACTCAATTTGTGAAAAAGTCAAGGATGGAGACATAGAGATTTGCAAAATACATACAGATCTGAATATAGCAGACCCATTGACTAAGCCTCTTCTGCGAGCAAAACATGATCAACACCAAGACTCCATGGGTGTTAGATTCATTACAATGTAATCTAGATTATTGACTCTAGTGCAAGTGGGAGACTTAAGGAAATATGCCCTACAGGCAATAATAAAGTTGCAATTTTATATTTTCTTATTCATGACAAAGATTAATTATTCATGCTAAAATTGTATTGATCGGAAACTTAAATACATGTGTGAATACATAAACAAATATTGTGTCCCTAGTACTAGCTCGTTGATCAAAGATGGTTAAGGTTTCCTAACCATAGACATGTGTTGTTATTTGATAACGAGATCACATCATTAGGAGAATGATGTGATGGAAAAGACCCATTCGTTAGCTTAGCATATGATCATTCAGTTTATTGCTACTGCTTTCTTGAAATGTCAAATACATGTTCCTTCGACCATGAGATCATGCAAATCTCGGATACCGGAGGAATACTTTGTGTGCTATCAAACGTCACAACATAACTTGGTGATCATAAAGATGCTCTACTGCTCTACAGGTATCTCTGAAGGTGTTTGTTGAGTTGGCATGGATCGAGATTGGGATTTGTCACTCCGAGTATCGAAGAGGTATCTCTGGGCCCTCTCAGTAATACACATCATAGTAAGCTTGTAAGCAAATGATTAAGGAGTTAGTTACGAGATGATGTATTACTGAATGAGTAAAAGAGACATGTCGGTAAATGAGATTGGACTAGGTATGAAGATACCGACGATCGAATCTTTGGCAAGTAACATACCGACAGACAAAGGGAATTACGCATGTTGTCACATGGTTCGACCGATAAAGATCTTTGTAGAATATGTAGGAACCAATATGGGCATCTAGGTTCCGCTATTGGTTATTGACCGGAGAGGTGTCTCGGTCATGTTTACATAGTTCTCGAACTCGTAGGGTCCGCACGCTTAACGTTCGTTGACGATATAGTGTTATATGAGTTATATGATTTGGTGACCGAATGTTGTTCGGAGTCCCGGATGAGATCACGGACATGACGAGGAGCACCGGAATGGTCCAGAGGTAAAGATTGATATATAGGACGATGATATTCGGACACCGGAGGAGTTTCAGAGTGCATCGGGTAGTCATCGGATTGCTGGAAGGGGTTTCGGGCACCCCCCCCCCTCCCGGAGGTATATGGGCCAAAAGAGGGGAGCACACCAGCCCAGAAGGGGCTGGCACGCCCCCCTATGGCAGCCGACCTATGGGAGAAAGGAAGGAGGGGGATTCGCCCCCCCCCCCCATTCCTTCCCTCTCCCCCCTTTCCTTTCCCCTCCGGCATATATGGTAAGGGGGCGCGGCCAGGGCAGGAGCCCAAGTAGGATTCAACCCTACTTGGGGCGCCTCCTGGCTGCCCCCCTCTCCCCCACCTATATATATGTGGGAGGAGGCGCCATACATAACCACAACAATCTCTTAGCCGTGTGCGGCGCCCCCCTCCACAGCTCCGTCCCTCGGTCATATTTCCGTAGTGCTTAGGCGAAGCCCTGCAGAGATAGCATCACCACCATCGTACCACACAATTGTGCAGCCGGAACTCATCCACTACCTCGTCGTCTTGCTGGATCAAGAAGGCGAGGACGTCACCGAGCTGAACGTGTGTTGAACGCGAAGGTGTCGTGCGTTCGGTACTCGATCTGTTGGATCGCGAAGAAGTTCGACTACATCAGCCGCGTTACTAAACGCTTCCGCTTACGGTCTACGAGGGTATGTAGACACACTCTCCCCCTTCGTTACTATGCATCTCCATGAATAGATCTTGCGTGTGCGTAGAATTTTTTTTGTTTTCCATGCAACGTTTCCCAACAAGAACGACGTCAACGACTCCTTCGACAAGATAACGACGCTCAAATGCATCACGGTCAGTACCACCAGCGTCGTGTGCGACAGCTGAGCGCTGCACCACCAGTTAGATGAGGAGACAACCATCAGGTGCGGCCACCTCGTCCCGACCAGATCTGGTCGTTCTAGCTCCAACGTTGGCAAACGCAGCCACAAACAGAACCAGGCCCATGAGCGCCGTTGCAACCTCGCCACTCCCGCAGCACACAGGGAGCGGCCGTTGAGCATGCACCCAAGACCGCAGCCGCCGTCAGCCGCGCGCACTTTGCCAGCAGCATCTTTCGTCGGAGGCTGGGAGGAAGAAGAGAGGAGGGGGAGGGAGTTGAGACATGATCGATGGTCGCTGCTCATGTCGCCAACGAAGGCGAGGCGGGGGCCTCGGGTGGTTTGGAGGACAGGAGTTGTCTTTGCATGCTCAAATGTGAGCTCTAGTTATAATTTAGAGTCTTATGGGTTGTTGCAATAGTTTACTGTAATTTTCTCTAAATGTACGATGTAATCAATTTTACACCATGCTAACCCTGAACGATCTCGGTGCAACCTTGTCCAAAATTGCACCAATCATAGTTTACCCATCATCGTCATCGTCATCATCATCATCATCATCATCATCTTCTTCTTCTTCTTCTTCTTCTTCTTCTTCTTCTTCTTCTTCTTCTTCTTCGACACGCTTATTTTGTTTTATATCCTCGTTAGCTCCCCGACTCCGTTATATGCATGTATTTGAATATGATACGGATAAATCTCCATTTCCCAAGATACCAGACGAATGGACATAAAAAATACGTCATCCCTCGCGAAAACAGAAAGGCACGTTAACTGTCTTCGCTTGCAACTTCTCCGTTTTCAGAGGGTGGCTTCTCTTCTTCCTTGCATTATTTTTCACGCCCTGGCTAACTCCCTGAGTCCGATGTGTATGTACGTGCACGTACATCATCCTCGTTGATGGGAACACGAATCTCCATTTCCCAAGATACCAGACAAATGCACATAGAAATAATACCATCAATAGATCCCCAAGTGATTAAATACACACATACACATACGCATTTCGCCGCATCCGTGCAGTTTGGTGCAAGTGCAACCGAACGCCACCAAACACAGAAACACTCCTCCACCGATTATCAGCACCGGACAAAACCACGTACGCGCGCACACAGAAACGCGCCGCTCATGATTGCCTTATCCTCCACGGACGCACCTTATCAGGCACTCTTTATTCAAAATTCATAAAGAGCACAGCAGGAAAAGAAAAAAGGAAGAAGAGAACAAGCACATCCCGGCCCACATCCGGTCGCCGGGGCGCATCAGAGAGCTCAGAGACGCCGCAATCGCAAATCCCCACCGCGGCCAGCAGGGCACGTAGGCGCGAGAGGCCTCGATAAACCAGCGTTGTTTATGATTAAATTCCCTCTGGGTGGCCTAGTTTATGATATCCGTCCGTCGGAACCGAGCGCACCATAACGTCATGTCCCTCCACCTCCACGGGGACGCCGCACATGGCGACGCCTCGGCGCCGCCAGCCTGGCCTGACCCCCCTCCCCGGGGCCGGGACAAGAGGCGTACGTACGCACAAACTGGCGAGTTCCGTTTGAGGCTTCGAGCTGAGGAATCCGCCGGGATTCATCGGGAATCAGCCAGCGTGCAATGATATACTGGTCAAACACCACCACCGTCGCCAAGTATAGCAATTTTGGACGGAGTTTAAACTATTCTGCCTGCCCACACCCATCTACTCCCTCCGGACGAAAAAATTTGTCCCTTCAATGGATATATCTAGTAAGTTAGTGCCAAGTATAGGCGAAAATTAAACTATTCTGGCTAGCCACACCCATCTAGGTCAATGTTTTTCAAAATGCGCTTATTTACGCCAGTTTCGTTCGTGGAAATTTCTTCCCAACCATGGAGTATTTGAAAATTTGGCATTTTAGACCACTGCCCGAGTGTAATGACAATCAGGACTATCTCGAATTGTCAAAAAAGATCACATGCACCGTGGCGGCGAGTGCGGCAAACGAATGGGGCGTTTGCCACTGTTTTGAATCAGACAAAAAGATCGTATCACTTGACGATGGTTACAGGGGGGTTTATATCTCCCTTGGAGAGACACAACGGTCCAGAGGAGGGACGCGTCGGTTCCAGGGAGACGGCGACGGTTCGACAGAGAGAGCAACCGTGCGCTCGATGGACAAGGGGAGATTTCCCTAATTATAGATTATTTTAATCTTAACACTCCCCCTAATCTACGCTTGACCATGTAGATCATCTTCACGATTGTCCGGGAAGCTCTATCATCTCAAAATATTCTCCTTCAAAAGTTCTTCATAAAATCTTTGATGAGATCCTGAAACATATACTCACAAAGAAAATAGCATAATGTGATGTCATTAAAATGAGGATATCTCAAGAAGAGACTCCCCCTGATACCTGCAAGTCCCTAAGTCTTCGCATACCAATTCCATGAACACATTTCTGGAATGTAGAATGTGGTAGAGACTTGGTAAATAAATCAGCAAGGTTGTCGCATGATTTGACTTGCAGAATGCTTATTTCCCCGCTTTTCTGAAGATTATGGGGAAAAAACCATTTAGGAGAAATATGCTTGGTGATATTACTCTTAATATATCATGTTTGCATCTGTGCAACACAGGCCACATTATCTTCATAGATAATGGTAGGTGATTTTATCGAACCCATTCCACATGACTGTTGTATGTGGTTTATCATTCTGCGAAGCCATACACATTCGCATGTTGCTTCAAATAATGAAATTATTTCAGAATGATTGGTAGATGTTGCCACCAGAGTCTGTTTCGAAGATTTCCATGATATAGCAGTGCCACCATGTAGGAACACGAAGCCGATCTGAGATCTGGCATTATGGGGATCAGACAAATAGCCGGCATCTGCATATCCAATCACATCAGAGTCCTGATTTTTCTGGAACTGGAAAAATAGGCCAAGATCCTTTGTGCCTTGGAGATATCGAAAGATATTCTTCACTCCAGACCAATGACGTTTGGTGGGAGCCGCGCTATGTCTAGCGAGTAGATTCACTGCAAATGCAATATCAGGTCTTGTGCAATTTGCAAGATACATAAGCGCTCCAACAGCACTAAGGTATGGAACTTCAGGTCCCAACACCTCTTCTCCATCATCCCTTGGTCTGAACGGATCTTTCTCTACGTCTAGAGATCGAACCACCATGGGAGTTTTAGATGGATAGGATTTGTCCATATTGAATTTCTCCAATATTTTCTGGATATAGGCAGATTGGTGTACCATGATTCCTGAGGGAAGATGCTCAAGTTGAATACCTAAGCAAAATTTGGTTTTACCCAAATCCTTCATCTCAAATTCCATCTTTAGGTGATTGCGTGCTTCATCAATGTCTGGTGTGCTGCCGATGATGTTGAGATCATCAACATACACAGAAATGATGCAAAATCCTGTAGAGGACTTCTTGATGAAAACACATGGGCAATCAGCACTATTGGAGTATCATTTTTGAAGAAGGAACTCACTGAGTCGGTTGTACCACATCCGTCCCGACTGCCTTAAGCCATATAATGACTTATTCAGCTTTACACAATACATGTTGCGTTTTGCATTTTTATTCGGGACAGAGATTCCATCAGGAACCTTCATATATATGTCCGAATCTAGTGACCCGTAAAGGTATGCGGTCACGATGTCCATCAACTGCATAGATAGACGATTTTGCACTGCCAAGGATATAAGATATCGGAAAGTGGTTGCACTCATTACTGGAGAATATGTTTCAGTGAAATCAATGCCGGGTTTCTGCGTGAAACCTTGTACTACGAGCCTTGCTTTATATCTCACCACCTCATTGTTCTCATTCCGTTTCCGGAGAAAAACCCATTTGAATCCCACGGGAAAACACTGGGAGGTGTAGGTATTGCTTCAGTGAATACCTTTTTTTTGTTAAGCGAGGCAATTTCTGCTTGGATTGCATCCTTCCATTTAGGCCAGTCGGAGCGCTTTTAGCACTCAGCGATAGACCTTGGATCATGATCAGTGAGAAGGGTATCTGCAATCTTTTCAGCAAAAAATATGTCGACAGTCGTAGTCTTACTGTCAAATAATTCTCCAGAATCAACATAGTTGATGGAAATTTCCTGCACCCCTAGTGACTCTTCGTGATTTCCCAATACGATCGAGTCTGGGTGTTCCGATGTCCCAGTCAGTTTGTGCATACTGGAACTGGGTTGTGGAGGTTGCCCTTCCACTGGGTGTATACTACCCATCAGGTGTTTGTCAACGTTGAGTTGACCTGCATTTACTGACTCCGAGGTTTTTCTCCTCGATTTCCTTTGCTTCTTGTTAGAAGCATGCTCCAGGTCAGAGGCCGTACTACTCCCCCTCTTTTTAGGAATAGGGAGTTGAGTGGTTTTTATTGGTACCTCCACTCTTTCTGGCGCGTTTCTGGCCGGGTTTAAGGATTTTGTAACACCTTTCAAATCAGTAAATGAATCTGGCAGATTATTTGCAAGATGTTGCAAATTAATGATCTTTCGAACTTGAAGTTCGGTCTCATGGGTACGTGGATCAGAGGATGAAATGGAATGAGCATTCCAATCAATTTCCGGGCATTCTTTCTGGTACTTGAAATCTCCCCCTAATGCCGGAAAATGTTCCTCATTAAATATGCAATCAGCGTGACGGGCTGTGAACAGATCCCCAGTCAGGGGTTCCAGGTACTTGATAATCGACGGCGATTTGTACCCCACATAGATCCCCAACTTCCTGTGTGGGCCCATAGATGTTCGCTGTGGTGGTGAGATCGGGATGTATGCAGCACATCCGAACTTACGCAGATGGGAAATGCTTGGAGGATTTCCACGTACCAATTCCAGAGGGGAAGAACTGTGATATGCAGTTAGCCTCAATTGTATCAAGTCAGCAGCGTGTAAAACAGCGTGACCCCAACAAGAGGTTGGCAAGTTGCAATTCGTCAACAAAGGTCTTGCAATGAGTTTGATCCTCTTAATCAATGCTTCAGCCAAACCATTTTGTGTATGGACATATGGAACAGAGTGCTGAACTTCAATCCCCAAAGCCATGCAATAATCATTGAAAGCACGTGAGGAGAATTCTGCAGCATTGTCCATTCGAATTGACTTAATTCGACTTTCAGGATAATGGGCTTGCAACTTAATGACTTGCCTCATTATCTTGGCAAATGCATGGTTTCGTGTGGATAGAAGACACACATGTGACCATCGTGTAGATGCGTCAATCAGAACCATGAAATACCGGAAAGGTCCAGATAATGGCTGAATGGGACCACAAATATCTCCTTGAATACGTTCAAGGAATTGAAGTGGTTCAGCTTGTAGTTTGAGGTGTGAGGGCCTCAAAATTAGCTTTCCCGTGGCACAAGATGTGCACACAAAATCAGAAGATTGAGGAAATTTTGACTCAAGCAAATTATGACCAATGGAATTGCTAGTAATTTTTCTCATCATCCCTATTCCAGGATGGCCTAGGCGATCATGCCAGGTTTGGAATGCGTTAACATTCTGAAAAATTACTTTGTACGCAACATGTTCCACGGGTTTGATGTACGTATAGTACAAACCAGACGATAGAGAAGGAATTTTCTCATGTACCTTTTTGCCATATCCGTCATCTTTAGTAAAGAGTAGATACTCCTCTTTGTTGTCTTCATGGGTTTCAATATGAAAACCATTTTTACGGATATCTCGATAACTGATCAGGGTACGTGCAGAATCGGGATACAGTAAAGCATCCTCAATTGTCACATATGTACCACTTGGGAGGGTGAATATGGCACGTCCAGTACCAACAATCACAGTATCGCGTCCAGCGATAGTTAGAATATCTCCATTTGTCTTTTTCAGAGTTTGGAAATATTTCATCTCCCTCAGTATGGAGTTTGTGGCACCACTGTCCACAAGGCATAATTCCTCTTCCATCGGATTGTCCCCGTAGAAAACTATATAAAACAAAGAATTTTCAATAAGAAAACCTCATAGTAATATATAGAATACAATCTTTATTATATCAAATGTGCTGATACAATACAATATAAAGACAACAACAAACTTATGTTCTTATTACAATCATCACAAATGGACATAATTCAGTAGATCACTAGGAGATTGAGGGACTAGTCGAAGTCGCCAAACACGTTGTTTGCGGTGTACTCAATCAGCGTGTTCTCCATTTCAGCAGTAGCCTCAGGCAGATAAGGAATCACGGCGTTGCTCGGTCCAGGAGGAACATCGTGCGAACCACCAGCTCCTTTTGCGCTATCCGAATGAAGGTTGAAGTTGGCTTCAAACCTTTTCCCTTAAGGTGCTTTGCGTCCCTGAGATTGCTGGTACAGCATAACCAGATGCTTGGGCATTGTGCACTTTTCAGTAGAATGCGTGGAGCATCCACACTTGTTGCAAAGCTTAGATTTATCAAACCTGAGCTTTGAAGTGCCTTTTCCCTTGCCTGGGTATCTAGATCTCCTGTTCCCATTGCGCTTTCGCTTATGCTCGAAATTGGATTGTTTACCCCGAGGGGTACCATTAAACTTCTGTCTATTTGCAACATTCAGATGGTCTTCAGGTAAAGGTTGTGCCCCAACTGGGCGCTGAGAGCCATTCTTAGCGAGTAGCTCATCATGCTTTTCAGCCTGAAGTAACATGTGAATAAGCTCGGAATAGACAGTGTAGTTACGAGCACGGTATTGCTGTTGGAGGATCCTATCTGAAGGGAGCATAGTAGATAATGTTTTCTCTATCTTCTCCCCCTCAGTAGGTTCCTTCTCACAAAAACGCAGTTTGGAACATATCTTATGAACAACATGATTGTACTCACCGATGGACTTGAAATCCTGAAGACGGAGATGAGTCCAATCATGGAGTGCTTCTGGCAGGACTACTGCCTTCTGCTGTTCATACCTCGTTTTGAGGGCCAGAAACAGAGTACTAGGAGATTCCTCCTGTAAATACTCAGACTTGAGATCTGGATGAATATGGTGCCTTATGATGAATAAAGCAGCATAGTTCTGCTGTTCTGTCAGCGGCGTGGCCCCATCCGGGAGAGGAGTCTCCGGGGGTTGTATTGCACGCGCTATCCCACGGGACGCAAGACTGATCTTGATGTCCATAGCCCATGTAGGGTAATTGTGGCCATTGAGGGCAAACTCCTCAAACTCTTTGGCAGTCATCTTTGCCTACATGGGAGAACCAGAGATAATTAATTTATGGGTGGTAAATTAAAAACCATCATGGTTGTGTAATAAGAATGCAAAAATTTGATACTCAAGTGTAAACTTGAAAAATTCTCAACCTCAATTGTGTAAACATAACACTTTGAAGATCACTTAGATCTCACAGTAATAGGCTACATCGCCATTACCTTGTGTATGCTACAATTCAAATATAAGGAATACACGTTGGAGGTAATCGTTTGTCGAGAATGACAAAGCGTAGACCTCACAGTAAGAGAGGACAGTCTGCAAATAAGCAGTAGATCACAACTCATTACCTTGTGATTCCAAATAAAATGAGGGAGAAACATTCAAAAATTTGCAAGTTTGATATGCGAGAGAAGATCTCAATCGCAAAGACATGTTTGATAAAAATGAGATGTGATAAACACATGGAACATGTCATTCTTCCCTGATGAAATCCGGTACTTTATTTATATTATCAATCCATTACATAATATAAACACACCTACTAATAATTACACAAGTCCTAACATAGAATGAATCTAGAACAGGACTAAAATGTAAGTAGTAGTCAATCTATGTACTAAACAGTATTGAACATAGACTAAAATTGCACAAATACAATAATTAGTACTAGACTAATAAAAACAGAGGAAAAAAATCACACATCTGGCCAGCCCACCCGCCACAGCACTGCACAGGGGGAAGGCGCCTGGGCCTGGGCCTGCCCGGCCTTTGGCCGGCCCACACGCCACCGCACCGCACAAAACAGGGGGGGAGCGGGCGGATCGGATAAGGGTCGGAATATCCGAACCCCGCACCACCACCTCGGCTCGTTCTCCACTGTCACACGGCGGCGCCGGCGGGAGGAGTGGCCGCCGCAGGCCCTCGCGATTCCGGTGGTCACCGGCGTAGCACCGACGACCCCTCCTCGTCCGAAGAAGAGTCGACGACGACGGGATCCGGGCGAGCAGTCCCTGGTGCGGCGCTGGCGAGTCCGAGGCTCGCCGGAGCCCACGAACCGGGGCGGCGGCTGGGGCGACGGTCGATGGCGGCGACGGCGCGCCCGAAGAGACGCCCAAAGCGCCGTGCGGCCCGGCTGCTCGAGCCCGCAGCCGTCTCCTGCTGATGCGTGGCAGTGGCGGCACCGTCCTCCATGCCTGCTCCAAGGCGGACGACCCCGGAGGCACCGGTCGGCGCGGAGACGAAGGCGAGCGCCTCCTCCTCGTTCACGACGGCGCACATCGGCACGGGGCAGTATCCGGGTGGGCCGGCGGCTTCGGCGGCGGGCATTGGCGTCGACGGCGAGAGCCACGCGGCCGGCGGAGGAGGTGGTGAAGGCGGGGGTCCAGGGGGCGGCACAGGCGCGGCTGCAGCCCTGTGCACCATGGAGGCGCTCGGGCCGGCCACTAGCCAGGGGTCGAACCCCATGGGCGCCTGGCCACGGGCGCACGGAGCATCATCGTGGGCGCGTCCAGGGGCGAGGGGAGCACCGCGAGGGGCGCGTCCAGCGGCGCGGTGGCGGCCAGGAGCACCACGTCCAGCGGCGCGGTGGCGGCCAGGAGCGCCACGTCCAGCGGCGCTGCGGCCGAATCGACGGATGGCTTGCATCCGGCGACGGAAACGGCGGTGGCCACCAACTCCATGGCGGCGAAGGGCAATGAGGCGGTAGCGGCGACCGTCCTCGCGGATCAGACGGAGGAAGAAGAAGACGAGGCCTGTCATCTCATCGGCGGCGAGTACTTCCTCTCTTCTCCTTTCTCTGTTGCCTTTTTGCTCTCGCTGGTTGTTCTACGTGCTGATAACGTGTTTTGAATCAGACAAAAAGATCGAATCACTTGACAATGGTTAAGGGGTGGTTTATATCTCCCTTGGAGAGACACAACGGTCCAGAGGAGGGACGCGTCGGTTCCAGGGAGACGGCGACGGTTCGACAGAGAGAGCAACCGTGCGCTCGATGGACAAGGGGAGATTTCCCTAATTACAGACTATTTTAATCTTAACAGCCACCACAGGCTATGGTGGCAACACTGTTCATCGGCTCCCCAAGCGCATATTGTGCACTGTCCCTGTGGGATGACAATGTTGCCGGCACAGGCTGTGGCGGCAAGCGCTGTGTCGCACTTGCCATCGTGGGTTAGGTGATTTTTTTTTTTTGCCAATTTCACTCAGAGGTGGCTCTTCTATAATTACACTTGCGCAGGTGGTTAAAAATGCAAAAAAATGGAGTATTTATAAGGTATTATAAAGAAAATATATTAGCATCGAAATGATACTAAGTACACTTAGCATCTGCAATCAACGTAATGTCAAAAATTAGTCGAGACATCGAATTTACACACATTGAAAACACACATATGACCATCAATTTCAACCACTATCGTTGATAGCACTGTACTGTGAGAAATCTCTCCAACAGTGATGCCCACGGGAAGAAAACAAAACAACATGTGAAATTTATCATCGCTAGATCCAACCACAAAGGTTAGGACATGGGTTTTCCCCGAAAAGTGGAATTTAGGGCTCCTTTGATTCAAAGGAACTCCATAGGATTTTTGGAGGGTTTGAATCCTTTAGAATTTTTTCCTAAAGAATCATATGTGCTACATTTCGTAGGAAATCTTATAATTTTTTTCTGTGGCATCAAATATTTTATTTATTTTATTTTTCATTCGCCTAGGCAATTGGTTTGTTCTTGTATGACTTTGCTATTTGATTCTTTGCATGTGTCTGCGTTGATGTTGATTGTGTTCTATTTTTTTCTGAGACTGATGTTGGAAAAGGAAGAATGCACGGTCATTGTGTTTGTATTGTTTGATGCTCCATTTTGAGTCGATAAAATCCACCCTTCATAAAAAAGGATTTCATATTTCTCCAAATAGGGCATCAACTTGATTTTGAGTTAGTAAAATTCATCCTTTATAAATAAGGAATTCATATTTCTCCAAACAGGGTACCAACTACTAATTGCATGCACGCGCCCTCAGTTTGGGTCGGAGTAAAAAAAATCCAACCATAAGACAACCATAAGAGCAACTCTAGCTAGCAAACTCGCCGTATATATGATTGGTCACCATATGGGATATGAAGCAAGCTTCATTTGAATATGGAGGATGTGGTCATTGTGCACAAACACAGAGTCGCTACAACATCCATGTATTTTCCGTTTTATCTTCTTCTATTTTTTTTTGTTACATCAACTAAAAAAATCCTAAGTGGTTAAAACACTAATTTTTTAGATAACATTACATCACAAGTGGTTACATAGGGATAGAAAAGTCAATTAGGGACAAAATTATTACTAACCTGGTGACTATACACATTGGAAAACATCAGTTGCTCCTCACCACCAGGACGGTGAATGCAGTGCACAGCAGCACAGGGCACATGCATATGTAACGAGACGAGTCGTCCTCTATGCACAACGATGGGACGGTCTGGCGACCTCGTCCTCATCCCGCCCTTGTTCGTCGTCATCAAGATCCGGGGCGGCCTTTTTAACAAGGGAAGATCCAACATGGCGCGATTCAACTAGGTGAATGTCACCATGTTCATGTCGAATGTGCACCATCTGATGCGCTCCTTCTTCGCCCCCAAGTCCGCATATTTCTCCTCGTAATGGAGCCACATGGTGTAGTCGCTCTCCGCCGCAATGCCTTCCCGACTTCAATATGCTTGAAGATTTGACCGAGACGGACGACCAAGGCGCGAGCGGCATAGGACACATACCATGCCTCCTTAACAGGGAGGCGATAGGGAGTACATGAGGCCCTATATGAGCTGCGTGGACGAACCTCGCATGCTCATACGGGATCATAACCCAAATAATGGAATGTCTTGTGATATTCCAATCTAGGCACTCATCGAGGGCAGGATCTACCCGCACACCTCTAGCACATATATGTGATCCTCCTCCTTCTCCTCAGCGATGTGGGCGGCCTCCTTCTCCACTTGCTCCTCATTCAACATCCCTCCCAATCTGACTGTAGGGGAAGCGCATGGCGACAGAGAGGAAGAAAGTCGCTATGGGCAGCTCTGTTGGAAGTGAAGGTTGTAAGTTATTCAACCATGGCGATGGTCTTTTTATCAACGAAAAAAATAGCGCGCTATAATGACGCTATAACGTCGTTATAGCGTATTTGGAAAGGAAATGCTATATTTTAGCAAATTCAGCCGCTATGGCGCTATTCACGTAATTAGCACGCTACAAGACGCTATAACGTTGTAGCATGTAGCGTTATAACGTTCAAATGATGATTTTTCTTTAGAAAAATAGGGAAACAAAGGTTTACTTTGTGGTTATTGCACGGTAGCTGGAGTCTACGTGCTTAATGTTCAGAGTTAATATATGTTACGTAGATTGACAATAGTTTGTGTTTCAGTTTAAAATTTGTGCTTCCTATCTAGCTATATTATGTCTTTATGATGGTGTGTTAAGGTACTGAAAGACTTTACTTATGGATATATTTGGCATTTTTTGCAAACGCTATTTTGAAATATAGCACGCTATTAGCATGCTATAACTTGTGTAGCATTTCGAGAAAGGTCTCGCTATATTTTGTAGCACGCTATTTTTTTTGTTGCTTTTTATAGCCGCAGGCGGCGGACGCCGAAAGAAATATACTAGCAAATTGCAGGGAGTAGGCACATGATAGCTGCCATTAATTGGCATGCTTCGTGATGCCATGTCTGGCCGTGTGCGCCATTGGCACAGGAGGGAGATGGCCGCTCGAAAGGCTGGAAGGAAGGTAGACTTCCCTTCCAAGTTAGCGTCTCGTGGGTACGGAGCGCCATCCAAAAACGATATTACTGTGCACACGACACCTTGGCGGACGATTTATGGACGATGCTGTGATCGATGGCTCTAACCCATGGAGCCAAAGTGATGGATGGCATCGATCACGTGTCGTGCATAAATCGGCTCCAGGATATCGTCTGTGTAGCAGTGCTCATCCAAAAATGGCGACTCGAGGCCAGATGACGAGAGTGAGTACTTAGCATTTTTAGGCCAATAAGACGGCTCTGCTATAATTGCTCTAACACTCCTTGTTTCTCTCCTAATTTCTAGGTCTAGTCAGTGCCAATCAAAAGCTATGCAATGCAAGACTAACTAGGATTTTTGCTTGTTAGGAGGACTAGGACTACACACAACGAATAAAGGGTATCATGCATGTACAGAAGGGTCACATCCTTTATACAGGTTTAACAGCACGGACAATGCATTCTTCAGCGTCACATCTGAACGATAGCTACTTTAGTATCATCATCCCTAACTAGGGCTACAACAGTACACGGAAGACGGTTCATAGAACGAGAGATCGATTTGATCATCATCAACGGGTATACTTGAGCTAGCTAAGTAGTCTTCAATGGGGGATCGGACGGCGAGCCTGCTCATTTCAGATGCTCACCGCCATCTGGTTCATGGAGGCGGCCTCCTGGCGAGATCGCCGGACACCGTGCGGAGACTTCTCCTTGCAACCGCCGTCTTCTCCGCCCGCCTTCACGTCGGACGCCCCGCCTTTCTCTGGGCTGGCATTCTTGTGCTTGGCTAGATCCTGTTGCGCTCTCACCTTCACGCCGCGTATCAGCTGGTGGTACACAGAAAGGCTGAGATTAGCTGATTTATAAACAATTAATTCAAATGCACAGCAAGTACGTACAAAGTTAGAGGGTGCTTGGATCCAAGGGACTATTTTTAGTCTTAAAAATAGTCTCTTCTAGAAGCTAAAGTTCCAAGCACTCCTAACTAAAAGGAGACTACAACTAGTCTTGAGGCTAAAAAGTTTTAGAGGATGCTTGGATCCAAGGGACTATTTTTAGTCTGACTAAAAATAGTCTCTTTTAGAGACTAAAGTTCCAAGCACCCCTGACTAAAGAGAGACTAGGACTAGTCTTGAGGCTAAAATTTTTTAGTCATGGGAAACCTACTAAAATATGTATTAGCCCTCTCTCTCCTCATTTAATTCCTCTACTTTAACACATGCGAGTTCCGGATTGGATGGTTTGGAGGATAATAAATGCTCAATAACTTGATTTTAGTCTGTTTAGTATTTGGATCCAAGCATGGGTGAGGCTAGCAAGTTTTAGTCCCACTACTTTTAGTCATGGGACTAAAACGTATCCAAGCACCCTCTTAGTCAAGGGAACCTTACTAAAATATGGATTAGCTCTCTCTCCCCTCATTTAATTCCTCTACTTTAACACATGCAAGTTCAGGATTGGATGGTTTGGAGGATAATAAATGCTCAATAACTTGATTTTAGTCTCTTTAGTATTTGGATCCAAGCATGGGTGAGGCTAGCAAGTTTTAGTCCCACTACTTTTAGTCATGGGACTAAAACGTATCAAGCACCCTCTTAGTTCTGCTATACTTAATTAGATATCCAAAGACAAACAGTCCTATATACTCCATCCCTCACAGAATACAAGACATAGACATCTGACTTTTCAGTCTCCAACGCTTGATTTTGACCTCATAACACGCATAAATAATATCTATATTGAGATATGCATGACATAAAACTAGTACTAGTATTTTGCAAGATGAATGCGATGCTATTACTATTAATATATGCACAATATCCATATACTTACGCACATACAAGAGGTCAATTTTTAAAACGTTGACCTCATAGTACATAATAATCCGCCTTATATTTTGGTACGAGAGTATATATTGTGATAATTATATACCAGCGCTCTCAAAATGACAGCTACTGATCAACTGGTCAGTTTGCAACATGCATATGGATGTAAACAGATCATTTCATGGAAATGAATTAATGGGAAGGGTATGAACATTACATATTTGCCTGACTTGACATCAGAGTAAAGCACGATGAAATCACCCTCCTGCAGCTCATTCGACCGAACAAAGTCTCCTACAAGTTCAAGCAGAAGATACGTTTTGTGAGCACAAGGGAAGCTACCTATATATTTGGTTTCAAAATTGTACCAGGCAAGTTTGGTTCTCTTCTCTCACCAGTGTTCTCGAGAAGATACATCCTGCTCTTGTTGTTGGGCCAAAATCTGCATGCATGAAAATCAAGATCGATCATTGTACCAGCAATTTGTTATCATACAGAATAGAAACTAGCTAGTCTTTTCTTTTCTTATTTTGACAGCTCTAGCTCTAGCTAGCAACATATGATACACTTTTGGAAGAAGAAGAACATGGAAAAATAGGAAGTATGGTATCAGAAACACCACTTGATTACGATAATCTACTGTGCAGAGTGATGCTAATAAGGAGGGAACCAAGAGACGAGGCGAAAACAAAATTTCTGCATGCCCATTCACGTATATATATAGGGAGAGCGCACTGCGAATGCATGCTACTATTTGGCTCCCGGATTCCCATCATATGTATTCATATGACCCACTTGCCCAATTGGGAAAGGAACGTGCCTGTCCCACAGTGATCATGTCATTTACTAGATATGGCCTACAGATAATTAAAAAAAGATAAAAGTGGACTAATGAAAGCATGCATGTTTAATACGTATTATTATTAAATTTTATCCCAAAATGGATCGATGGGAGTACTACTTACCGGTACCGCATGCTCCACACCTGAGATGTGCCGATGTCCTCAATGGGGATCGAGATGCCGTCCCCCGTCTTGAGCTCCGGCAGGTGAGTCTCCGCTTCCTTCTGAAACCATCCATGGAAGAAGAGACACTTTTTAGCCGCAACCGATCACTCAACAGAAAGGCAAGAAGATCCATGGATAGATACACTTGCAATCCGAGAAATCAAGAAGAAATCAACACAAAGATTACAGAAAGAAAGGAAGATCCATTCATAGCTAGGTCATACAGGTGCAATCCAAAGATGGATCTTGTCTAATCAAAGAGGAATCAAGGAGAAATTAAAATTTGCAAGTGGATGCATGCATATATAGCTGAAAATTGCAAGTGGTGCATGGGGATGTGGATGGAGGAAGAAGACCGCGATAGGGAGGTGACTGCCTCACTTTGGGGAGCACGATGCGGCCGAGGGTTCCGACGTCGCTCTGCTTGAGCACCTTCTGCAGCAGGAAGCGCAGGTTCTTGTCTCCTGCCGCCGGCGCCGCCGCCGGCGTCCTCGCACCCTGCGCGCATGCACGGAACCTCGTTGAGAAACGCAATTCACCGTGCAGGTAAACAGACACGCACGCATGCGGGGAGGGTATCCTATCGCTGGACAGCGATGTGCGTCTCTTACGATGTACGCACACTTATTTGAGGAGCAATGGCTGTGATTCTATGCGGGATGGCGATCGATCGATGGATGGCAAGAGGTGTTCGTGCATGCATGCACCTGCTGCCGCTGCTTGTCGGAAGCCGCCGCCTGCCCCGGGCGCTGCGGCGTGGCGGCGCCGCCGGAGGGCGGCCTCGCTGCTGCGTCCGGCGAGGGTTTTTGCTGCTTCTGCCTTGAGGAATTGGACTTCGTCGACAGCGGATTCGGGACCTGGACCATGAGCTGGCCATGGGGCTGGCCCTGGACGGCATGTTGCGACCAGAGGCCTCCCCAGCCGGAAGAGGGCGGGGTGACCGGCGCCGAGTGCGCCGCGCGGGGGGATGGCTCTTGAGGGAAGCCGCCGGTTTGGATCTGGCTCAGATTCAGCTGCTGGCTCCGCTGCTGCTGCAGGCACGACAGGCGCCGCTGCCTCGCCATCCGCTTCTTCCGGGCCTCCCTGGTCGCCGCCGGCTCCATCCGCTGAGGGAACTGCCCGGCGAATCCGGCGGCCGTGAACGGCTGCGGCACGGCCCCCGGCGGCGGCATCGGGTATGTTTGAGTGCCTGCGGATGTGGCCCCAGCTGGGACGAACGCCGCGTACTGCAGCGGCCAGGCCCCGGCGTGCATGTCGGGCGCCGCCGGCGGGGAGAACGGCTGGCTGCTCACGGCCACACTGCTCGTGCTGCAGCCCTGCTGGAACGGGTAGATCGCCTCGCCGCCGTAGGATCCAGTTGGCGAGAAGGCCTGGTAGGGCATCCAAGATGTGGCAGCGGCGGCACCCGTCTCCGCGGGGAATTCGTAGCCGGGGTTTGCGCCGGGGCTGGGGAGCTGGCCTCCTGCCGGCGGCACCTCCTGATCCATGGCGCCGACGCGGGGGCGCTTCTTCTGCAGGTGGTGGTTCTGCACCCAGGTGAGGATGAGCTTGAGCAGCTGCATGGTGCCCTGGCGCCCCCCACCGAGGCGCGCGGCCGCGGCCTCGATGGTGGATCGACGGAGGCGGATGCTGCGGAGGTCCTCGGCCGAGATGCAGTCGCGGTTGTTCTTGAGCCACTCCATGAAGAAGAGCGGCAGGTCGTCCGCCGCGCTCCCCGTGCCGGCGCCACCCATGAAGGCATCCTCTCCCCCACCAGCGGCCGCATGCGACGCCGTTCTCCCGCCCGCGCCGTGGCCCGCCGGAGGCTGCTGGTTCTGCTGCTCGGAGATGACATCCTCCAGCATCATCCCGACGTCGGGGAAGAGCGGCTCGTCGTCCCAAGGGACGTCGTCGTTGATGGACGCGAAGTCGAGCAGGTGGTCGATGTCGGAGAGGTCGTCCATCCCGTCCCCCGCCGCGGCGGGCTCGGACGGCTCGCCGCGCGCACTCTCAACCCCGCGCCCACCTGTCCCCATGGCGCGGGTGAAGGCACTGGAGGAGTTGGAGGACGACGACGAGGAGAAGGTGGAGCTCGACGGCGAGGAGAGGCAAGGGAAGTCCGGGAGGGCCGGGAAGGTATCCTGCGCAAACATGAAGTCGTCCTCTCCCTGCCGGATCTCCACCGCGGGGCCCTTCCCGCGGTGGGGCCCGCCGCGCCTCGGCGCGTCCCCCTGCGAGTGCCGCGGCGGCGACGAGCCGGCGGAGGCGTCCATGCAAAGGGAGGCAGCGAGAGCGAGAGGGAGAGATGTGATGTGTGTGTGCGGCCAAAGCGTTTGTCGCCCTGTGTGTAGGTGCGGCCGGGGGTTGGGGGTGGGGGTAGGGGTGGGTGCAGTTACTCTGAAGATGAACAGGGCAAGCAGGAGGTGGAAGGGAGAGAGTGCGGCTGCGCGCCCCACGTGGCGGCCGCGGAGGGCTGTGGGAAGCGCTCCACCGCCCACGCCAGCCTCTCGCGGGCATCTCCCCTTTCCGTCCCCCGCTCGTTCTCGGCCCCTCCCACTGCCCGTGGGTCCCACCACAACCCCGGGACCCAGCTTCAGCGACAGGGCTTCGACATCCGCGAGTGGGGGGTCGCCCTGCATGGTCCTGCTCGATGACAGCGGGGCCGCGTGACGCGAGCCCACATGTCAGTTACGACCTCTCTACCCTGAGGCGCCGCTGGGAGACTTTTGTTTCGGCGCGTGATAATGTTGACCGCTCCGTGGCATGCGGGGGCCATCCGCCATGCGTCCGTGGACCGGACCCGGGTGCGCGTAGCGGCTCCGCCTCGTAGGATGTCTGTGTCGCGGGAGCGCCGACTGGGCGCTGCGCGCTGGGTCCCTTTCGCGCCGTCCGATGGAGCCACCCTCCAGATCCGACGGACGCGCGCTTCCCAAGCGACATCAGGCTTGCCTCGGAACTAGGGGCGGCGCGTCCCCGCGCACGCGCCGAAGCCTACACGGACGGGCGCGCCTGACGTGGACGAGGGACACATGTGGTCGGGATGACGTGGTGCTGAATGATTGGTCGTGGAGGTGGCGTGTATGGAGCCATGGGCGCATGCCGCGGCCAGCTCGACGGCAGCCCGGAGATACATGTACCTGGTGTGGGCGTTGCGTGTGGATGGAGCGTTTGCCTTGTCCTACTCGTAGGAGGTTGTTGCGGCCATAGTCAACAATATTTCGTGGCTTTTCTTAACTCTTTCTGGAAATGCTTGAGCAGTGCAATTGATATACGTATATCTGTTTCCATCACATGAATGGCACCATGACGAAGTACTGCTGAAACTGATAGAGTATTGCGTCGCTGCAGCTTTGGCGCTTTGCGCTAGCTGTTTCATTTCTTTTTTTTCCTCTTTCAGTTTGAGACGGTCGCCTTGTACTCCCTCCGTTCCTAAACAATAAGTCTTTTTAAAGGTTGTAATATGAACTATATACAAAGCAAAATGAGTGAATCTATACTCTAAAATGCGTCTATATACATCTGTATATAGTTTACATTGGAATCTCTAAAAAGGCTTATATTTAGGAAAGGGGGGAGTATATGCGTTTTCAATGAGAGTAGACATACGGAGTATACAACGAGGATGATGAGATATATAGCGTGGCTATGTGAAATATTTTGTAGGTACGCAATCTGGTGTATCACATTTTACATTAGCATTGTATTAGTTGTGCCGGGTTTTAGCTACATGATATGGATCTTATTATCGGCCTTTGCATGTGTGTTTTGAAATGTAGCAGGTGACCGCATTGATCGAGAAGATTGTATGTGTATGTATGGTAGACATTAAGATAGGTAACCGATGTATTGACCTAGGAGCGACAAATATCCTCAAGAAATTTTGGTATATCATGATATGATCCCTCAGCCATTCCAACATTTAAGATCTCCCATGTTGAATTGTTAGCTTGCTCATTTCTGTCTAGTAGATGATCATGGGTAACACATCCGTTATATTATATTTATGTTTTTTTAAAGAAAAAAAATCATATTTATGTCCCACCCGTGATTTACGGTTCTAAAGAGGAGGAACAATGATGTGCATCTCTATCTGGATTGTCCGTTACATAATGTACTGTAGACACATTCATTGGCAGTAAGTATGCACTGTAAGTCCTTACCTCTGCTGACTTTATGATAGCACGGAAACTGTCATTGACAAAAAATCTACAAGGAAATATTACACATACCTTACATGAATTACATCATATTTTACATACCATATATCATATTTACATCACATCCATGGTTTATGGTTCTAAAAAGGAGGAAGAATGATGTGTATCTCTATTTTGATTGTCCGTTACATGTTGTAATATAGAACACATTCATTAGCAGTAAGTGTGCAGTGTAAGTCCTTATTTCTACTGACTTTACGGATGATAGCACGGAAACGGTCATTGACAATAACTGCATAGATATATTGTGAAACTTTATGGCTGATAGCACGGAAATGTTATTGGCAAAAATTTCGTGTATATATTACGAAAGCATATATCTTTTGGCAATTGATCGATTTGATATCTAACTCGTGAGTGCTAACATTCGACGTGAAGTTTTCCCTGCTGTGCAATATGTTGATGTCTCGTGTTTCGAATTGATAAATAGTGTTTTTTATTGACTATGAATCAACCATGTCAATGAGATTTTGCAACACTATATGAACCTTTTATTACTTTATTATTTGCTTGTGCACATGTTTTAATTGATAACTAGATGATATCATGCATGATTGTTGAGGGGGATGTTTTTGCTATATATTTCAATGAAAAATGAAAATACAAATGATTTATTGTGTTTAATAAATCGTAAGAAAAATGTTGATGCAACATTTGACAAACAAATGGAAGCAAAATATTTTACATTGAGTCCATATGTATGACAATACTATCAAAAAAGGGGTCAAGGATGTGTGGCGTTGAGATTTCTTGTTGAGTGCTTGAAGATCAAACTCCAAAAATCATTCTAACACCTCAATCCTTTCCCTACCATCTCTCTTGACATTGTTCGAAGCCACCAATACACATCCATTTGGAGCCTCCTATTCCATTCAGAGATACGGACATTTGAAACCCCCACCACAACTCCATTTGGAGCCACCGAAATATTGGTCAGAGTCTCCGAACACACCACGATAAAAAAAATTGAATGACGTGTAGAGGTGTGTGTGTGTGTGTAGTTGTGCCAGTGCTAATAGGAGCCTCCGGATGAAACCTAGTCAGACCCTCTGAGCTATATGAAAGTTGCCTCTTTGCATTTATGTCGGAGCTTCCGAGTTGTACGAAAAATTAGCAGACATCTTTTTAGGTCCATACTTATTCAACCAATTCACTCAAGAGCCCCATTTCAAACATTCTCTCATGAAAGAGATCCTTTTTAAGTCGTGTGTTGTTTCCAAAGAGTATTCCACATCAACATCCATGCCAATCCTTTGAACTTTTAGTTGCTCAACGATGCAATTCATGAAAGAATTAATAAGGCAAGAGAAGATTCACATGCAAATATACTATCTTGGACATCTTTTACGATTGTGAGCCCCATTAAGTATTTTATGTCAAATTGTTGACGTTGGACAAGGAAGACAACGTAATGAGTTATGCTTGCTTATATTCACATAGAAGTTATATAGTTATAGATCCTCCAACATGTGCTGCTTGCTCAATATCTTTGCTAGCCAAAAATTCGTGCCAAGTAGAAATACTATTTGTGCATCCAAAAACCCTTAAACCTAGTTTCATGTCACGAGAGTTCACTATACCTACCTCTGGATTGAATAAAATCCTTCAAGTAAGTTGTCATCGGTGCATAAGGCAATAAAAATTGCTTCTAAATATGTATGATATTTAATTGTAAGGGAAAATGATCTTTGTATGATCTTGTGATGGTAAAGAAATAAAAGCGACGGACTGTATAATAAAGGTTGCTATCACAAGGGGCAATATAAAGTGACGTGCCTTTACATTAAGAG
Source organism: Aegilops umbellulata (assembly GCA_032464435.1). NCBI lineage: Eukaryota > Viridiplantae > Streptophyta > Magnoliopsida > Poales > Poaceae > Aegilops > Aegilops umbellulata. Next base: position 485,672,244 of record CP136056.1, read on the forward strand.
CTTGCATATCCAAAAATAAAAAGCGGTGACAACCTCTGCTTCCCTTTGCGAATGGCCTGTCTTTTAATTTTTATGTATTTACTTTCTATGCAAGAGTCGATAGTTTTCTCCTCTATTCCCTTTTTATTTTTCTCTTTCGCAAGCATCATGCGGCGGAGAAAGATCTAGGCATATATATCCAGTTGAATATGAGTGATCATGAGTTATTATTGTTGACATTCCCCTCGAGGTAAATGAGTTGGGAGGCGAAGTTATAAGCCCCTATCTTTCTATGTGTCTGGCTGAAACTTTTGCTCCATATATATGTCGTGAGTGTTAGCAATCATAGACGGCTAAAATGATGGTTGAGTATGTGAACTTGCTAGACAAAAGCTCCTACATGGGACCCTTTCTGAAAAGATGATGAATTGTAATTCCCTTGTTGACAGAGAACATAGTTTGTTAGTTTTCAAGAAAGTTTATGCCTTATACTTCGTTGTTGTGATCAATTATTACTTGCTCATGAGAAGTTTATGACGATGTATATTGCTGCTATAATAATTATCATGATGCTACTATGTTTGTATTTTGTTTTTATCGACAACTCTCTCTAAACATGTGGACATGATTACCGATGTCGGCTTTTGCTTGAGGACAAGCGAGGTCTAAGCTTGGGAGAGTTGATACGTCCATTTTGTATCATGTTTTCCTACTGTTATTTATAGTGTTTTTAGTCAATATAACACTTCACGGAGCAATTCTAATGTATTTTCTCTCTTAATTTGTAAGATTTACATGAAGAGGGAGATTGCCGGCAACTGGAATTCTGGACCTGAAAAAGCTATGTCAAAGATACCTATTCCGCACATCTCCAAATGAGCTGAAATTTCACAGAGAATTATTTTGGAATAAATAAAAAATACTATAAGAAAGAAATACCAGAGGGGGCCACCCAGGTGCCTACAAGGCACCAGGGCGCGTTGATACGTCCATTTTGCATCATGTTTACCTACTGTTATTTATGCATAATAATGTTTTTTGGAGTAATTCTAATGCCTTTTCTCTCATAATATGCAAGGTACACACAAACAGGGAGAATACCGACAGCTGGAATTCTGGACCTGAAAAAGTATGTCAGGCTACCTATTCCGCACAACTCCAAATGAGCTGAAACTTTACGGAGATTTTTTATGGAATATATAAGAAATATTGGAGCAAATAAGTACCAGAGGAGGCCCACCAGGTGGGCACAACCCACCTGTGCGCGCCTTGGTGGGTTGTGCCCTTCTCGGCCCACCTCCGGTGCCCTCTTATGGTATATAAGTCATTTTGACCTAGAAAAAAAATAAGGAGAGGACTTTCGGGAGAAAGCGCCGCCGTCTCGAGGCGGAACTTGGGCAGGAGCACTTTTGCCCTCCGGCGGAGCGATTCCGCCGGGGGAACTTCCCTCCCGGAGGGGGAAATCATCATCATCATCATCTCCAACAACTCTCCCATCTTGGGTAGGATAATCTCCATCAACATCTTCAACAACATCATCTCCTCTCAAACCCTAGTTCATCTCTTGTGTTCAATCTTTGTACCGGAACCTTAGATTGGTGCTTGTGGGTGACTAGTAGTGTTGATTACATCTTGTAGTTGATTACTATATGGTTTATTTGGTGGAAGATTATATGTTCAGATCCATTATGCTATTTAATACCCATCTGATCTTGAGCATGATTATTATTTGTGAGTAATTACTTTTGTTCTTGAGGTCACGGGAGAAATCTTGTTGCAGGTAATCATGTGAATTTGATATGTATTCGATATTTTGATGGTATGTATGTTGTGATTCCCTTAGTGGTGTCATGTAAACGTCGACTACATGACACTTCACTATATTTGGGCCTAAGGGAATGCAATTGTAGAGTAGTTATTAGATGATAGGTTGCGAGAGTGACAGAAGCTTAAACCCTAGTTTATGCGCTATTCTGTAAGGGACTAATTTGTATCTAAAAGTTTAATGTTGTGGTTAGATTTTATCTTAATACTTTTCTTGTAGTTGCGGATACTTGCGAGGGGGTTAATCATAAGTAGGAGGCTTGTTCAAGTAAGAACAACACCTAAGCACCGGTCCACCCACATATCAAATTATCAAAGTAGTGAACACAAATCAAACCAACATGATGAAAGTGACTAGATGAAATTCCCGTGTACCCTCAAGAACGCCTTGCCTATCATAAGAGACCGTTTTGGCATGTCCTTTGCCTCAAAAGTATTGGGCTACCTTGCTGCACTTTTGTTACCATTATCGTTACTTGCTCGTTACAAATTATCTTGCTATTAAACTACTCGTTACTTATAATTTCAGTGCTTGCAGAGAATACCTTGTTGAAAACCGCTTGCCATTTCCTTTTGCTCCTCGTTGGGTTCGACACTTTTACTTATTGAAAGGACTACGATTGATCCCCTATACTTGTGGGTCATCAAGGCTCTTTTCTGGCGCCGTTGCCGGGGAGTGAAGCGCTCTTGCTAAGTAGAAATTGGTAAGGAAAAATTATTACTACGTGCTGAAATTTATTGTTACTTGTTTCTATGGAGAACAATCCTTTGAGGGGTTTGTTCGGGGTTTCTTCACCTCGACCATAACCACAATTAATTACCCCTCAACCTACTACACCTACTGAAAATATTGGTTATGAAATTCCTTCGGGTATGATAGAACAACTGCTAGCTAATGCTTATGCAGGAGATGGAACCAAACATCCTGATATGCTCTTGATATATGTGGATGAAATTTGTGGACTATTTACGCTTGCAGATTTACCCGGAGATGAAGCTAAGAAGAAGGCTTTCGCTTTATCTTTGAAGGGAAAAGTATTGGCATGGTATAGGCTATGCGATGATATTGGATCTTGGGATTGGAATCAATTGAAATTGGAATTTGACCAAAAAAATATCCTATGCATCTAGTTCATAGTGGTCGGAATTATATATATATATATATATATATATATATATATATATATATATATATATATATATATATATATATATAGGACAACACTATTCTAATCCCAGGATTAGAATAGTTATTTGGATCACAGCAGCCCCTATATAGGGCCCGACAGGGCCCTCCCGAACTTCTGAACTGCCGCCGGCCCGACAAGATCCACTGGATCCCGAGGCCTCCCGACAGGATCCACCTGATCCCGATCCCGATCCTGAGACGCCCCTACCCCCTCCTCCCCTCGATCCCCCAACATCCCCCTTCCTCGTCGTCGATCTTCGCCGAATCCGCCGCCTCCCTTCCTTCCCGAGCTCCTGGCCGGCCGGATCCGCCGCCTCCCGTCCTTCCCCAGCTCCTGGCCGACCGATCCGCCACCTCCCCTCCGTCTCCAGCTCCTAGCCGACCACCGGTGCGGGCGAGCGAGCGACAGCGAACGCCGGCGCGAGGGAGCCCGCGTCGCCTGGACGCGGCGAAGCCGCCATGGACTTCAGGAAGCCGCATCCTCGTCCCATCGTCACCACCCGAAGCCTTGGTAGACCAGATGACGGCCTCTACACAAGCTACGACGAGCGGCGCGACCAACGGAGAAACTCCTCCGCGGAGGCGGCATCGGTTGCGCCCTCAAATTCAGCGGCAAAAGTACATGAACTTCCACCCAATCTTGCCTTCTTCTTCAATCTTGCCTTCTCTGACCTTCTTGCTTCGTGCAGATGAACTTCACACCCCCTGCAAGACATGGATTGCCATGGAATTCCTCTCCTACCTCCACGACGAATTGTTCTCAAGGTGGCCTATCAGCTGTTGGAAAAAGGTTGGCCGAACTTCTAGCCAGGGTATGGTTGAACTTCTTCCTTCCTTTGGTTTGTTATTTGCTTACATCTATGTGACGTTCAGGTGGTGTGTGAGCATCAGTCAGGCTACAAAAGTTTTTTTAAAATCTGCCTGCTTACAGCCATGTGAAGTTCTGGTAGTGTGTGAGCCTCAGTCCAGGCTACAAACATTATAAAATCTGCCTGCATTCACATTCACATGTGGAAAAGCCATGTGAAGTTCAACTAGTAAGTGTGCTAGAGTTCAGGTTGGTATGTATTTGGTTCTGTGCAAAAAAAATAAAAGGAAAATAGAACATGCATGTGATATCACATGAAGGTCAGGTTGGTATGCACTAGCAGTCCAACCATTCAAACTCATGAAGGTTCAGGTTTTTTTACTGTAGACAGTATTTCCCCTTTGCAAAACAAGAAGTTCAGGTTGTGGAGAGTGCTTAGTTCAGGTACATATAAGTAATCAAATATTGTCGAATTAAACAAGATGTGACGTTCATTCTGTGAAGGGTGCTCAGTTCAGGTACAAAAGTATTGGCAGATGCTCAGCTCAGTGCATAGTGTGATGGCTCTCACCACCTTTATATGAGAAGTTCAGGCTGTGAATAATGCTAAGTTCAGTTACAAAGGTATAGGCAGATATAACTTGTGTGCTAATAGACATTTTTTTTCTTTTATGTCGGCAAGACGAGAGACGCATGAAGAAGCTTAGAAGTTCCCAGTAGCAAGTACACAATCCAAAGCCTGTACGCGTTGCACCACCCCCTCAATGGGTCACACCTCAAACGCACCAACAACATTACCAACCTGCTCCAGACCAAAAATGGATGACACCCGAAACACACGGAGACTTCCAAGATGCTGGCTCACAGCCCTATCTGCACAAGTTTGCGCCTCCACCTAATTGGGTGACGCCGGAAATCCCCCGCGGATTCTTTGTATCCACCAGCAGACTCCCAAGCACGCCGATGGAGGAGGGGGTTAGCTCAAGTCTTGCGTGTAACTCTGGAGGTTATCCTGGTGTGCCTCATCAATGCCAAAGCGAAGCAACTAAACCGGATCCCAGGACAAATCCAACAGCAACACACACACACACACGGAGGAGAGTGCTCTGCACACTACCACCGTTGGATCCTGCTGCTGCTGCTACAAGTCAGAATTGTACGGGGCATAAGGTAGATGGATTGCTTCACAAAACAAAAGAGCAAACCAAGACCAGGATCGCAATACCTCCACAACCACCTCAAGCAAAAAGGACACAAACAAGAGAGAGGCCATCTTCAGCCCTCCTTCCTCCTCGTGATCCACTGCTGCATCCTGCTATGATTACTCCACCGTGCCCCATCCCAGAGGGACAGCAGCCGACACCGGCGGAGATGCAATCATACACGCACGTAAGTGAAACAAAAAATATTTATATACGCATCTTGTGTTATCTGCAAATTTTCTGCTCCCTCCAGGATAACAAGTTCATAAACTGCATTTTAATGTGTTGTTTGGATTATTTTTTCTTTTTCTGCAGACGCCGGATCTACCGGATTATCTAATACCAAGACTAACGATGCGATTCAAAGATGTAGAGAAAGCAAGGGAATTCTATAACAGATACGCCAGACACGCTGGTTTGGAATCAGGAAGACGGGGGGAAATGGCAACCACAAGTATTTTGTTTGCGCCTTCCAAGGGATACACACATCTTCTGTTTCAGAGGCCAACAGGAAGTGAAACAAAACATCGCAGAGGACGGGCTGCAATGCAAGAATGAGGGTGAAGGTGCAGGAGGATGGCACATGCGTGGCAGTGGACATTGAGTACAATCATAATCACAAACTCATGCAAACTGATGACATGCTGGTATTGTTGCACTCACACAAGAATTATGACCCCACTATTTTGGAGTACGTAAAGCTCCTGCAGTACCATGATGTCAAGCACACAACAATCATGTCCATGCTATCTGAAAATGAAGATGGAAGCTACTTCCTAAGCATGACCGGACGAGACCTACTAAACCAGTAAGTATTCAAACACCCACATACTGCAATGTAAAATAGCATCCTAGCTCATAACCCGTTGCTAGCAAAAAATAACAAATGCATGTTTGCATGTGATTTGCAGGAAAGCCATGATGCAAGGAAAGATTATTTGGATGATGTATTGAAACTTGTTTCATTCTTCAAAGACATGAAGGCAATAAATGATGAGTTTTTCTATGACATCCAAGTGGACAAGGACAAGTCAATTAAAAACATTTTTTGGTCCAATGCAAGCTGCCGAGGATCCTATCAAGACTTTGGCGATTGCATAACATTCGACACAACTTACAAGACCAACAGATTTCATATGCCTCTGGGAGTGTTTGTTGGAACAAACCATCACTTGCAGTCAACGATATTTGCTGTTGCCCTGATAAGAGACGAAGATGCAAAGTCATTCAAGTGGCTGTTCGATACATTTGTACGGTGCATGAACAACAAGCACCCAACTTGCATTCTAACAGGTGAGTTCAAAAAAAACCCTTCAAGTTTCATCATCTTTTCAGTCTATGGGTCTGTGTTGGGTACATTGGTTTTATCTGAAAAAATGTAAAGAATGCCGTTCAACCACTGTTAGCACAGAAGTCAAACTAGCAGTACAAGAAAGCAAAAATATCTGTCACATGTTTAGAAAAAAATTAGTTATGAATGTGAAGTTCAAATACATGAATCATAGAAGTTCAAGGACAAAGCTGTAGGATAAATATATGTAGCATGTTCAGAAAAATATAGTTATTTATGTGAAGTTCAAGCACTGCTACCACAAAAGTTCAACAACAATGCTTTTAGAAATTTTTTGAGTGTGACACTACTAGTTTGTCCTACTACTAACTGTGAAGTTCAAGCACTGGTACCACAGAAGTTCAGCAACACTGCTGTAAAGAAAAAATACATGTGACATTCTTAGATACCATACTGCTAGATGTGAAGTTCAAGTACTTCTACAACATAAGTTCACCATCAGTACAAAAAAGAATCAAGTTTTATTTTTTTAATTCATGCAGACCAATGCCCATCGATGGCGAAAGCTATACCACAATCATTTCCAAACACCGTCCACAAGCTATGCCGTTGGCACATCATGAAGAAGTACAGGGAATACCTCGCGTTGTCGTACAAAAAGTATAAAACATTAAAAGAGGAGTTCACAGCTATATTAAACTGGCCGCTGATGCCAACGGAGTTTGAAGATGCCTGGGCTGAACTCGTGCACAAGTACAATCTGGAGAATGACCAGATGATGATGCAGCTCTGGAGTGATAGGAAGATGTGGATTTCAGCATATTACAAGAACAATTTCTGTGCTAGAATGACTTCCACATAATGAGGCGAGAGCATGAACCACGTGCTAAAGAAAGGGTTTTTCAAGGGGACCCAGAACCTACAGAAGTTTGCTAGGCGGGTCAATGCTTGCATATAAACTCAGATGCAGAAGGAGAACGAGCAAACAATGACCAACATGGTATGATGACAAGTACAAAACACCCCCATCATGTTCTGTTTACCTTCAACATGTGCACTTTAAATTTTAAAAAATGAAACCCATGACTCTGCTTCGACTAATATCTCACTTTTTGACATGTGCAGACCAATCCTGTGACAAAAACGACTTACGACTACGAGGAAGACATGTCTATCAAGTACACGAGAGCCGTGTACACCGAGACGAGGAATAGGATGAGAAAGGCCACGCTATTTCGCGCAAAGCGTACAGCAGAGCCCACTAAGTACCTTGTGTACTACCACAACAAGCCTGGCCATGATGATGATGAAAGATTTTCCTAGTCAAAGCATGAATTCCAGGTTGTAGCTGACCCAGAGAATGAAATATACGAGTGTGAATGCAAGCTCTGGACACACATAGGTGAGCGAAAAAACAAACTCATTAAATAGCTAGACTAGTAGTATCATATCAAAATTTATGAAACTCATTGCTGGCTCACAAACTATGTATTCTGCATTCATCACAAAATGCAGGCCTGTTCTGCCTTCACATCATGAACATACTGGAGTACCTCAAGCCTGACAAATTTCCAAACAAGTATATCCTCAAACGGTACACAAAGACTACAAAATCACAACCAACCTTTGATACAAGGGACTACAACACAACCGCATCGGATGGCAGCTCAAGGCTATCGAAGCAAGACATCTTGCTGCAGCTAAATTTGATGGTTAACAAGATAGCGATGAGATGTGACCAGCAATATGACAGAGCCTACTATGTACTCAAGAGGCTCGTGGAAGAGCTTGATGCAATACATTCAGCAAATCAAGCAGATGCTGACGAAAGGATGGCTGAAGAGGACGTTGAAATTGAAGATGACCTTCATTATTATGCAGCTGAAATGCTCAACGCCGCCGCTGAAGCCAACCAATGCAAGCAGGGTGATGGCCAATCAATGGAGCAGCGACAGCAAGAGACGATGAAACTGCCGCTGTATTCTGAAACAAAGGGTAGGACGAAAATTACTGCAGCAAAGAAAAGTGACAAGAGAGCTCAAATAAAGGCACCACCTGCAGGAAGAGTTGTCGTTCTCGATGAGAACGGAGTGCCACTTGGACACATGAAATGTAGTGTGTGCAACAAGGTTGCAGGACACAACAAGCTGACTTGTCCAACACTCTTGGAAAGAAACAATGCTGAGGAGGTCAAGCAACCCAAATCTCGAAAACAGCAGCCCAAAGTTATGGAACAAAAGAAGGGACCACACCCAAAGAAAGCAAGCAGCAGACTTTGTAGCATATGCAAGGAGTATGAACCACATAATGCAAGAACATGCGTGAAGCGTGCAGATGCTGAAAAGGCAAGCAAAAGGACAGAGAAGAAACATAAAGCAAAACCTAGAGCCATCAACAAGAAAGTGGTAGAAGATGAAGGGGAATACGAAGATGAAGACACCGTCGAAGAAGAGGACGACGAAGAGGAAGACGACGATGAAGAGGAAGAGGATGATGAAGAGGAAGAGGTACATGTCAAGCAAAAACCTCTACCACCAAAGCCTAGGAGGAGCGCAAGGCTGATAAACAGTTATAATAGGTCAATTAACACAATGCAAACTTATGTCATGTCAATGTGCAGAATATTATGTCATCCCCTGGTAATATACACTGTGAAGTTCAAGTAATATTACTACAGAAGTCCTGCTATGTTATGAGAGGAAATGATGTGCTGGTGATGTATTGCATGAAAGTGCAAGCAGTAATAAATTGAAAAATATACACTATGAAGTTCAAGTAATATTACTGTAGAAGTCCTGGTATGTTATGAGAGGAAGTGATGTGCTGGTGATGTATTGCATGAAAGTGCAAGCAAGAACAAAAATGAAGAATATACATTGTGAAGTTCAAGTAAGCTTACTGCAGAAGTCCTGGTATATTATGAGAGGAAGTGATGCGCTGGTCATGTATTCCATGCAGAGTGCAACCAAGAACAAAAAATGAAAAACATACATTGTGAAGTTCAAGTAAGATTACAGTGGAAGTTCTGGTATATTATGGCAGGAGGTGCTCGTGTTGTATTCCATAAAAGAGCAACCAACAAATAATCATACAGTTTTGAAGTTCAGGTCAGCTTACAGAAGAAGTTCTGGTATATAAAATCGATATAGGAAAAAATATGCTTAAAAAATAAAGTTTCACCGCATAAACTAAGGTTAGCAAGCCTAAGACAACGCGTTCAAATGTGAAGTTCTGCTTGGATACGTGCAGAAGTTCATGTACAATGCCGACAAAAGATAAAGAAACGTCAACAATATTTCTGCACAAAGTTACAGCTGAAATACATTCGCACTTGAAAAAACACAGAAAACAAATATAGATTCTATGCAAAAACATACATATTGGTTGGGTTGAAAATTACCAATACATTACACAACACAAAATATCCTCTCCATCTGAAACCAGCAACCCAGCCACATCTCAAAGCATAAGTTCAAGTCTACGATCATATGTTGGGGCCCAAAAATAAACAACAAAAAAAATCAAGCAGTTCAACCATAACCGAGGGAGAAGTTCAGGTACATCTGTTGGGGCAAAAACATTCAACACATGGATACTGAAAACGACGCAGTACATTGAAATTCACAAAGCCAAATCATTCTTCACACCAAATACATTTGTTCACAATATAATAATTAATAGTGTTGCACCTATAGGTACACAAATCACTAAAACATTGTTACAACCAAATCTTTATGGAATTGTTCCAATCATTATCAAACCTAAAAATCTGTACGAAATCAAATCTACAATGAAACTAATGCTTCGAATTCACGGGCCAAAGGACTGGATCTCTTTGGGGAGCTCTGAACGCATGACTTCATTCTTCTCGCTATAAATCAGAGTGTGCATGAACTCAGCCTTCCAGTCATCTGCAGCAGTCTGCTAACAAAGAAAATGAAACGATGGTTTAGTAACGGATATCTAAAACCACAGCAGGAGCGTCTCAGCAAAAACACACAATAAAAATTAAAGGATGATGAGACAAGAAGAAATACAAAACATACTTCCACATCACCAAAATCTTCAACAATCTCATCGCCATCATATGAACAGCAGAATTTCACAACAAAGAAACCACAATCATTATTCTTCTGCTTCGGAACATCAATAAAGGTCGGCCTCTTTGCAATAGTCACCCAGTTAGGCTGCTTGCTCGCTTTGTACGCAGCCTTGTCGTACACCTCCTCGAGCAACCCAACAAATCTCTTGATCTGCCAGAAATAACAAAATTAGATGAAGTCAAAAACATGTTAACCAAAATAGTTAAGTTCAGGTACATAAAAAAGCGACACTTGCATAAGATCCACCTAAACAAATAGCAGAAGTTCAACTTCCAAATGATACTCAGTTCAAGCAGTATTACCAAAACAGAGACAATAACATATTTTGTCAACACAAGGCATAATAAACTTCGTGTCAAACAAGAGAATGTGAAAGGAGGTTCGGGCTAAGAAACACTCACGATATTCTGACAGTCCCCGTGGAAACTCGTTCGCGACATTTCCATATTAGCGTAAGGAAGTGAATCAAGGATGTCAATGCTCCCACGATATCTATTCACCACGTACACTGTAGTGCGCCATTGTGCCAATTGGCTTGAATAGAATCAAGAAAACCTGCCAAGAATGAAAGGACTGGTGAACACAAACTATAAAAGCATATGTACTGAAGAACCGACATGAACAAAAACTTCTTGACAAACTCAGCAAAAGGATGCACATGAAATTAAAAAAAGCAAGAGTTATGAAAACCTAACAAGCTTTGCGTTAAGAAGGTCTTCTTCCTTGCGAACAAACATTGGGAGGAGACCAGCAGATTTTTTTGCATCAAACTTTGGAACTGTTGTAGCATAGAAATCATACTCCAGGCAGTACTGTGCATTCACAAAAACACAATTAAAACACCTCCCAAATGCCACTACAACAAAACTAAGGCAAAAAAGGAGATAAGGGTGCAAAGAACTAAAACCTGTATGAAGTAGGGACTAAGTACAACACTGTCAGCACTAGTGAATATCTCAGAGGTCTCCGGCTTATCCTTCCACAAATTTATGAGATAATACATTATGTCTCCTTCCATCTGCTGCCCTTCACCGAAAAGCGTATAAAGGACATGTCATGTGAGGTCAATCACATTCGCATGGATGGTAAAAATGCAGTAGCTTGTCCTGCAAAATACAAAAGGATGGTAAAAAATATTAGAAGTTCAGATACAACAACAAAATAGAAGTTCAGATACTATAACTCAAAAGGCAAGAGGAGGCATAAAACAGAAGTTCAGATACTACAACAACGGCAGTTCAGACAATACAACAACAGAAGTTCAGACACTATAACTTCAAGGCAAGGGAGAAATGAACAGAAGCCCACATACTGCAACAACAGAAGTTTCAGACACAGAGTAGCATCTCTGGCAGCAACAAAGTTAAGAAGAAGAAAACTCACTCAGAATACTTCTCCAGACCGTCTTTACTCAGCACATACTATTTCAACTTCCGGGCCTCGGATAGATGAGGGTAACTGTATTTTTTCAGGGGAGCGACATGAGAACGCCACTTTAAAGGCAATCTTGATTCTCTCTTGGAGGAAGTTATGTTCCCAAACTCAACTATCGGTTTCCTCCTGGTGATGACAACATTCTTCCCACCTCTACCAGCAACAGTACCAGCAGCACATTTAACATTCTTCGGGTAAGCAATCTTCTCAAATTCATCATCGGACGAAATCACTTTTGCTTCGGCTGCTTCGCTTGCATCAGCCTTCCTGTAGCAAGGGGTTTTTGGAGTACCACGAATACCACCAGCCTGCTTCCCCAACTTGGAAGGAATAAGGGTCCGAGGTCTATCATCTTCTATCGGAGTTGTACTCATTGGTTCCTCCCTAGGCTGGTATTCCTGTGACCTAAGGAATGAGTAGTGGTAATCGGTCAACTCCAGCGGATCCACTGTCAAAGAAAAATGGAAGAGAAAACATCACCATTAAATATGATTGAAGTTCAGGAACAACACAATGTGCAGTCCAACTAATAAAGATGACATGGTTATTACTCAAGCTGACCTAAAAAAATTAGTTGCAGTAAAAAACTAAATGAAGTTCAGGCACAACCAAAGGCATAGTTCAAGATAAACCAATGAACTGGAAATCATTCAACTACAGCTAACAAAACCATAGAAAGGCATCATCTCTGAATTTCAATTAGAAAGATAATGCTCATGTACATTTAAGCAATGGAAGGACAGAAATTACTGAAACAAAACACACAAGCAAAATTGAAAAGATAGAAATGAAGTTCATGTACAAAGAAAATGCTCCTCTCCTTCCGAAACCAGCAGCCCAGCCAAATCTCAAGCAGAAGTCCAAGTTCAGAGAAAAATATGAAGTTCGGGTAGAATAAAAGTTGCAGTGCAGGTAAGCAGTCCAAGTTCCAAATACTTACATGTGTAGTAGCCAAACAGAGCTTGGAAGTCTGTCTCAAACAGGTTAGAAGGAGCGATTGAGTACAACCACGTCTTCCTGATATCTGCGATATTCTCATGGGAATAATTTGCAAGAACTCCGTCATGATACGAATTAACATTCGTAAGCATGAAGAATCCGCATTCGATACTGCCATCAAACGCAGTAAAAGAATAGTGTTAGAACATAAAAAGAAAGCCAACGAATTAAACATGTCGTAGCTTAAGTACAACTACAGTTAAACAAATGTGGTAAAGAGAAAAAGTGGAATTGATACTTTTTGCTGCCGGGGGACATCAATCCAATCCAGAGGGAAATGGTCGATGGTAAGAGCACTGAAGGGTGTCTCCCTATCGTTGCTGGCATCCTTCCAAAGCCTCTTGATGTTGTCGGTCATCCGCCGAAATAGGCGTACCGCACATTCATCTTCTGGTCCATAATAGGAGTCGAGAAGCTGGAACCTTGAATTCTTTAGGTCAAGAAATATTGAAACCCAATGACCAACACCACCCATGGAAGTAGGAAACTCAGGCAGGTCAAAAGTGGGGAAAACAACCTGAAACATCATAAACACACGAATCATTAAAAAAACTGAGAATTAATATCAAATGGTACAAAGAAAAATAAAACAAATATTAACACAGTGGATCGCACTGCAAAACTAATACAGAAGCAAAGAATAAGATATTGCATACCGAATCATGTGCATCCATGCTATCTGGACCACTCGCCATGAAGTACTTCCTCACACGGGAATCAAATTGACCTCTGAAAATCTTGTCTTAAAATAATGCAGACAACACCAACATATCAAAAATACAAAAATGAGACAAACAAGTTTTAACTAAAATAGTAAGGAACAAAACAGAAAAGAAATCACTATATGGTTGACTTACACAAACCCAATACGGCGTGATGAGTTTATCCGATCCCTGGTACTTCGCACGTAGACAGTAGAGTGCATACTCAGCCACATTAGATCGAAGCATTCCACGATGACCAAAAGATATTGCAACTTCTTCGACAGAAGCTTCACACTCCTTGTTTTGGAGCATAATCATTGATCTAAAACAAGCGAATAGAAAGTAAAACAAGTTCAGCAGCAGGAACTCAGGAAGTTCATAACACATTTTAGCTCAGAAATTCAGCTATATCACAACAGGCAGTACAGTACAAAAGAGGCCAGAAGTTCAGCACCAGAGAAGTAAAACAAGAAGTTTAGGTACAAAGATTTGAGAAGTTCAGGTATGAAACTACAGACTGTTCACAGGGGGTACATGGATGATGTAAAATATTGAGCAGCTGCACTCACCTCTTCGAACGATCATTCTTAAGCCTAGTTACACTATAATAAAAGTCATCAACCTTCTTTCGGATGACAGCAAGGTCGCTATCTGCTCACCAAAAAGAAATAGCAATTAAGAGCAACACTCAAGCACATAGATTCACGACAGTTTCAATTAAGACCAACATTCAAGCACAAACATTCAAAACATAAGCACATCTCAGCTGCTACATCAGAAAAGAGAAAACCACAAAATCATAGACATCACAACCCATGCATTACAAACCTCCACCCACATAGAAAACAGGTTCACTTAACATTCTTTACAACCCACACGACAAACAACAAAACCAGAAGTTCAACTTAGACCACACAGGCAGTTCACAGGGGATATCATGGACTAAACCAAACAACAAAAAGGAAGGGGATGGGGAAAGAAGAGAGAAGCATGCTCCTCTCTTCATGGATCCTTGCCTAGACCAGTGGCAGCACTGGAATGATCAACCTCCTCTCCATAGCTATCGCTTTCGGTATCTTCATCGTCGTCTCCAGTAGACGTTGCAGCATCGTCGAAAAGGACACCAGCAGCAGCTGGAGCAACTGGAGAACCTGAAACAAGAAAAACTTTTGGTTGTGTCTGTACAGCATCAACATCAACTGATGGCTCTGCTGCAGGAGACTTCTCCGGGCTTGCAGCAACACTACCACCAGTTTCAACAGCAGACTCAACAGGATCTTTCTCCAAAATGATGTCTCCAGTTGTCTTGCCCTGCTCAGCATCAGAAACCTTAGCGCTAATGGATGACTAAGGTTCAGTTAGGTCCACCCCGTCGGAGCAGCCGGTGCCTAAGACAGACATGTCTGCAACCTTCTCTGGAGGAACACTAACATCATCATTCTGCTGCTGCAAAAAGAAACAGAAAGTCATTACAAAGGGCTGACTGAACCTCATGCACAGGGGCGCAACAAGTCCGTCTCAGGGGCAACAAGACAAATGGACAAGAAAAATGGTACCTTATTTTCACTGCCATGAACCTCATCAACTATTAAGCCACTAGCGGGAGCAGGTTCATGCACAGGGGCAGCCTCATGCACAGGGGCAGCCTCATGCACAGGAGCAGCTTCATGCGCAGGTAAAACATCCTCCTCAACCCTAGCATCATCATCAACAACCTACAAAAAAAATCATGTAGAAAACAAATACCTAATCAACAGAAATTCAGATTGCATAATCAGAGAAGGTCAGCTATCACAACTGACACATAATGGAAGTCCAAATATAGTAAACATAGCAGGTCAGATATCAAACTACTCTAAGATACAAAAGGGAACAAAAAAGGGCCAGTCATGGAAGTTCAGGTGCTGTAGCAGTTGAAGTTCAGGTTCTATAAACAGAGAAGGTCACCTAGGAACACTAGTGCTAAAAAGAAACAGTTTACGACACATGAAATCAATAACGGTCGCCTATGACTACAAACAGTAATGACTGAAAGCTAACATTGAACATTATTGCAAAGAAATATCAAAAGCCAACATAAACAAACCTCTTTGGTATGCTCCACGTGGCCTCCTTCACGACCCGAACAAACAGAATACTGCCTCTGAATTTGTCTCACAACAACACTTGCCTCATCTTCAAAAGGCTTGCAACGAGCATCCTGCATTTCCTTCAACAGCCCAACGCTAGTCCGGAGGTGGGAAGTGCTCTTACGAAGCTATTCAAGAAATCTAGCTTCAATAGATAAGGCCTCCTTCAAAGACTCAGCATCAAAACCGTGTCCGGGAGGAAGAATCCCATCAACGCGACTAAGACGCTCAGTAGTTGAAGGAACACGAGCCAACTCCCCACAAACAGTTTCAAGAAGACTGTCAATCCTAACTAGAGAAACATTGGCAACTTCAAACAAATTCTCGGAAGAAACGCCACCTGCAGCACTCACACGGGCAGAAGAACCTCTTGGATCTACAGGGGGGCACCGGTATTAACATCTCGGGAGAATTCAAATCTTGGGGAAGTTCCACTCCCTAGGCCGGCAGAATGAGGCATAGTTAGAATAGGATGTTCAATAACCCTAAAGAACGCAACCTCAGCCTGTGTCTTCCACTGCATACAAAAACAAAAGTCAACGCGTCAGAAAACAAATGAAGGAACATGGGAACAAAAAATATACAAGACAATACCAGAAGTTCAAGTTAAACTACACAAGAAAGAATAATGCAGATAAACACTCACAGGCAGTCTCCCAAACACCCAATTGGCTGAGTCATCATCACCCTTCGTGACCAAGTTAGCCGCAACAAGCTCAAGAAGCTTGACCTTATCCATGAAATTGATGCGAGGGGTCCTCAAGTCAATATTAGGCATCTTGCCAATGATAAGGCAGTCCAGATACATAAGAAGCGGCGCGATGGCACAACCTGTGACAGCTTTTCCTCTGCTAGTACCTTGCTGATACCTAACAACAGCACTCCGAATATCACCAACTGGCGGTAGTCCATGTCTGCCATATCCTCAAACACAAGGTTCTCGGCCATTGCTGCCTCCTTGGACACTCGTGTAGACGTTCCAGGGATAACCACCTTCATGAAAACAATAAGGTAAAACACCTGCAGAGCAAGATCATCCTTTGTCTCATCCTTCACAAGTTCAGCGAGGATATTCTTCAAATCCTTTGTCTTGATGTCGTCACTCCTAGCATACCCAAGCTTGCCCTTCAACCTCATAACAGCATCATTGAAATCATCATTAGAGGGCCTAGGGGGGGTACGATTACCTTGAGGGAACCCAAAGAGATGGTGAATAGCATCACTTGTAATACGTATAACCTTGTTCGCCTC
This sequence comes from Aegilops umbellulata, assembly GCA_032464435.1. Lineage (NCBI taxonomy): Eukaryota > Viridiplantae > Streptophyta > Magnoliopsida > Poales > Poaceae > Aegilops > Aegilops umbellulata. The sequence goes on from CP136056.1 coordinate 485,689,157, forward strand.
ACCCATGTCCAAAATCATGGTTGAAGGGTCAATCCTCGTGTAGATGTTGCCCATCAAAGGACGAGAAATGTTGGAATCAACCTTCAAGTCAAACACACAACCAAAACCAGCCTTGATAACCCTCGTCTTGTGCCTATCTTGTAGCATTTTCGCACACGTATTGACCTCTCCTAGTGAGCAGCGAACCGTCTTGTTAAAATGTTTCGCCTGACCTCCTCCTTGGCCACCTTCTTCGGGCGCTTTGCCTCCTCTCTTCCTCCTCTCAGGCAGCTCCACAAGCTGATACTGAAAAAATACATTGACAAGGAAAAAAGGCAGAACAATGAGACACACAAGCTTCACCAAAATTCCACTAATGCCTACATACGCACTACATCTGAGAAGTCCAACTATGTTTACATAGGCAGTACAACCATGTATGACCAGAAGTAAAGATGCTTTCAAATTGTTGGAAATTTACAAAGCAGAAGTTCAACCTTGTATACCAAGGCAATAATCAAACATGTATCTCAGAAGTCCAACTATGTCTACATAGGCAGTACAACCTTCTGAGAACTACTACAACAATAGCGACAAATGCTCTAAAAATAGTAAACATGAGACATTCATACCTGATTAGTGGCAGCAGCATCATCGTCGTCGTCCTCATCATCGGCATTGAAATCAACATCATCCTTGTCCTCTGGATTAACACGAGAACGCTTCTTCACACCCTTGTTGACCTTTGAAGGTGGAACCTTGCACTTCATGCCGCATTTCTTCCCCTTACTAGATGCACCAGCACCAAGCGAAGAAGGTGTAGGCGCGGCAGTGGCAAGCACACGAGGACTACGGCGTGGCGTACCACCAAGGCCTATCCCTTCATCTTCAACAACTTCTACAGGCCTTGAAACACGTGGGCTCCTCCGAGGAGTAACTTCACCAACTACTAACTTCCTCACAGCTGTCTTCTTGATTTTCTTCTTAACAGGGACAACCGTGCCATCACTGCCACACGACACGTCTTCATCAACAGTGAGCTCAGCCGCATGAACAGATCCAGGAACATAAGAACCTTTCTCAAAGCGGGCCACCCTCTTCTTGTCAAAATCTTCTTGCTTCTTCCTCTTAGGTTGGTCCTCCAGGATAAGCTGAAGAGGCACATCCTTGGGTTGCGTGACAGGTTCAGTGCCATCAACAGACTGCGACTGCATCTCTGACATCTGAAGAGAGCACAAAGGATCTGGAACGGAATCACAACCTTTGACTGGCGGAGCCCCCTCCTCAGCAGCAGCAGGGGTTTCTGATAAACCCAACTCAGATAAAACATCGTTGATGGTGTTCACAGCTTCCTCCTCTGTGGACACATCTGCAAAGAACACAAAAAATCGAAGCAAAAAAGTCAGGAACAAAAACAAAAACAACCGACATGAACAAGCTAAAAAACATGGCTCAAAACTTTAAAATGAAAAGAAAAGGGGTTTCACATACTAGGTGAAGCAAGAGCTGCAGAAGCAAGATCCTCGAGGCTTGAAAAATTCTCAAGGCTCGAAATAACCTCGGCAATTACAGTCAAAGGGATAACGGGTGATTTAGCCGCATCAAATATTGGAGCATTAGTATTAACCTCTGAAGCTCCATCTTGATCGCAGGCATTTTTTTCAGAACTATTAAACTCATCACCAACTACAAAAAGTGCAAGTAAAAAGGCAGTTGAGTTCTAATGCACAATCCTACACCAAAAGGACTTCTACTTTGACAACAATGTCCAATACCAAGAAGTTCAACAGTACCTAACAAAACAGTAAACACAACAAACTAAATATAAAAACAATCTACACCAGAGGGGCTACTACATATAACATGAATGTCCAGAAGTTCAACGATATATAACAAAGCAGTAAAACAAAATGTGCATACCAGAAGTTCAACCAAATTTCATTATAAACAAACAATAATTAAAACCAGAAGTTCAACTATGTGACCCAAGCAAGTAGCACATAAAAAAGATGTAGCATGACCACAAATAGTATTTCACAGGCAAACTACATATCAATACCATCAACATGATAACAAAAAAAACAAAGATATACACTACAAATATGAAACATATGGGAAGTCCAACAACACTTGGTGACATAGTTTCACCTGCAAAATCATCAACTACAAAGTAAGTAAACACTATTCTAACTCGAACTAATGGTAAAAAGCATACACATAACCTTTCCTAGAAGTTCATACTATTAAGAATGGCAGTCCAACATGAATACTAAGTGAAGATATGGGCAGACATATATAAGAATAATGCTATTTAAAATACAAGATACACCTACATTAAGATACCTGGAGAAGGTTTTGAAGCCATGACAACACAACCGCCTTGATGAATGCAACTCCAAACAGTAGAACAACCTGCTAAAAACAAGGGATTGATTGCATATAGTTAGCAAGTACAAAATCATACAACAAAATACAAAAAAACCCGAATCAAACCCTAGAATGAAACAACCAGAACATACCAACAAGTATAAAAAGATGAACAGTAGCACATCTAGGCAAGCATAAACAAAAACAAATAATCCATAAACTATCTAGCATGTGAGAGACACAATATAGACCTCGAAATCAAAAACACTCAAACAAATTAGATACATCAGATCCAGCATCACACGACACCCTCTCTTACATGCATCTGAATGCTGAAATCAAGAAAGGGAAATGAAATCCACACAATCCTGAAGGGACAAATATCACACACAAGCATCGCATAGACAAATTTGACCACGGGGGAATGCAATCCACCCACCACACTCACAAGAACCCTACCTAATCTACCACCAAACCATCAGAAGAAGGGGGTAGAGAGGCAGACGCGAGAGCACACAGGAGGCAGACTCGGCAGATCTGGCGAAACTAGAAGCAAGCATTAGGGTGGGGCAGCACTTGTACCTCTCCAGACGACCCCCGCACACATGAATCCATGGCGGTTCTTCAACTCCCCACGATGCCACATGCACCTTGCAACCACGCAGGCAGTTGCCGCCCTCGCTTCGGAGCAGGAGAGAGCGGGGCGTGGGGGAGAAATAGGAGCGGGGGCATGCGCCGGTTACTCCACTCATGAGGGCAGGGGATAGGGGCGGAGAAATCGGGAGGAGTTGCAGGCGACAAAGGCAGCGGAGCGATGGAGAGGGGGGAGAGAGCGAGCAAGAGGGGTTTTGTGGCAGGTGGTGGCGAGGGAGATGGTCAATTAATGCCTCTCTGTCGTGGTACTTGCAACGTAGGACAAATTACAGTTTTACCCCCCCCCCCAACAGCTAAAAAGTAAATACATCTATAGATAAATGAATGCACCATTTCAATGCATCTATTATAATGAGATAAGATCACACAACAGCACTGATGATATCCTTAAAACCAAAAATAGATGGCAAATACACTACCAAAGGAAGAAACATACATACATAAATATGCACCTAAAAAAACAAGAGAAAGAAGTTCAAAAAATAAAGAACAGAAGTTCAAGTACTCTAATAAAAGAAGTAAAGGAATAAGAATAAATAAACCCAAAGAAACAAAAAGGAGAAGTTCAAGTACAAAAACAGATGAAGTTCATATCTAACTAAAACACACACCCTAAACCCTAAAAGCCCTAAGATAGATAGTGGGGTCACGGATGTGACGGACTCGCCTCCGCATGCGACGACGCGGCACACCGCATCGTCGCCTGCTCCAGCTCGGTCCTGTCTCGGCCTCGCAGGAGGAGGGGAGGGGGTCCCTCCCCCCTCACCCCTGCTCGGCCTCGCGCTACCGCATTGCTGCGCGCTAGGATTTGACAGGACGCAATGCGGTCATTCTGTTTCCACCCCCAACGCACGCACCCTAAACCCTAAAAACCCTAAGATAGATAGTGGGGTCACGGATGTGACGGACTTGCCTCCGCATGCGACGACGCGGCACGCCGCGTCGTCGCCTGCTCCGGCTCGTTCCTGTCTTAGCCTCGCAGGGGGAGGGGAGGGGGTCCCGAGCCCCCCCTGCTCGGCCTCGCGCTACCGCATTTGTCAATACGCGCAATGCCGATTTCAATGTCTACAAAATATTTAACTCCAAAAAATAACAACCTCAAATTAACATGTTAAAAACGATTATCACAGAGAAGTTCAGGATAGTTATTCAGTGAAGAACAAAAACTATTATAAGTACAAAAACATACTAGAAAAAATAAAAAAATACGCATATCCATTGCCAATTACATGGCTGTTCATGGGACTAAGTCAAAAAAATCCAAACCAATGCAAAGAATGAAAAGTAACATAAAAAAGAAGGAAATACAAAGGACTCGCTTTATTACTTTGCAAAGAAGGAAAAGCAGAAGTTCACGTATAAACAACATAGAAGTCCAGCTTCTACAACGACCCTTACATGATCTGGAAAAAGTGCATGCATACTTGGGCAAAGATCTAGTGAGTTTCACGTTAAAAACATACTGAAGTTCTACCACTGTTCGAAGTATGCAATCATGTTACAAAAGAATAAGTAAGATATGCATTTATATTTGGGAATAATCCCATAGTTGCCCACGGAACAAACTCAAACCCAAATTAGAAATTTGAAAATTACAAAAAAAGAAAAAGAAAAAAGAAAAAATAGAGCGCGATGCTGCACCGCCTTGCAATGTGAAAACCAGGAAGTTCAATCACTGGTACCATAGAAGTCCAACTAATACCACAAAATGTGGATGATCCAAAAAAATAATCCCAAAGACAGAATAAATATAAAAATGATGATTTGTGTGTCTATGGACCAGCTCCACATTTACGTATTATGAGTACTCTAAGAAACAAAAACGACGGAAGTAAAAACATGCATAAAAACGACGGAAGTTCTAGCACAAAAGGTGTAGAAGTCCAATTCGTAAGACAGACAGTAGAATCATTGGAAAAATACATGCTATCGAATTTGTTTTTAGATTTAATCACTTGGGTGATTACACCTTCTCAGTCCGTGACCTCAAACGATATCCTACTCCGCCCTAACATCAAAATGACAAAGCCACCAAGCTGTCTCATCGAAGAACCGGAACCAACACGGGCGGACACGAGATCCAATCGCCCGATTTCAGGGGTGTATTCGCCTGCCCGATCAAATTAACAACGCATGAACGGTCCAATCTCACTACTGCAATCAAACCCGCCCTCTATATTCAAATAAAAATAACAAATCCACTGAAGCCGCGGAACCAGTCCCGCAGACGAAGAACACAGAACTCGGAATCAAATCTGTTGAAATTAACAACAAATTGTCCATGAAACTCTTACCTACACCAAATTCCCATCATGTTAGAGGTTCTAGAACATCCAATGAACGCATTAAACTTGTAAACAGACACAGGTTCATCAGCCCCAAGAGTGAATCCGCCAAAATGCAAAATTATGAATAAAAATGAGCATTTAGATGCAGGTATGGGTATCTGGATTACAGTCACATCCCAGACAACACAACCGGCCGGAATAATTCGCGAGGGAAGCCACGGTTGCAAAGATAGACCAAAGTTCAGGTTCGTACACACGGAAGTTCAAACGCGTTACTCGGGAAGTTCAAGTTGTGATCAGAATATTATTCTGATCCCGTGATCAGAATAGTGTTTATGTATGTATGTATGTATATATATATATATATATATATATATATATATATATATATATATATATATATATATATATATAGTTGGGGAATGCAGTAATTTCAAAAAAAATCCTACGCACATGCAAGATCATGGTGATGCATAGCAATGAGAGGGGAGAGTGTAGTCCATGTACCCTTGTAGACCGTAAGCGGAAGCGTTATGGCAACGCGGTTGATGTAATCGTACGTCTTCACGATCCGACCGATCCTAGTACCGAAAGTACGACACCTCAGCGATCTGCACACGTTCGTCTCGGTGACGTCCCACGAACTCTCGATCCAGCTGAGTGTCGAGGGAGAGCTTCATCGGCACGACGGCGTGATGACGGTGATGATGAAGCTACCGGCACAGTGCTTCGCCTAAACACTGCAAAGATATGACCGAGGTGGATTATGGTGGAGGGGGCACCGCACACGGCTAAGACAATGTTTGTTGTTGTGTTCTAGGGTACCCCCTGCCCCCGTATATAAAGGAGCAAGGGGGAGGCCGGCCGGCCCTAGGGCGCGCCAAGGAGGGGAGGAGTCTGAGGGAGTCCTGGATTAAGTGGTCGGGCGTCCGGCCTATTGGACATGGGCCGGACTGATGGGCTATGGAGATACAAGACCGAAGACTCTTACCCGTGTCCGGATGGTACTCTCCTTGGCGTGGAAGGCAAGCTTGGCGTCCTTATATGAAGATTCCTTTCTCTGTAACCGACTTTGTATAACCCTAGTCCCCTCCGGTGTCTATATAAACCGGAGGGCTTAGTCCGTAGAGAGAAGAATCATAGTCATACAGGCTAGACTCTTAGGGTTTTAGCCATTACGATCACGTGGTAGATCTACTCTTGTAATACTCATATTCATCAAGATCAATCAATCAGGAAGTAGGGTATTAGCTCCATAGAGAGGGCCCGAACCTGGGTGAACATCGTGTACCCCGTCTCATGTTACCATCAACCTTAGACGCATAGTTCGGGACCCCCTACCTGAGATCCGCCGGTTTTGACACTGACATTGGTGCTTTCATTGAGAGTTCCGCTCTAACGTCGAAGACAGGATTGATGGCTCGCCTTGTTATCAAGGACAGTATCACCGCCGAAGGCGCCCTGACCTCAGGCCAAACCCTCCGGTTGGGCGGCTTCACCATGACCGCCCCCACGGCCGTTAAGCCAATGATGACTTCTCGGGTCATCGACAACCCCCTCCGCGTTAGCTCCGAATACTCTAAGCAGATGGATCCGGTTGAGTTATCGTCTTTGAATGAGCTCCTAGATCGCATCGCCTCCCTGGGGGTCGCTACAGACTACGATCGGATTGGGCTTAAGCCCGACCAGAGAGAAATTAAATCCCCGTCGATCACCCACCAGATAGCGGTAGTTGAGGAGCAAGATGACAACTCTTCCTCTATATTGAGGATGAACTGTGTTCGGATTTCCAAGCTCGAAGAGCTAGACACATGCCTTTGGAAAGACATAGCCCGCCCTCCGGACCTAGAATCGGACGACGGGCCTGAAAAATCAGTTAACATCCTCGAGCCCGAGCTATTATGTTCGGGAGTTCTTCAAACTCCGGATTCCTTATTGGGTCAGGGTTTAGATGTAAAGCCACCCACCCACCCAGATAGACGCGATCTCACGTACATACGCCAGTAGTCTCAGGAAACAATCCATCACTTTTGGGCCAGATTCCTCCTTGGCAAAGACAAGATTAAAGATTGCCGCGACAAAGATGCGATCTCAGCATTCTGCAATAATTGCACAGACAAAGGACTCCTCAACGCCATCAATCGTTGTCGCGTATTACACTTCGCTGACTTGGCAACCATCATACAGAAGTACTGTGCAATGGAAAGCGCCTGGAAAACTCAGGCAGCTCTCTGGGAACCACCGGTTTCCACTCAACCCTTCATCCGAGCAAAAAGGGTGCACCCTCACGGTGCACCAGATCCAATAGTAAAGAAATCTAAGCACATCACAGGGTGCAAAACTGTTTTGGAGGGATGGCTCGATAGGACATGCAAAATACATGCAACACCGGACACCATACTACCCCACAACCTTAGAGCATGTTGGATACTCCGGCAAGTAGCCAAGAGCGGCGAGGATATCCTCACCAAAAATACACCAGTGCAACACTCCCCGGAAGATCACGACCCCATCGTATTGATAGTCTTCGAGACTTTTGCTTCAAACAATCGGCGTAAAAGGGCTTTCCACGACCTTGCCGAAGTCTGCCAAGTCGCAGCAATAAACCCTTGGAACGACACGACCATAACTTTCAATGCCAGTGACGAACCAAAGTTCCGGACAGTCCGGGCACCAGCCGCCTTGGTCCTCAATCCAATTGTGGACAGGTTTTGGCTCACCAAAGTGCTCATGGACGGCGGTAGTGGATTAAACCTCATCTACGAGGATTCGCTCAATAAAATGGAAATAGACAGGAACCGCATTGAGCAAAGTAGCACGACCTTCCGGGGAATAATTCCTAGTTGGGAGGCGCGATGCACTGGAAAAATCACGCTCAACGTGGTATTCGGCACACCGGAGAATTATCAGTCCGAAGAGATAACCTTCCAAGTGGCTCCTTTCAACAACGGATATCACGCCCTACTGGGGCGAGATGCATTTAGACGTTTCCAAGCTATACCTCATTACGGGTACATGAAGTTCAAGCTATACCTCATTACGTTTCCAAACGGTATCATCACTCTTACCAGTGATCCGGACATAGCACTCCACACCAAAAATAAAACCGCATCCCTGGCCCTCGAGGCATTGTCTGAAATACTCGCGGACGAAGAGCTAACCACGCTGCGCTCTACTGTGGATAGGGATGACGTAATCCTGGACAAACGACCCAAATCCACCTCCTTTAAACCAGCAGATGAAATAGTCAAATTTCAAGTCCACCCGAGGGCCCCAAGAAGACAGCATCCATCGGGGCACAACTCGACCCAACGGTCGATGCCGCACTATGAGAGTTCCTGCATGGGAACTGGGACATATTCGCCTGGCACCCTTTTGATATGCCAGCAATCCCGCGCAGGCTGGCCGAACACAGCCTCAATATTTTAAAGGGATATAAACCGTTCAAGCAAACACTGTGACATTTTTCCGAACCCAAATGACAAGCTATGGGGGAGGAGCTAGCCAAGTTAGTCGAGGCCGGATTCAGCAGAGAAATAAAACACCCGGACTGACTAGCAAACCTGGTAATGGTATCAAAGAAGGATAAATCCTGGCGCCTATGCGTCGATTTCAAAGACCTCAACAAGGCTTGCCCTAAGGATCCCTTCCCCCTCCCTCGCATCGATCAGATTATTGATGCAACCGCAGGACATGACTCACTGTGTTTCCTCGACGCATACTCCGGATACCATCAAATCAAGATGAAGGAGTCCGATCAAGCTGCAACGGCATTCATTACCCCATATGGGCCTTTCCGCTTCAACACTATGCCTTCCGGGCTCAAAAACGCTGGCGCCACCTACCAACGCATGATTCAAACATGCCTGGAGAAACAGATCGGTAAGACAGTTGAAGCATATGTGGATGATGTCATCATCAAAACCAGGCACGTCGATTCATTGATAGACGATTTACGTCTCACATTCGACAACCTCCGTACATATGACATCAAGCTCAATCCGGAAAAGTGTGTTTTTGGCGTCCCCGCCGGAAAACTACTGGGCTTTATCGTTTCCAATAGAGGAATTGAGGCAAATCCAGCCAAAATTCGAGCTTTGTCACAACTGGCTACGCCAACAGACCTTAAACAGTTCCAAAAACTCGTGGGATGCGTGGCAGCTTTAAGCCGTTTTATATCCAGATTGGGAGAAAAAGCATTGCCACTCTACCGCCTTCTCCGACACACCGACCACTTCGAGTGGACGCATGTGGCAACGGCCGGACTGGAGGAAATAAAGGCCCTTTTAGCGAGCAACCCAATCCTGGCCGCGCCGAACATCGGCGAACCCATGTTATTATACATATCGGCAACACACCAAGTGGTGAGCGCCGTGCTCGTTGTTGAGCGAGAGCAGGATGGACACAAATTCCCGCTCCAGAAACAAGTATACTACGTATCCACTATGCTCACACCGTGCAAATCCTGATACCCTCATTACCAAAAAAATAGCATACACGGTCTTCATGGCATCCCGGAAGCTGCGACACTACTTTCAAGAGTGCTCGATTATGGTGGCTTCTGCGGTACCACTCAACGACATAACAAACAACCGCGATGCCACAGGCCGAATTGCTAAATGGGCCACTGAGCTCCTTCCATTCTACATAACATACAAACCGTGCCGAGCCATTAAATCCCAAGTACTGGCTGACTTCATCGCCGAATGGACAGAGGCCGAACTCCCTAAAGAGTACGACACGTATTCCAACTGGGTTATGTACTTTGATGGTTCCAAAATGTTGGCGGGGTTAGGGGCGGGCGTTGTCTTGACGTCCCCCATTGGAGACGTAGTCCGGTACGTACTCCAAATATTATACACAGACTCCAACAATGCAGCCGAATATGAGGCCTTACTGCATGGACTTCGGATGGCCGTCTCCATGGGCATACAACGCCTGGAAGTGCGCGGGGACTCAAACCTCACAATATCTCAAATAAATGGAGATTTCGATGCCAAAGACCCGATGTCGGTGTCAAAACCGGCGGATCTCAGGTAGGGGGTCCCGAACTATGCGTCAAGGTCGGATGGTAACAGGAGACAAGGGACACGAAGTTTACCCAGGTTCGGTCCCTCTCGATGGAGGTAAAACCCTACTCCTGCTTGATTAATATTGATGATATGGGTAGTACAAGAGTAGATCTACCACGAGATCAAGGAGGCTAAACCCTAGAAGCTAGCCTATGGTATGATTGTGTATGATGATGATTCTGTCCTACGGACTACAACCCTCCGGTTTATATAGACACCGGATAGGGTTAGGGTTACACAGAGTCGGTTACAATGGTAGGAGACCTTGAGTATCCGCATCTCCTAGCTTGCCTTCCACGCCAAGGAAAGTACCATCCGGACACGGGACGAAGTCTTCAATCTTGTATCTTCATAGTCCAAGAGTCCGGCGAAGGTATAGTCCGGCTACCCGAACACCCCCTAATCCAGGACTCCCTTAGTAGCCCCCGAACTAGGCTTCAATGACGACGAGTCCGGCGCGCAAATTGTCTTTGGCATTGCAAGGCGGGTTCTTTCCTGAATTCTATGTACCTGTACGAATAATGTCCGATTTGTCTTAGCGCTCCTCGGCTTCTGGGCCCAATAATGGTTGCCTTCCATGTGTTGAACGAATGCGAAAAGCCTGGGGCGTTCTTACATCCACACCCCTAGCCATATAAACGAGCCGCCTATTTAACGGGATGGGGATTTAGATCCGAACCGCATCTTCTCCTCTCCACGAGTTATCATCAGAGCTTTCCCAGCTAAGGTCCATTCCAACATGGCCAGCCGTCGCAGCTCCTCCCCTTGCCCCTCCGATCCTAAGCCCGGGGATTGGGAGAGTTGCACCATTCCGCATAGCAAGTTAGTGTCGCTTCAGGCCAAGGGATTTCTCCCTCAGGCATACATGATCCCGGTTCGAGCCGGTCTCGCCACCTACCGTGGCGGAAAACAAGCGGAGAACACCCCCAATCCCTCTAAAGGAGAACGGGTGTGCCTTGTTCCCTATCTGATAAGGGGACTGGGATTTCCAATCCATCCATTTCTCCGCGGGCTTCTGGAGTTCTACGGCCTCCAGCTGCATCATCTCACGCCCGGCTCCGTGTTACACATTGCGGGCTTCGTTGCCCTTTGTGAGCTATTTTTAGACGTCGAGGCTCATTTCACGCTGCGGAAGAAGATATTCTGCCTGGTGCCCCGTTCTCAAGAGGGGTCTATATACCAAGTGGGCGGAGCCGAAGTATGGCGCGTCGCCGGGACCGGATACCTATCCGGAACCCCGAAGAAGGCGTCCGAGGACTGGCCTACGGAATGGTTTTACATAGACGACGTCCCACTGCCGGACCCTATCCGGGCCGGTCTCCCTGAGTTCAACAGTGCTCCCTTGAAGAAACGCTTGAGCTGGCGCCCACGGAGCTCTCAGAGAGAAAGCGACAGGGACGTCCTTTACCTGATGGGCCGGATAAGACTGTTGGCTCATTCCGGACTAACCATGATTGGAGTCATGGCCGCATGCATTACGCGAGGGGTGCAGCCGCTTCAATACAGAGGCCACCCTATGTGGGATTTCAATGGAGAGGATGACGCCACGCGTTACGGCCGTAAAGGGCCGGACTCGGCTGCCGCCCTAATAAAGGTTCTGTCCTCTTTGTACAAGGGAGAGAAGGAGTAGTTCCTCCGCGTTAACCCGCGGGCTGGATTCACTATGTATGAACCTCCAAGTTGGGTAAGCGAACAACTGCGCTTGCCCATTTATTTTATACTTCCATGGTCAGATACGTAGTCTGACGACTTCAATGCAGGAACTGCGACAGGAAGTGAAAGATATAAGCAGCCACCCTCCACAACCCGAGGACCCAAAACGGTCCCTCGATCCGGACTCTGAAGAGGATCCGGACATATCGGTGGAGCTTATCGACGGGGTGTTTCATCAGCTAAGCAAGGACAACACCTTGGTCGCTATTGTGGCTGATTACCCCGGGTTAATCCCGGCCTCCCAGGTGACAGAAACCGGAGTCTTTATTCCCTTGAAGGGGATTCCATTTTCCCGTATTCCGGCGTTTCTAACAACAACCGTGTTTCACAGGGGAGATTTCCGAGGCGGGAAGCCGAACCTGCGGCGGCTAGCCCATGAGGGGAGGCAGGGCCCCGTGGGGAAAAAAGAGATGTAGTCCGGACCGAGATGACGGCGCAAAGGTAACGCATTCTCCGTTTCCGCGGCATTATTCCGCCAGGGCATATTAACATTCGTGCCTTCTTCAGGACGAAGAGACCTCGCCGGACTATATGCGGAGAGGATGCCAATCGCGCTTCCACCAGCCAGGTTCCAGTGACCGGCCAGGAAACGGAGGCGAGCACAAGGTGTGCACCGGGCGCTCCTCCGACAGAGGATGCGGACAGGCTGTCTGCCACAAATTCTGAAGTGGAGAGTGCCATGAACCACAGGTGTCGCCGGACAATTTTACGCGACGCTTGTTCCTCCCAAGAGGCTTTAGATGCCTTTAATTCGGGAGATGCGTACCTCTGTGCCGCTCAAGATGGTTTAGCCAGAGCCACGGAGCAGTATGTGAAAGACATACGGGTAAGAAAATTTTGGTTAAATATATATATACCAGTAGCCCCCGAGACTTGAAACAGTTAAAGTAACTGATTTAAGGATCATATAACATGCAGGTTCTTACCGAGAAGAACACCGTGTTGTCCCAGGAGCTGGAAAAGTGCAAGGCCCAACTAGAGGCCGCACTAGCCGCAGCAGGGGAGCCTAAAGGGCCCCCCTCAGGTAAGATACACTTCGAAAGATTAGTATTGTGCGGTTTGGGTGCAAATCTGACAATTGATGTTGCAGATGGCGCCGGACTTGATCCGGAGAAGCAACAACTCTTGCGCCGGTTAGAGGCCGGTGAGAGTACGTTGACAAAGGTGAGGCGAGAGAAGAATGATCTCCAGGATGCCAACACCAAGCTGGATGTTGAACTTAAGGACGTTCGTGGCCAGCTGTCGGACTCCACGAAGGAGAATCAGTGGCTTCGACGCGGCATATTTAGTAAGTGCTTGAACGAACTTTGAAAAATGAGTTCGGCGAGGAAGTCGAATAACAGAGTATTATCTGTAGGTATGCTCACAGGTCGTCCTGCAGAGGAGATGCCCGGTTCTACGGGTGACCTTCTTCCCGAACTCCTGCAACTGCACGAGCGAATTCGGCAGGCAATGCAAGGCGTTGCCCAAGCCTTATGGCCTGCCCACTCCATGCCCGAGGGCCTTGGAGAGCTTGCGGAGAAGCTAAAGGGAGCTCGGCGGCGCTTCCGGTTGTGGAAGGTATCGGCCTGCCGACAAGGCGCTAGAGAGGCCTAGGCTATGGTGAAGACCCGTTTTACAAAGTCTGACCCAAACCATATGGCCGAGGTCGGACCGGTGGGGCCTGACGGGAAGGAGATCCCTGTAAGCTTAGTGTACGACCAAGTAGAATTGGCCGCAAAGTATTCCCAACAGGACTGTAAATTAGACAGCCTGTTAGATGGTATAGAGGAGGAATACAATCAGTCAAAATGACTGTGTACTTTTGAATTGACATATGTAATGCCTTCTAGACGGATTGTAGATCGTTTGTCGTTGCCGACCTTTTCGCTTCAACCTCGGGACCTGACGGTCCGGAGTGTGTCCGAATACCATAGCGGTTATACAAGAACCGTGGTATGCGTGGAGACCAGGCGTAGGGGTCATTAGTGCTTTATCAGACAAGTGCCCAACTAGTTATGTTATATTACATGGTTAGTAAGAAACATCTTCCAGAGAGAATAGTTCCGTTAAGGGTTCCTTTCGCTGGGGAGGCATGCCCTAAAGTGCATGTCCGGACTGCGTAAAAAACGCAGAAAAAAGCATCTGGGGGAGCATAAAAATTAATAAAAAGATCATCTTTTATTTCACCGACCGAATATTCCCTTAAGAACGCTAGCTTTCGGCTTCACCCAGTCTGAGGTACACATCCGGCTGACCCGGCAGTAACAATCGCAGAGGTGCTCCCTTTACCGCCTAGCCGAACAATCGGGAACGTAGGGGTAAGCACAGGAGCCAGGCAACCCAGCTTGGCCAAAACTTAAGTCATATCGATGCATATAATGGTGAAAAAAAAGGTACATGCGGAAGTTTGACACATGTGTGGGGCATGAAGCCCGTATAAATAAGCTTCTGTTAGAGAAGCCCCCAGGTTAAATGAGCGCGAGTGCGCGTCATGTAGTGAGCCTTTTAAGGGCTATAAAGGAAAAAGAGGGAAAGGATAGAAATATAAGACAGAAAAATGTAAAAAATGGACAGGGGAAGGAGACGAACACGGAGTCCGGCGCTAGGCATAGAATCTTCGGAGACGTGTGGCGTTCCACGGGTTAGGCTCGAGTCGGTTATCCGACGCATCTCGTAGGCGGTACGCTCCACCAGTCAGGACTTGGTTGATTATAAATGGACCTTCCCATTTGGGCTTGAGTTTGTCCTTTTTCTTATCCGGCAGGCATAGAACTAGTTCGCCAACATTGTAATTTTTGGCCCGTACTTCTTTGTTTGGTATCTTCGGGCCTGTTGTTGATAAAATGCGGAACGGGCTTTCGCCACGTCACGCTCCTCCTCCAAGGCGTCCAGGCTGTCCTGCCGATCGGGCTCGGCTTCTCTTTCTTCGTAGATGCGCACTCTAGGTGAGTCATGAAATATATCGCAGGGCAGAACTGCCTCTGCGCCGTACACCATAAAGAATGGTGTGTATCTGGTGGTGCGATTCGGCGTGGTCCGCAGCCCCCAGAGTACGGAGTCGAGCTCCTCTACCCAGTGCGTGTTGGATTCCTTGAGGGACCGCACTAGTCTGGGTTTGATGCCGCTCATGATAAGACCGTTTGCACGTTCGACCTGGCCATTGGTTTGTGGGTGATAGACTGAAGCATAGTCGAGCTTGATGCCCATGTTTTTGCACCACAGTTTTACCTCGTCGGCTATAAAATTTGTACCGTTATCGGTAATGATGCTGTGGGGGACGCCGTAACGGTGTACAACCCCGGATATGAAGTCTATCACGGGTCCAGATTCAGCCGTTTTGACAGGCTTGGCTTCTATCCATTTGGTGAACTTATCCACCATGACCAGTAAGTATTTTTTCTTATGGGTTCCACCTTTAAGGGGTCCGACCATGTCAAGCCCCCAGACCGCAAAGGGACAGGTGATGGGTATAGTTTGGAGTGCGGTGGGTGGCATATGGCTTTGGTTGGCAAAAAGTTGGCAACCAACGCATCGTTGGACTAGGTCCTGAGCGTCTGCCCGGGCCGTCGGCCAATAGAAGCCTGTGCGGAAAGCCTTGCTAACAAGGGACCGAGCAGCAGCGTGATGACCATCGAGTCCGGCGTGAATTTCGGCCAGAAGATTCCTCCCTTCCTCTTCGGAGATGCACCTTTGAAGGACTCCGGTAGTGCTTTTCTTATAAAGCTCCCCCTCGTGGACTTTGTAGGCTTTAGATCGCCGCACTATGCAGCGGGCCTCATTTTGGTCCTCTGGGAGTTCCTGCCTAGTAAGGTAGGCTAGGAATGGTTCTGTCCACGGGGCGATAACCGCCATTATTACGTGGGCTGAAGGTGTAATCTCGTTGGCAGGACCTCCAATTATGTCAGGTTGTTCGCCGTCGAGTGGTTCGGTTGCGTCTGGGCTGTTAATTGCGGGTTCCCCCTCCCATGTTACGGATGGCTTGAACAATCTTTCCAAAAAGATGTTGTGGGGGACTGCATCGCGTTTTGCTCCGATGCGCGCCAGGACGTCCGCTGCTTGATTATTTTCGCGGGCTATATGGTGAAACTCCAGCCCTTCGAACCGAGCCGACATTTTTAGGACGGCATTGCGGTAAGCTGCCATTTTTGGATCCTTGGCGTCGAAGTCGCCATTTATTTGGGAGATCGCGAGGTTCGAATCCCCGCGTACCTCTAGGCGTTGAATGCCCATGGATACCGCCATCCGGAGACCATGTAGGAGGGCCTCATATTCGGCTGCATTGTTGGAGTCCGTGTACATAATTTGGAGTACATATTGGACTGTGTCTCCTGTGGGGGACGTCAAAACGATGCCAGCCCCCAGTCCGGCCAACATTTTGGAGCCGTCGAAATGCATGATCCAGTTTGAGTATGTGCCGTACTCTTTAGGGAGTTCGGCCTCCGTCCATTCTTTGACGAAGTCGGCCAATACTTGCGATTTTATAGCTCGCCGTGGCTTATAGGTTATGTTGAACGGGAGGAGCTCAATGGCCCATTTTGCGATCCAGCCCGTTGCATCGCGGTTATTGATTATGTCATTGAGTGGTACTTCCGAGCTACTGTAATCGAACACTCTTGAAAGTAGTGTCGTAGCTTCCGGGATGCCATGAATACTACGTATGCAATTTTCTGATAGTGTGGGTACCGTGATTTGCATGGAGTGAGGACAGTGGACACGTAGTAGACCGGCCTTTGAAGGGGGAATTTGTGTCCGTCCGTTTCCCGCTCGATGACGAGCACTGCGCTGACAACTTGATGGGTTGCCACGATGTACAATAGCATTGGCTCGCCGGTGTTTGGCGCGGCCAGGACTGGGTTTGTTGCCAATATGGATTTTATTTCATCGAGTCCGGCCATGGCGGCATCCGTCCACTCGAAGTGTTCGGTGCGTCATAGGAGGCGGTAAAGGGGCAGCGCCTTTTCTCCCAGGCGGGAGATGAAGTGACTTAGAGCCGCCACGCTTCCGGTTAATTTCTGTATTTGTTTGAGGTCTTTTGGGACATCCAATTATGACAAAGCTCGAATCTTGGCTGGATTTGCTTCGATTCCTCTACCGGATACAATGAAGCCCAAGATCTTTCCGGCTGGAACGCCGAAAACGCATTTTTCTGGATTGAGCTTGATGTCGTATTTTCGGAGGTTGTCGAATGTAAGCCTCAAGTCGTCTACTAGAGATTCGACATGTCTAGATTTGACGACGACATCATCCACGTACGCCTCCACTGTTTTGCCGATCAGGTTTGCCAGACATGTTTGGATCATGCGCTGATATGTTGCGCCGGCGTTTTTTAGCCCAAAGGGCATTGTGTTGAAGCAGAATGGGTCGTATGGTGTGATGAATGTTGTTGCGGCTTGGTCTGATTCTGCCATCTTGATTTGATGATAACCGGAGTATGCGTCGAGGAAACACAACGAATCGTGTCCTGCAGTGGCATCGATAATTTGATCGATACGAGGGAGGAGGAAGGGATCCTTTAGGCAGGCCTTGTTAAGGTCTTTAAAATCGACGCACAGGCGCCAGGATTTGTCTTTCTTTGGTACCATCACCAAGTTTGCTAGCCAGTCCGGATGTTTTATATCTCTAATGAATCCGGCCTCCAATAACTTGGCTAGCTCCTCTCCCATAGCCTGTCTCTTTGGTTCGGAAAAGCGCCGAAGGGCTTGTTTGACAGGTTTGAATCCTTTCTGGATATTTAAGCTGTGTTCGGCCAGCCTGCGTGGGATTCCTGGCATGTCTGAAGGGTGCCAAGCAAAAATGTCCCAGTTCTCTCATAGGAACTCTCGCAGTGCGGCATCTACATCAGGGTTCAGTCGTGCCCCGATGGAGGCTGTTTTATTGGGGTCCGTTGGATGGACCTGGAATTTGACTATTTCGTCCGCTGGTTTGAAGGATGTGGATTTGGATCTCTTATCGAGTATCACATCATCCCTATTAACCATGGAGCGCAGCGCGGTCAGTTCTTCGGCCGCTAAGGTTTCGGATAGTGCCTCAAGGGCCAATGCGGCTGTCTTGTTTTCGGCGCGGAGTGCTATGTCCTGATCACTAGCGAGAGTGATAATTCCGTTTGGCCCAGGCATCTTGAGCTTCATGTACCCATAATGGGGTATGGCTTGGAAAACTGTGAATGCCTCCCGTCCTAATATAGCGTGGTATCCGCTTTTGAACGGGGCCACCTGGAACGTGACTTCTTCGGACCTGTAATTATCCGGCGTGCCGAACACCACATCTAGTGTGATCTTTCCAGTGCAGCGCGCTTCCTGACTGGGGATTATTCCTCTAAAGGTTGTGCTGCTTCGCTCAATGCGGTTCCAGTCTATTTCCATCTTTTGGAGGGTTTCCTCGTAAATGAGGTTCAATCCGCTGCCTCCATCCATGAGTACCTTTGTGAGGCGAGAGCCGTCCACTATGGGACTGAGGACCAATGCGGCTAGTGCTCGGGCTATTCGGAATTTAGGTTCGTCACTCGCATTGAAGGTGATAGCAGTGTCACTCCATGGGTTTATTGTTGCTACTTGATAGACTTCGGTGAGGCTGCGGAGTGTTCTTTTTCGCATATTATTTGATGCGAAAGTCTCGAAGACTGTGAGAACGGTACTGGTGTCCTCGGCCTGGCTTTCTTCGGCCTCTGAAATTAGGAGGTCCTCGCCAATTTTGGCCACCTGCCGGAGTATCCAACATGCTCTAAGGTTGTGTGTTGGTGTGGCGTCCTCTGTACGGTGAATTCTACAGGGTCCATCAAGCCACCTTTCTAGTACGGTTCCATGCCCTCTAGAGGGTTTTGGCTTTTTGATATTTAATCCGGGTGCCTTACTGTGGTGCACCCTCTTAGTTCCGACGGGATTGCTATTCAAGGCCGGATTATCCCAAAATTTTATTTCGGTTCTCCAAGCACTTTCCATCGCACAGTACTTTTGTACTATGGACGCCAAGTCAGCGAAGCGTGTAATATCACGACGACTTATGGCGTTAAGTATTCCCTCGTCCGTGCAGTTACTGCAAAAGATTGAAATTGCGTCTCCCTCGCAGCAGTCCTTTGTCCTGTTCATAACCAGGAGGAATCTGGCCCAGTAGTGATGTACTGTTTCTTCGGGCTTTTGCCTGATTTGGGAAAGATCGCTTATGTTTGGGCGGGCGGGTGTCGTTGAATATGAGACCTCACCCAACTTATGATTCGGAGGCCAAAGAGCTTCCGAACTCTGAAGTCCGGAGTCTTGGATGTTGTCCGATGAGTCTAGCCCGTTGCCTGATTCCAAGCTCAGGTCTTGGATTGTATCCTCCCCTCCGCGGGTATCCAGCTTGGAGGGTTCGGGAATTCGGACGTAGCTAGTCCTTATAATAGATGAAGGGTCGCCGCACCGCACCTCTACCACGACAACGTGGTGGGTGACTTGGGGAGAGTTAATTTCTCTTAGATCGGGTTTAAGCCCAACCTGGTCGTAATTTGTAGCGACCCCCAGTGCGGCGATGCGATCCAAGAGCTCGTTTGCAGAAGAGAGCTCCATCGGATCCAACTGCTCAGCGAGTTCTGAGCTGACGTGAAGGTTGCTTTTGATGACCCGAGAGGTCACCGTCGGCGCAACGGCCGAACAGGCGGTCGTGAGAAAACCACCTAGCCGGAGGGTTTGGCCGACAGCCAAGGCTCCCTTAGTAATGGCGCCGTCTTTAAAGACGGGAAGATGCATCCTTCCTGATTGCGACGGCACAGAAGAACTCTCAATGAAAGCACCAATGTCGGTGTCAAAACCGGTGGATCTCGGGTAGGGGGTCCCGAACTGTGCGTAAGGGTCGGATGGTAACAGGAGACAAGGGACACAAAGTTTACCCAGGTTCGAGCCCTCTCGATGGAGGTAAAACCATACTCCTGCTTGATTAATATTGATGATATGGGTAGTACAAGAGTAGATCTACCACGAGATCAAGGAGGCTAAACCCTAGAAGCTAGCCTATGGTATGATTGTGTATGATGATGATTCTGTCCTACGGACTACAACCCTCCGGTTTATATAGACACTGGATAGGGTTAGGGTTACACAGAGTCGGTTACAATGGTAGGAGACCTTGAGTATCCGCATCGCCTAGCTTGCCTTCCACGCCAAGGAAAGTCCCATCCGGACACGGGACGAAGTCTTCAATCTTGTATCTTCATAGTCCAGGAGTCCGGCGAAGGTATAGTCCGGCTACCCGAACACCCCCTAATCCAGGACTCCCTCACCCGAAAATGGCGGCTTACCGTAACGCCGTTCTCAAAATCTCGGCTCGGTTCGAGGGACTCGAGTTTCATCATGTGGCTCAAGAAAGTAATCAAGCGGCGGACGTCCTTGCTCGCATCGGCGCCAAGCGCGACCCCGTCCCACCTAACATCTTTCTGGAAAGGCTTTTTAAGCCGTCCGTGGTGTGGCAAGGGGAGAGCGGCAACACCAGTCCGGATCCGACTATAACCCCAGATTCCGAACACACTGATATCATCGGGGGCTCAGCCACCGAAATAACACCATCGGCCCGTCTTATCATGGCAGTCATTGCCCCATGGACCGAACCCTTCTTGGCCTACCTTAATAGGCGAGAACTCCCTAAGGATCAGAATGAGGCCCGCCGCATTGTCCGGTACTCGAAAGCCTACAAGGTTCACGACGGAGAACTCTACAAGAAAAGCGCTACCGGAGTACTTCAAAGATGTATCTCCGAGGAAGAGGTGCGGCAGCTATTGGATGAAATTCATGCCGGTCTCGGCGGTCACCATGCCACGGCTCGGGCCCTTGTAAGAAAGGCCTTCCGTACAGGTTTTTATTGGCCGACGGCTCGAGCAGATGCACATGACCTGGTCCAACATTGCGTCGGATGCCAGCTTTTCGCCAACCAAAGCCATATGCCACCCACGGCTCTACATACAATCCCCATCACTTGGCCTTTCACGGTCTGGGAGCTCGATATGGTCGGACCCCTTAATGGAGGAAGCCATAAGAAAAAGTATATGCTGGTCATGGTGGATAAATTCACTAAGTGGATAAAGGCCCAACCAGTTAAAACAGCCGAAGCCGGGCCAGTGATAGAATTCATATCCGGCGTTGTGCACCGTTATGGTGTTCCACACGGCATCATCACTGATAACGGCTCCAATTTCACAGCAGACAAGGTTAAAATCTGGTGTGCCAATCTGGGCATTAAGCTCGATCACGCCTCTGTCTATCACCCGCAAACAAACGGTCAAGTCAAACGGGCCAATGGTCTTATTATGAGCGGCATCAAACCCAGACTAGTGCGGTCTTTGAAAGAATCAGACAAGCACTGGGTTGAGGAGCTCCACTCCGTACTCTGGGGGCTGTGGACCACACCCAAACGCACAACTCGATATACACCTTTCTTCATGGTGTACGGCGCGGAGGCTGTGTTACCTTGTGACATTATTCATGACTCACCTCGAGTGCGCATGTACGAAGAGAGAGAGGCCGAGCTTGATCGGCAGGACAGCCTAGATGCCCTGGAGCAGGAACACGATGTCGCAAAAGCCCGTTCCGCATTTTATCAACAACAGGCCCACAGATTGAAGGAAATATGCCCTAGAGGCAATAATAAAGTTATTATTTATTTCCTTATATCATGATAAATGTTTATTATTCATGCTAGAATTGTATTAGCCGGAACATAATACATGTGTGAATACATAAACAAACAGAGTGTCACTAGTATGTCTCTACTTGACTAGCTCATTAATCAAAGATGGTTATGTTTCCTAACCATAGACAAAGAGTTGTTATTTGATTAATGAGATCACATAATTAGGTGAATGATCTGATTGACTTGACCCATTCCGTTAGCTTAGCACTTCATCGTTTAGTTTGTTGCTATAGCTTTCTTCATGACTTATACATGTTCCTATGACTATGAGAGTATGCAACTCCCGTTTACCGGAGGAACACTTTGTGTGCTACCAAACGTCACAATGTAACTGGGTGATTATAAAGGTGCTCTACAGGTGTCTCCGAAGGTACTTGTTGGTTTGGCGTATTTCGAGATTAGGATTTGTCACTCCGAGTGTCGAAGAGGTATCTCTAGGCCCTCTCGGCAATGCACATCACTTAAGCCTTGCAAGCATTGTGGCTAATGAGTTAGTTGCGGGATGATGCATTACGGAACGAGTAAAGAGACTTGCCGGTAACGAGATTGAACTAGGTATTGGATACCGATGATCGAATCTCGGGCAAGTAACATACCGATGACAAAGGGAACAAACATATGTTGTTATGCGGTCTGACCGATAAAGATCTTCGTAGAATATGTGGGAGCCAATATGAGCATCCAGGTTTCGCTATTGGTTATTGACCGAGAATGGTTCTAGGTCATGTCTACATAGTTCTCGAACCCGTAGGGTCCGCACGCTTAACGCTACGATGACAGTTTTATTATGAGTTTATGTTTTGATGTACCGAAGGTTTTTCGGAGTCCCGGATATGATCATGGACATGATGAGGAGTCTCGAAATGGTCGAGACATAAAGATCGATATATTGGAAGCCTATATTTGGACGTCGGAATCATTCTGGGTGAAATCGGGATTTTACCAGAGCACCGGGGGGTTACCGGAACCCCCCCGGGGGTTATTGGGCCAACATGGGCCTTAAGGGAGAAGAGGAGGGCCGGCCAGGGCAGGCCGCGCGCCCCCTCCCCCCTAGTCCAAATAGGACAAGGAAGGGGGCGGCGCCCCCTTTCCTCTTCCCCTTCCCCCTTTCCTTCTCCAACAAGGCAAGAGGGGGGAGTCCTACTCCCGGTGGGAGTAGGACTCCTCCAGGCGCACCCATAGAGGGCCGGCCGCACCTCCCCCTCCCTCCTTTATATACGGGGGCAGGGGGGCACCCTAGAACACACAAGTTGATCCTCGTGATCGTTCCTTAGCCGTGTGCGGTGCCCCCCTCCACTACATTACACCTCGGTCATATTGTAGCAGTGCTTAGGCGAAGCCCTGCGACAGTGGAACATCAAGATCATCACCACGCCGTCGTGCTGACGGAACTCCCCCCGAAGCTTTGCTGGATCGGAGCACGGGGTGCGTCATCGAGCTGAACGTGTGCAGAACTCGGAGGTATCGTCCGTTCGGTGCTTGGATCGGTCGGATCGGGAAGACGTACGACTACTTCCTCTATGTTGTGTCAACGCTTCCGCTTCGGCCTACGAGGGTACGTAGACAACACTCTCCCCTCTCGTTGCTATGCATCACCATGTTCTTGCGTGTGCGTAGGAATTTTTTTGAAATTACTACGTTCCCCAACAGTGGTATCCGAGCCAGGTTTTATGGTTTGATGTTATATGCACGAGTAGAACACAAGTGAGTTGTGGGCGATATAAGTCATACTGCTTACCAGCATGTCATACTTTGGTTCGGCGGTATTGTTGGATGAAGTGGCCCGGACCGACATTACGCGTACGCTTACGCGAGACTGGTTCTACCGCCGTGCTTTGCACACAGGTGGCTAGCGGGTGTCAGTTTCTCCAACTTTAGTTGAACCGAGTGTGGCTATGCCCGGTCCTTGCGAAGGTTAAATCAGCACCAACTTGACAAACTATCGTTGTGGTTTGATGCGTAGGTAAGATTGGTTCTTGCTAAGCCCGTAGCAGCCACGTAAAACATGCAACAACAAAGTAGAGGACGTCTAACTTGTTTTTGCAGGGCATGTTGTGATGTGATATGGTCAAGACATGATGCTAAATTTTATTGTATGAGATGATCATGTTTTGTAACCGAGTTATCGGCAACTGGCAGGAGCCATATGGTTGTCGTTTTATTGTATGCAATGCAATCGCCCTGTAATGCTTTACTTTATCACTAAGCGGTAGCGATAGTCGTAGAAGCATAAGATTGGCGAGACGACAATGATGCTACGATGGAGATCAAGGTGTCGCGCCGGTGACGATGGTGATCATGACGGTGCTTCGGAGATGGAGATCACAAGCACAAGATGATGGCCATATCATATCACTTATATTGATTGCATGTGATGTTTATCTTTTATGCATCTTATCTTGCTTTGATTGACGGTAGCATTATAAGATGATCCCTCGCTAAATTATCATAGTAAAAGTGTTCTCCCTGAGTATGCACCGTTGCGAAAGTTCTTCGTGCTGAGACACCACGTGATGATCGGGTGTGATAGGCTCTACGTTCAAATACAACGGGTGCAAAACAGTTGCACACGCGGAATACTCAGGTTTAACTTGACGAGCCTATCATATAATAGATATGGCCTCGGAACACAGAGACCGAAAGGTCGAGCGTGAATCATATAGTAGATATGATCAACATAATGATGTTCACCATTGAAACTACTCCATCTCACGTGATGATCGGACATGGTTTAGTTGATATGGATCACGTGATCACTTAGAGGATTAGAGGGATGTCAATCTAAGTGGGAGTTCTTAAGTAATATGACTAATTGAACTTAAATTTATCATGAACTTAGTACCTGATAGTATCTTGCTTTTCTATGTTGATTGTAGATAGATGGCCCGTGCTGTTGTTCCGTTGAATTTTAATGCGTTCCTTGAGAAAGCAAAGTTGAAAGATGATGGTAGCAATTACGCGGACTGGGTCCGTAACTTGAGGATTATCCTCATTGCTGCACAGAAAAGTTACGTCCTGGAAGCACCGCTGGGTGCTAGGCCTGCTGCTGATGCAACTGACGACGTTAAGAACGTCTGGCAGAGCAAAGCTGATGACTACTCGATAGTTCAATGTGCCATGCTTTACGGCTTAGAACCGGGACTTCAACGACGTTTTGAACGTCATGGAGCATATGAGATGTTCCAGGAGTTGAAGTTAATATTCCAGAAGAATGCCCGGATTGAGAGATATGAAGTATCCAATAAGTTCTATAGCTGCAAGATGGAGGAGAATAGTTCTGTCAGTGAGCATATACTCAAGATGTCTGGGTATTGTAATCACTTGATTCAACTGGGATTTACTCTTCTGGATGATAGCGTCATTGACAGAATTCTCCAATCATTTCACCTAGCTACAAGAGCTTCGTGATGAACTATAATATGCAAGGGATGGATAAGACAATTCCCGAGCTCTTCGCCATGCTAAAGGCTGCGGGGTAGAAATCAAGAAGGAGCATCAAGTGTTGATGGTCAACAAGACCACTAGTTTCAAGAAAAAAGGGCAAAGGGAAAAGAAAGGGGAACTTCAAGAAGAACGGCAAGCAAGTTGCTGCTCAGGAGAAGAAACCCAAGTCTGGACCGAAGCCTGAAACTGAGTGCTTCTACTGCAAGCAGACTGGACACTGGAAGCGGAACTGCCCCAAGTATTTGGCGGATAAGAAGGATGGCAAGGTGAACAAAGGTATATGTGATATACATCTTATTGATGTGTACCTTACTAATGCTCGCAGTTGCACCTAGGTATTTGATATTGGTTCTGCTGCTAATATTTGCAACTCGAAATAGGGGCTACGGATTAAGCGAAGATTGGCTAAGGATGAGGTGACGATGCACGTGGGAAATGGTTCCAAAGTCGATGTGATCGCGGTCGGCACGCTACCTCTACATCTACCTTCGGGATTAGTATTAGACCTAAATAATTGTTATTTGGTGCCAGCGTTGAGCATGAACATTATATCTGGATCTTGTTTGATGCGAGATGGTTATTCATTTAAATCAGAGAATAATGGTTGTTCTATTTATATGAGTAATATCTTTTATGGTCATGCACCCTTGAAGAATGGTCTATTCTTGATGAATCTCGATAGTAGTGATACACATATTCATAGTATTGAAACCAAAAGATGCAGAGTTGATAATGATAGTGCAACTTATTTGTGGCACTACCGTTTAGGTCATATCGGTGTAAAGCGCATGAAGAAACTCCATACTGATGGACTTTTGGAACCTCTTGATTATGAATCATTTGGTACTTGCGAACCGTGTCTCATGGGCAAGATGACTAAAACACCGTTCTCCGGTACTATGGAGAGAGCAACAGATTTGTTGGAAATCATACATACAGATGTATGTGGTCCGATCAATGTTGAGGCTCGTGGTGGATATCGTTATTTTCTCACCTTCACAGATGATTTAAGCAGATATGGGTATATCTACTTAATGAAGCATAAGTCTGAAACATTTGAAAAGTTCAAAGAATTTCAGAGTGAAGTTGAAAATCATCGTAACAAGAAAATAAAGTTTCTACGATCTGATCGTGGAGGAGAATATTTGAGTTACGAGTTTGGTGTACATTTGAAACAATGCGGAATAGTTGCACAGCTCACGCCACCCGGAACACCACAGCGTAATGGTGTGTCCGAACGTCGTAATCGTACTTTACTTGATATGGTGCGATCTATGATGTCTCTTACAGATTTACCGCTATCGTTTTGGGGTTATGCTTTAGAGACGGCTGCATTCACATTAAATAGGGCACCATCAAAATCCGTTGAGACGACACCTTATGAACTATGGTTTGGCAAGAAACCTAAGTTGTCGTTTCTTAAAGTTTGGGGCTGTGATGCTTATGTGAAAAAGCTTCAACTTGATAAGCTCGAACCCAAATCGGAGAAATGTGTCTTCATAGGGTATCCAAAGGAGACTGTTGGATACACCTTCTATCACAAATCCGAAGGCAAGACTTTTGTTGCTAAATTCGGAAACTTCTAGAGAAGGAGTTTCTCTCGAAAGAAGTGAGTGGGAGGAAAGTAGAACTTGATGAGGTAACTGTACCTGCTCCCTTATTGGAAAATAGCACATCACAGGAACTGGTTTCTGTGACGTCTGAACCAATTAGTGAGGAAGTAAATGATGATGATCATAAAACTTCAGATCAAGTTACTACAGAACCTCGTAGATCAACCAGAGTAAGATCCGCACCAGAGTGGTACAGCAATCATGTTCTGGAAGTCATGCTACTAGATCATGATGAACCTACGAACTATGAAGAAGCGATGGTGAGCCCAGATTCCGCAAAATGGCTTGAAGCCATGAAATCTGAGATGGGATCCATGTATGAGAACAAAGTGTGGACTTTGGTTGACTTGCCTGATGATCGGCAAGCAATTGAGAATAAATGGATCTTTAAGAAGAAGACTGACGTTGACGGTAATGTTACTGTCTACAAAGCTCGACTTGTTGCAAAAGGGTTTCGACAAGTTCAAGGGATTGACTACGATGAGACCTTCTCACCCGTAGCGATGCTTAAGTCTGTCCGAATCATGTTAGCAATTGCCGCATTTTATGACTATGAAATTTGGCAAATGGATGTCAAAACTGCTTTCCTGAATGGATTTCTGGAAGAAGAGTTGTATATGATGCAACCAGAAGGTTTTGTCGATCCAAAGGGAGCTAACAAAGTGTGCAAGCTCCAGCGATCCATTTATGGACTGGTGCAAGCCTCTCGGAGTTGGAATAAACGCTTTGATAGTGCGATCAAAGCATTTGGGTTTATACAGACTTTTGGAGAAGCCTGTATTTACAAGAAAGTGAGTGGGAGCTCTGTAGCATTTCTAATATTATATGTGGATGACATATTACTGATTGGAAATGATATAGAATTTATGGATAGCATAAAGGGATATTTGAATAAGAGTTTTTCAATGAAAGACCTCGGTGAAGCTGCTTACATTTTAGGCATTAAGATCTATAGAGATAGATCAAGACACTTAATTGGACTTTCACAAAGCACATACCTTGACAAAGTTTTGAAGAAGTTCAAAATGGATCAAGCAAAGAAAGGGTTCTTGCCTGTGTTACAAGGTGTAAAGTTGAGTAAGACTCAATGCCCGACCACTGCAGAAGATACAGAGAAAATGAAAGATGTTCCCTATGCTTCAGCCATAGGCTCTATCATGTATGCAATGATGTGTACCAGACCTGACGTGTGCCTTGCTATAAGTCTTGCAGGGAGGTACCAAAGTAATCCAGGAGTGGATCACTGGACAGCGGTCAAGAACATCCTGAAATACCTGAAAAGGACTAAGGATATGTTTCTCGTATATGGAGGTGACAAAGGGCTCATCGTAAGTGGTTATGTTGATGCAAGCTTTGACACTGATCCGGACGATTCTAAATCGCAAACCGGATACGTGTTTACTTTAAACGGTGGAGCTGTCAGTTGGTGCAGTTCTAAACAAAGCGTCGTGGCGGGATCTACGTGTGAAGCGAAATACATAGCTGCTTCGGAAGCAGCAAATGAAGGAGTCTGGATGAAGGAGTTCATATCCGATCTAGGTGTTGTACCTAGTGCATCGGGTCCAATGAAAATCTTTTGTGACAATACTGGAGCAATTGCCTTAGCGAAGGAATCCAGATTTCACAAGAGAACCAAGCACATCAAGAGACGCTTCAATTCCATCCGGGATCTAGTCCAGGTGGGAGACATAGAAATTTGCAAGATACATACGGATCTGAATGTTGTAGACCCGTTGACTAAGCCTCTTCCATGAGCAAGACATGATCAGCACCAAGACTCCATGGGTGTTAGAATCATTACTGTGTAATCTACATTATTGACTCTAGTGCAAGTGGGAGACTGAAGGAAATATGCCCTAGAGGCAATAATAAAGTTATTATTTATTTCCTTATATCATGATAAATGTTCATTATTCATGCTAGAATTGTATTAGCCGGAAACATAATACATGTGTGAATACATAAACAAACAGAGTGTCACTAGTATGCCTCTACTTGACTAGCTCATTAATCAAAGATGGTTATGTTTCCTAACCATAGACAAAGAGTTGTTATTTGATTAACGAGATCACATCATTAGGTGAATGATCTGATTGACTTGACCCATTCCGTTAGCTTAGCACTTCATCGTTTAGTTTGTTGCTATAGCTTTCTTCATGACTTATACATGTTCCTATGACTATGCGAGTATGCAACTCCCGTTTACCGGAGGAACACTTTGTGTGCTACCAAACGTCACAATGTAACTGGGTGATTATAAAGGTGCTCTACAGGTGTCTCCGAAGGTACTTGTTGGGTTGGCGTATTTCGAGATTAGGATTTGTCACTCTGAGTGTCGAAGAGGTATCTCTGGGCCCTCTCGGTAATGCACATCACTTAAGCCTTGCAAGCATTGTGGCTAATGAGTTAGTTGCGGGATGATGCATTATGGAACGAGTAAAGAGACTTGCCGGTAATGAGATTGAACTAGGTATTGGATACCGACGATCGAATCTCGGGCAAGTAACATACCGATGACAAAGGGAACAAACGTATGTTGTTATGCGGTCTGACCGATAAAGATCTTCGTAGAATATGTGGGAGCCAATATGAGCATCCAGGTTCCGCTATTGGTTATTGACTGAGAATGGTTCTAGGTCATGTCTACATAGTTCTCGAACCCGTAGGGTCCGCACGCTTAACGTTACGATGACAGTTTTTTTATGAGTTTATGTTTTGATGTACCGAAGGTTGTTCGGAGTCCCGGATATGATCATGGACATGACGAGGAGTCTCGAAATGGTCGAGACATAAAGATCGATATATTGGAAGCCTATATTTGGACGTCAGAATCATTCTGGGTGAAATCGGGATTTTACCAAAGTACCGGGGGGTTACCGGAACCCCCCCCGGGGTTTATTGGGCCAACATGGGCCTTAAGGGAGAAGAGGAGGGCCGGCCAGGGCAGGCCGCACGCCCCCTCCCCCCCTAGTCCGAATAGGACAAGGAAGGGGGGGGCGGCGCCCCCCTTTCCTCTTCCCCTTCCCCCTTTTCTTCTCCAACAAGGCAAGAGGGGGGGAGTCCTACTCCCGGTGGGAGTAGGACTCCTCCAGGCGCACCCATAGAGGGCTGGCCGCACCTCCCCCTCCCTCCTTTATATACGGGGGCAGGGGGCACCCTAGAACACACAAGTTGATCCTCGTGATCGTTCCTTAGCCGTGTGCGGTGCCCCCCTCCACGATATTACACCTCGGTCATATTGTAGCAGTGCTTAGGCGAAGCCCTGCGACAGTGGAACATCAAGATCGTCACCACACCGTCGTGCTGACGGAACTCCCCCCGAAGCTTTGCTGGATCGGAGCCCGGGGTGCGTCATCGAGCTAAACGTGTGCAGAACTCGGAGGTACCGTCCGTTCGGTGCTTGGATCGGTCGAATCGGGAAGACGTACGACTACTTCCTCTACGTTGTGTCAACACTTCCGCTTCGGTCTACGAGGGTACGTAGACAACACTCTCCCCTGTCGTTGCTATGCATCACCATGTTCTTGCGTGCGCATAGGATTTTTTTTGAAATTACTACGTTCCCCAACACAGATATCAAAGCAGAGAAGTACGGGCCAAGACTTATAATGTTGGCGAACTCGTTCTACGCTTGCCGGAGAAGAAAAAGGACAAACTCAAGCCCAAGTGGGAGGGTCCCTTCATCATTGACGAAGTTCTCACTAGAGGAGCATACCGCCTGTGTGATGCATCAGACAATCGCCTAGAGCCGAACCCCTGGAATGCGGCCAGACTCTGAAGATTCTATGCCTAGCGCCGAACCCTTTGTTCGTTTCCTTCTCCCTATTGTTTTCATTACTTTTTCCTCTCTTTCCGCTTTTTTCCTTTTAGCCTTAAAGCTTTTCGTGCGGCTAAAACGTGCACTTATGACATACACATCCTCAAATATGTACGTCCATTATACCTGGGGGCTTCTTGGACAGAAGCTTATTATCGTTATTTTCTAAGCATCAAGCTCATCACATATGCGTGTTTTCCTCATATATATGTACATTTTTTCACCATTGTATGCATCGATATGACTTAAGTTTTGGCCAAGCTGGGTTGCCTGGCTCCTGTGCATATGCCCTACGTTCCTGTTAGTTCGGCTAGGGCATAAAGGGAGCACCTCTGCGATTGTTACTGTTGGGTCATCCGGATGTGTACCTCAGACTGCGTGAAGCCGAAAGCTAGCATTCTTAAGGGAATATTCAGTCGGCGGACTAAAGATGTTCTTTCATTCACCCAAATGTGAACCCCCAGGTGCTACAATTTTTTCAATTACAGTTTGAACATGCACATTAACACATGTACACCCAGGGAAAGGAACCCTTAACGGAACTATTCTCTCTGGAAGATGATTCTTACGATCACAATGTAATATAACATAGCTAGCCAGATACAACTTGTCTGTTCAAGCAGCTATGACCCCTACGCCTAGTTTCCATGCATACCCCGGCCTATTTTTGCCGCTCAGGTATTCGGAAACACTCCGCACCTTTGGGTCCAGAGGTTGAAGCGAAAGGGTCGGCCATGACAATCATTTTACACTCTGGCTAGGGACAAATATGTCAAGGAAAGTACATAGTCACTTGGACTCAAAAAGTACATAGTCACTTGGACTCAAATATGTCAAGGAAAGTACATAGTCACTTGGACAAATACCGTCTAACTTACAATCATGTTGGGAATATTTCACGGCTACTTCGACCTGGTCATATACCAAATTAACGGGAATTTCTTTTCCATCTGACCCTAGAGGTCCGACCCGGGACATATGATTCAGATCAAGCTTGGTATACCGTGCTTTCACCATGGCCCAGGCTTCTCGTGCACCTTCTCGGCAGGCCGATATCTTCCATAATCGGAAGCACCACCGCATTCCCTTGAATAGCTGTATAAGCTCCTCCACCCTTCCTGGAGGGGAGGCGGATGGCCATAAGGCCTTGGCAACACTTCGCATCACCTGCCGAGCTTGTTCGTACATTTGCAACAACTCTTGTAGCAGATCGCCCAAGAATCCGGACATCTCCTCTTCGGGACGGCCAATCAGCATACCTACAGACATAACTCTGTTAGTCCCTTTCTCTCCGAATTACACGGAGGTAAGTTTGACCACGTACTAAATATGCCACCGCGCAGCCTCTTATTTTCCTTCACGGAGTTAGCCAGTTGGGCCCGTACATGTTTTAGTTCTTCGCCCAGCTGGGTGTTGGAATCCTGCAGCTTGTTTTTCTCATCCCTAACTCGTGTCAGCACACGTTCGCCCACGGCCAGTAGTCTTTTGGCTTCTTGTTCTCCTGCTTGAGCGGCTCTCAGTTGCTCCTTCAGCTGATCTAACGATCCTGCCATAAGATGAGAAACAGTGTTAGCATTGCTGGTATATAATTATGTTTTCTCGATGGATGGGAACATTACCAGGTGACGCCTTCTTGGATTTCTCCAGTTCGGCGGTAGCAGCAGTTAGCTGGGTCCGACACTTTTCTAGTTCCTGAGACAATAGGTTGTTCTTCTCCGCAAGCACCTGGTTATACAATGATGCTTAAATCAATTGTATCAATTGCTTCAAGTCTCGGGGGCTACTGGTATATAATTATCAGCTTTGTATAATATAAACTTACCCGCATATTGCTACCTCTTGAGCACTGCGTTGGTTTTCCCTTGAAGAGAAAAGGGTGATGTAGTAAAGTAGCGTAAGTATTTCCCTCAGTTTTTGAGAACCAAGGTATCAATCCAGTAGGAGATCACACTCAAGTCCCACACACCTACACAAACAAATAAGAACCTTGCAACCAACGCGATAAAGGGGGTTTCAATCCCTTCACGGTCACTTACGAGAGTGAGATCTGATAGATATGATAAGATAATATTTTTGGTATTTTTATGATAAAGATGCAAAATAAAATAAACGGCAATGAAAATAGCTAAGTGTTGGAAGATTAGTATGATGGAAAATAGACCCGGAGGCCATACGTTTCACTAGTGGCTTCTCTCAAGATATCATAAGTATTACGGTGGGTAAACGAATTACTGTCGAGCAATTGATAGAATTGAGCATAGTTATGAGAATATCTAGGTATGATCATGTATATAGGCATCACGTCCGCGACAAGTAGACTGAAACGATTCTGCATCTACTACTATTACTCCACACATCGACTGCTATCCAACATGCATATATAGTATTAAGTTCATAAGAACAGAGTAATGCTTTAAGTAGATGACATGATGTAGAGGGATAAACTCATGCAATATGATATAAACCCATCTGTTTATCCTCGATGGCAACAATACAATATGTGTCATTTCCCCTACTGTCACTGGGATCGAGCACCGCAAGATTGAACCCAAAGCTAAGCACTTCTCCCATTGCAAGAAAGATCAATCTAGTAGGCCAAACCAAACTGATAATTCGAAGAGACTTGCAAAGATAACCAATCATACATAAAAGAATTCAAAGGAGATTCAAATATTGTTCATAGATAATCTTGATCATAAACCCAAAGTTCAACGAATCTCAAAAACACACCGCAAAAGAAGATTACATTGAATAGATCTCCAAGAAGATCGAGGAGAACTTTGTATTGAGACCCAAAGAGAGAGAAGAAGCCATCTAGCTAATAACTATGGACCCGAAGGTCTGAAGTAAGCTACTCACACATCATCGGAGAGGCTATGGTGTTGATGTAGAAGTCCTCCGTGATCAATGCCCCCTCCGGCGGAGCGCCGAAAAAGGCCCCAAGATGGGATCTCATGGGTACAGAAGGTTGCGGCGGTGGAAATAGGGTTTTGGCTTCGTATCTGATGTTTCCAGGGTATATGGGTATATATAGGAGGAAGAAGTACGTCGGTGGAGCAACGTGGGCCCCACGAGTGTGGAGGGCGATCCAGGGGGTAAGCGCGCCCCCTGCCTCGTGCTCTCCTCGTTGATTGCTTTACATAGACTCCAAGTCCTCTGGATCATGTTTGTTCCAAAAATCACATTCCCGAAGGTTTCATTCCGTTTGGACTCCGTTTGATATCCTTTTCCTTCGAAACACTGAAATAGGCAAAAAAACAACAATTTGGGCTGGGCCTCCGGTTAATAGGTTAGTCCGAAAAATAATATAAAAGTGTATAATAAAGCCCATTAAACATCCAAAACAGAATATAATATAGCATGGAACAATAAAAAATTATAGATGCGTTGGAGATGTATCAAGCATCCCCAAGCTTAATTCCTGCTCGTCCTCGAGTAGGTAAATGATAAAAACAGAATTTTTGATGTGGAATGCTACTTAGCATAATTTTCAATGTAATTCTCTTATTTGTGGTATGAATATTCAGATCCGAAAGATTCAGGATACAAGTTTAATATTGACATAAAAATAATAGTACTTCAAGCATACTAACTAAGCAATTGTGTCCTCTCAAAATAACATGGCCAAAGAAAGTTATCCCTACAAAATCATATAGTCTGCCTATGCTCTATCTTCATCACACAAAGTATTTAATCATGCACAACCCCGATGATAAGCCAAGCAATTGTTTCATACTTTTGGTGTTCTCAAACTTTTTCAATCTTCACGCAATACATAAGCATGAGCCATGGAGATAGCACTATATGTGGAATAGAATGGTGGTTGTGGAGAAGACAAAAAGGAGAAGATAGTCTCACATCAACTAGGTGTATCAACAGGCTATGGAGATGCCCATCAATAGATATCAATGTGAGTGAGTAGGGATTGCCATGCAACGGATGTACTAGAGCTATAAGTATATGAAAGCTCAACAAAAAAACTAAGTGGGTGTGCATCCAACTCGCTTGCTCACGAAGACCTAGGACATTTTGAGGAAGCCCGTCACTGGAATATACAAGCCAAGTTCTATAATGAAAAATTCCCACTAGTATATGAAAGTGATATCATAGGAGACTCTCTATCATGAAGATCATGGTGCTACTTTGAAGCACGAGTGTGGAAAAAGGATAGTAGCATTGTCCCTTCTCTCTTTTTCTCTCATTCATTTTTTTCTTTGGGCCTTTCTATTTTTTATGGCCTCTTCCTTTTTTTCTTTTTTTTCGCCCGAAGTCTCATCCCGACTTGTGGGGGAATCATAGTCTCCATCATCATTTCCTCACTTGGGACAATGCTCTAATAATGATGATCATCACACTTACTTACAACTCAAGAATTACAACTCAATACTTAGACCAAAATATGACTCTATGTGGATGCTTCCGGTGGTGTACCGGGATATGCAATGAATCAAGAGTGACATGTATGAAAGAATTATGAATGGTGGCTTTGCCACAAATATGATGTCAATTACATGATCGTGCAAAGCAATATGACAATGATGGAGCGTGTCATAGTAAACGGAACGGTGGTAAGTTGCACGACAATATATCTCGGAATGGCTATGGAAATGCCATGATAGGTAGGTATGGTGGCTGTTTTGAGGAAGGTATATGGTGGGTGTATGATACCGGCGAAAAGTGTGCGGTATTAGAGAGGCTAGCAATGGTGGAAGGAAGAGAGTGCGTATAATCCATGGACTCAACATTAGTCATAAATAACTCATATACTTGTTGCAAAAATCTATTAGTTATCGAAACGAAGTATTACGCGTACTCTCCTAGGGGGATAGATTGGTAGGAAAAGACCATCGCTCATCCCCGACCGCCACTCATAAGGAAGACAATCAATAAATAAATCATGCTCCGACTTCATCACATAACGGTTCACCATACGTGCATGCTACGAGAATCACAAACTTTAACACAAGTATTCCTCAAATTCACAACTACTCAACTAGCATGACTCTAATATCACCATCTTCATATCTCAAAACAATTATCAAGCATCAAACTTCTCATAGTATTCAACACACTCATAAGAAAATATATTTTTTACTAATCTTGGATGCCTATCATAATTAAAGCAAATTACCATGCTGTTTTGTAGGACGGTCAAAATAATATAAGTGAAGCATGAGAGAACAATAGTTTCTATAAAACAAATCCACCACCGTGCTCTAAAAGATATAAGTGAAGCACTAGAGCAAAAACTATATAGCTCAAAAGATATAAGTGAAGCACATAGAGTATTCTAATAAATTCCGAATCATGTGTGTCTCTCTAAAAAGGTGTGTACAGCAAGGATGATTGTGGTAAACTAAAAGCAAAGACTCAAATCATACAAGACGCTCCAAGCAAAACACATGTCATGTGGTGAATAAAAATATAGCTCCAAGTAAAGTTACCGATGGACGAAGACGAAAGAGGGGATGCCTTCCGGGGCATCCCCAAGCTTTGGATTTTGTGTGTTCTTAGATTATCTTGTAGTGCCATGGGCATCCCCAAGCTTAGGCTCTTGCCACTCCTTGTTCCATAATCCATCAAATCTTTTACCCAAAACTTGAAAACTTCACAACACAAAACTAAACAGAAAATCTCGTGAGCTCCGTTAGCAAAAGAAAGCAAAACACCACTTCAAGTTACTGTAATGAACTCATTTTTATTTATATTGGTGTTAAACCTACTGTATTACATCTTCTCTATGGTTTATAAACTCTTTTACTAGCCATAGATTCATCAAAATAAGCAAACAACACGCGGAAAACAGAATCTATCAAAAACAGAATAGTCTGTAGTAATCTGTAACTAACGCAAACTTCTGGAACTCAGAAAAATCTACCAAAATAGTAAGAACTAGAAATTTTGTTTATTGATCTATTTCAATTGGAATCAATATTTTATCACGTTCTGGTGATTTTTAACAATAGTTTTCATGAACAGAAAGTTTCTGGAATTTTCAGCAAGATCAAATAACTATCATCCAAGAAGATCCTATAGGTATAACTTGGCACAAACACCAATTAAAACATAAAAACAAATCTAACCAGAGGCTAGATCAAATATTTATTTCTAAACAGAAGCAAAAAGCAAAAAAAACTAAAAATAAAATTGGGTTGCCTCCCAACAAGCGCTATCATTTAACGCCCCTAGCTAGGCATAAAAGCAAAGATAGATCTAGGCATTGCCATCTTTGGTAGGCAATCCATAAGTAGCTCTCATAATAGATTCATAAGGTAATTTTATTTTCTTTCTAGGGAAGTGTTTCATGCCTTTCCTTAACGGAAATTGAAATCTAATATTCCCTTCCTTCATATCAATAATTGCACCGATCGTTCTAAGGAAAGGTCTACCAAGAATAATAGGACATGAAGGATTGCAATCTATATCAAGAACAATGAAATCTACGGGCACATAGTTCCTATTTGCAACAATAAGAACATCATTAATTCTTCCCATAGGTTTCTTAATAGTGGAATCCGCAAGGTGCAAGTTTAAATAACAATCATCAAATTCATGGAAACCTAGCAAATCACACAAAGTTTTTGGAATCGATATTACCCAAATCACACAAAGCATAGCATTCATGATATTTAATTTTAATTTTAATAGTAGGTTCCCACTCATCATAAAGTTTTCTAGGGATAGAAACTTCCAACTCAAGTTTTTCTTCATAAGATTGCATTAAAGCATCAATGGTATGTTTGGTAAAAGCTTTATTTTGGCTGTAAGCATGAGGAGAATTTAGCACGAATTGCAACAAGGAAATACAATCTATAAAAGAGCAATTATCATAATTAAATTCTTTGAAATCCAAAATAGTGGGTTCATCAATATCTAAATTTTTGATCTCTTCAATCCCACATTTACCAATTTTTGCATCAAGATCTAAAAACTCTGAATTTTTGGGACGCCTTCTAGGTAAAGTTGACTCATCTCCAATCCCATCATTATCAAGATTCATACTGCAAAACAAATATTTAATAGGAGATACATCAATAACTTTTAGATCTTCATCTTTATTTTCATAGAAACTAGAAGAACACGCTTTCACAAAGCAATCTTTCTTAGCACGCATCATAGCGGTTCTTTCATTGCACTCATCAATGGAAATTCTCATGGCTTTGATAAATTCTATCAATGTTCCTAGCTAATTCATCAACCTTAAGCAATTTTTCTTCAAGCAAAGCATTGAAATTCTTTTGCGAATTCATAAACTCCTTAACACTAGTCTCAAATTCAGAGGGCATCTTATTAAAATTTCCATAAGAATTGTTGTAGGAATTACCATAATTATTATAGGAATTACTAGGGAACGGCCTAGGATTAAAGTTTCCTCTATACGCGTTGTTACCAAAATTATTCCTACCAACAAAATTCACATCCATAGATTCATTATTATTTTCAATCAAAGTAGACAAAGGCATATCATTAGGATCAGAAGAAACACTTTTAGTAGCAAATAATTTCATAAGTTCATCCATCTTTCCACTCAAAACATTAGTTTCTTCTATCGCATGCACATTTTTATTAGTAGATCTTTCGGTGTGCCATTGAGAATAATTAACCATAATATTATCTAGGAGTTTAGTAGCTTCTCCTAAAGTGATTTCCATAAAAGTGCCTCCTGTGGCCGAATCTAAAAGATTTCTAGAAGCAAAATTCAATCCGGCATAAAATTTTTGTATAATCATCCAAAGATTCAAACCATGTGTAGGGAAATTACGTATCATTAATTTCATCCACTCCCAAGCTTGTGCAACATGTTCATGATCAAGTTGCTTAAAATTCATGATATCGTTTCTAAGAGAGATGATCTTAGTGGGAGGAAAATACTTAGAGATAAAAGCATCTTTGCACTTATTCCATGAATCAATACTATTTTTAGGCAAAGACGAAAACCAAGCTTTAGCATGATCTCTAAGCGAAAAAGGAAATAGCTTCAATTTAACAATATCATTGTCCATATCTTTCTTCTTTTGCATATCACACAAATCAATGAAACTATTCAGATGGGTAGCGGCATCTTCACTAGAAAGGCCGGCGAATTGATCTTTCATGACAAGATTCAACAAAACAACATTAATTTCACAAGATTTAGCATCGGTAAGAGGAGCAATCGGAGTGCTAAGAAAATCATTGTTGTTGGTATTGGTAAAGTCACAAAATTTAATATTGTCTTGAGCCATCATGACAAGCAAGCAATCCAACACACGAGCAAACAAGAAGCAAGCGAAAAAAGAGGTGAACGGAAAAGAGAGGGTGAATAAAACGGCAACGGTGAAGTGGGGGAGAGGAAAACGAGAGGCAAATGGAAAATAATGTAATGCGAGCGATAAGAGTTTGTGATGGGTACTTGGTATGTCTTGACTTGACTTGGCGCGAATCTCCCCGGCAACGGCGCCAGAAATCCTTCTTGCTACCTCTTGAGCACTGCGTTGGTTTTCCCTTGAAGAGGAAAGGGTGATGCAGTAAAGTAGCGTAAGTATTTCCCTCAGTTTTTTAGAACCAAGGTATCAATCCAGTAGGAGATCACGCTCAAGTCCCGCGCACCTACACAAACAAATAAGAACCTCGCAACCAACGTGATAAAGGGGTTGTCAATCCCTTCACGGTCACTTACGAGAGTGAGATCTGATAGATATGATAAGATAATATTTTTGGTACTTTTATGATAAGGATGCAAAATAAAATAAACGGCAATGAAAATGGCTAAGTGTTGGAAGATTAATATGATGGAAAATAGATCTGGGGGCCATAGATTTCACTAATGGCTTCTCTCAAGATAGCATAAGTATTACGGTGAGTAAACGAATTACTGTCGAGCAATTGATAGAATTGAGCATAGTTATGAGAATATCTAGGTATGATCATGTATATAGGCATCACGTCCGCGACAAGTAGACCGAAACGATTCTGCATCTACTACTATTACTCCACACATCGACCGCTATCCAGCATGCATCTAGAGTATTAAGTTCATAAGAATAGAGTAATGCTTTAAGTAAGATGAAATGATGTAGAGGGATAAACTCATGCAATATGATATAAACCCCATATTTTTATCCTCGATGGCAATAATAAAATACGTGTCATTTCCCCTACTGTCACTGGGATCGAGCACCGCAAGATTGAACCCAAAGCTAAGCACTTCTCCCATTGCAAGAAAGATCAATCTAGTAGGCCAAACCAAACTGATAATTCGAAGAGACTTGCAAAGATAACCAATCATACATAAAAGAATTCAGAGGAGATTCAAATATTGTTCGTAGATAATCTTGATCATAAACCCACAATTCATTGCATCTTGACAAACACACCGCAAAAGAAGACTACATCGAATAGATCTCCAAGAAGATCGAGGAGAACTTTGTATTGAGATCCAAAGAGAGAGAAGAAGCCATCTAGCTAATAACTATGGACCCGAAGTCTGAAGTAAATTACTCACACATCATCGGAGAGGCTATGGTGTTGATGTAGATGCCCTCCATGATCAATGCCCCCTCCGGGGGAGCACCGGAAAAGTCCCCAAGATGGGATCTCACTGGTAAAGAAGGTTGCGGCGGTGGAAATAGGGTTTTGGCTCCATATCTGATGTTTCGAGGGTATATGGGTATATATAGGAGGAAGAAGTACGTCGGTGGAGCAACGTGGGCCCCACAAGGGTGGAGGGCGCGCTTGGGGGGTAGGCGCGCCCCCTGCCTCGTGCTCTCCTCGTTGATTGCTTTACGTAGACTCCAAGTCCTCTGGATCACGTTTGTTCCGAAAATCACGTTCCCGAAGGTTTCATTCCGTTTGGACTCCGTTTGATATCCTTTTCCTTCGAAACACTGAAATAGGCAAAAAAACAGCAATTCGGGTTGGGCCTCCGGTTAATAGGTTAGTCCCAAAAATAATATAAAAGTGTATAATAAAGCCCATTAAACATACAAAACAGAATATAATATAGCTTGGAACAATCAAAAATTATAGATACGTTGGAGACGTATCACATATCTTTCAAATCCTGGTTTGCGGCTCTGGTCAGCCCGTCTCGAGCAGCTCGGATGTATGCATCCACCGAGCTAAAGGCATCGAATGCCTCTTTTGTAGAACCGGGGTCATGAAGAATGGCCCTCCGGCGCCGATGACCCATGGCGCTTTCCATTTCCGAGTTTGTGACGGATACATCATCTGAATCCTCCGCCAAAGCACAATCCGGCATCACTCATGTATCCGCCCTTGTCTTCACGGCAGGGTCTGGAACCTGGCTATTGGGAATATGACCGGCAGCACCCCCGAACATAGTTCGGAGAACGCTTTTCTTGGTAAGGCACAAACGGAAAATGTCACAGTTGGATGTGACTGCCAAGGGGCCTATTTACGACGCCATACCTCTTCAATGAAGGCTTAGCCATGCCTTCATTTGCCTTCCTCTTCAAAGGCTTGCCTGGCGTGGGTCTCTCTCTCTCTCTGTCTCTCTCTCTCTCTCTCTCTCTCTCTCTGTAGTGGCTTCTGGTGTAACATGGCGCGCCGAACGCCTCCCCTTTGGAGCACGAGACAGTGCGGTGGGTGAGGCAGAATGAGGGGGATCTTTTGGAGGAGATGTCTCCTGATTGCTTACGTGTGAGGCAGGGAGAAGACCAGGATAGTCGGCGGTGATGGCCACTTCCGTGCCGTCATAGCTCGCCTGGTAGAACATCCCATCCTCGAGCACCACGAATATGTCCGGATCCTCTTCGAATCCAGGATCAAGGTCCCGATTGTGATCCTCTGGCTGTGGGGCGGGGCTGTGTAGCCCCTCGGTGATCTTTCGCCACTTCTGTTACAAATGGACGGATTAATGTTCATTAAAATTAACTCGGGGAGTAGAATGAGTGGAGCAGCGGGGTTGGGACTCACTCAGCTAGGAGGATTGTACATGGAGAATCCATCTCTGCGCTGGATACGAATAAATTCCTCTTCCTCCCCTTTGAACAGCTCGGCCAATATTTTTGCCAAAGCGGCGGGGGTGTCCGGACCTTTCTGACCGCAGCGAGAGGCGTTGTCTTCTCCATTATAGTGCCACATGGGAAGCCCTCTGTATTGAAGTGGCTGCACCCCTCGCACTATGGAAGTCGCCATTACCTCGACTATTGATAATTCGGACTGGGCAAGCGTCTTTATCTTGCTCATCAGTTGACGGACTTCCGCACTATCTTCCTCCTCGAAGCTCCAAGGTCGCCAGTTGTGGCGTTTCTTCAATGGAACACTTGTAAATTAGGGAAGACCCATTCGAACTGGGTCAGGAAGGGCGACGCCCTCGATATAGAACCATTCGGAAAGCCACTCTTCGGATGCCTTCTTCGGTGTGCCGGACAGGTATCCGGTCTCGGCAATACGCCATACCTCGGCTCCGCCCACTTTGAATATTGATCCATCTTGGTTGCGAGGGACGAGGCAGAATAGCTTCCTCTACAATTCAAAATGGGCCTCACAACTCAGGAATAGTTCGCAAAGAGCGACGTAACCCGCGATGTGCAGGATGGAGGCAGGAGTGAAGTTCTGCAGTTGAAGGCCATAATACTCTAGAAGCCCTTGGAGGAACGGATGGATTGGAAATCCGACGCCTCTTAGCAAGTAGGGGACGAGGCACACTCGCTCCCCCTGGATGGATTGGGGAAATTCTCAGCCTGAGCCCCACCGTTGAAGAAAGTCAATCCTGCTCGAACGGGGACTAGATCCGCAGGGGGAAGAAATTCCTGTGTTTGCAACTTCATCGACTGGCCATGAGATATGGAACATCTCTCCCAATCGCCTTTTTCTGGGCCGTGGGGACGGGAGGAAGAGCTGGGAGCGCTGGCCATGTTGGAATGGTTTTTCCTAGCAAGCTCTGAGGATTTTTCACGTGATGTGGAACGGATCTGAGATCCAATCCCTTTAAATAGACGCTTTTCTTACATGGCCGGGGTGTTATGTGCAAAAAATACCCTAACCCCTCATATTCGCTCGACACGTGGAAGCTAAAGTTATGGATGCACGGAAGCCGATGGGAACGACATTAAATGGAAGGCCGAATACAACCCTTTGAAGTCATCGGAGAAGGAACCCGCCTTGCAATGCCGAAGACAATCTGTGCGCCGGACACATCGTCATTGAAGCCAGGCTCGGGGGATGAATCTCCGCCACTCATAAGGAAGACAATCAATAAATAAATCAGGCTCCGACTTCATCACATAACGGTTCACCATGCGTGCATGCTACGGGAATCACAAACTTTAACACAAGTATTCCTCAAATTCACAACTACTCAACTAGCATGACTCTAATATCACCATCTTCATATCTCAAAACAATTATCAAGCATCAAACTTCTCATAGTATTCAACACACTAATAAGAAAATATATTTTTACTAATCTTGGATGCCTATCATAATTAAAGCAAATTACCATGCTGTTTTGTAGGACTCTCAAAATAATATAAGTGAAGCATGAGAGAACAATAGTTTCTATAAAACAAATCCACCACCGTGCTCTAAAAGATATAAGTAAAGCACTAGAGCAAAAACTATATAGCTCAAAAGATATAAGTGAAGCACATAGAGTATTCTAATAAATTCCGAATCATGTGTGTCTCTCTCAAAAGGTGTGTACAACAAGGATGATTGTGGTAAACTAAAAGCAAAGACTCAAATCATACAAGACTCTCCAAGCAAAACACATATCATGTGGTGAATAAAAATATAGCTCCAAGTAAAGTTACTGATGGACGAAGAGGAAAGAGGGGATGCCTTCCGGGGCATCCCCAAGCTTTGGATTTTTTGTGTCCTTAGATTATCTTGGGGTGCCATGAGCATCCCCAAGCTTAGGCTCTTGCCACTCCTTGTTCCATAATCCATCAAATCTTTTACCCAAAACTTGAAAACTTCACAACACAAAACTTAACAGAAAATCTCGTGAGCTCCGTTAGCGAAAGAAAGCAAAACACCACTTCAAGGTACTGTAATGAACTCATTCTTTATTTATATTGGTGTTAAACCTACTGTATTCCAACTTCTCTATGGTTTATAAACTCTTTTACTAGCCTTAGATTCATCAAAATAAGCAAACAACACGTGAAAAGCTGAATCTGTCAAAAAGTATTGGCCTCGTGAAGGAGAAAGAATTGCTCTAGCTTGGGGAAGTATCAAGTCAATATTATATTCATGCCCCAATCATGAGCTCTCAAGAGAAATTATCATTCGGAATTTTTATGCTCGGCTTTCTCGTGATGATCAATCCATGCTTGATACTTCTTGTACTAGTTCCTTTATGAAGAAGACTATTGAATTCAGGTGGGATCTTTTAGAAAGGATTAAATGCAACTCTGAAGATTAGGAACTCGACGAAGGTAAAGAGTCAGGTATTAAGCTTAAGTATGATTGTGTTAAATCTTTTATGAATAACGATGCTTTTCAAAAGTTCAGCACTAAATATGGACTTGACTCTGAGATAGTAGCCTCCTTTTATGAATCATTTGTTACTCATGTTGATCTCCCTAAGGAGAAATGATTTAAATATCACCCACCTATTAAAGAAGAAATTAAGGAATCGGTAATAGCTAAAGATGAAACTATTATCTATAATGTTGATGCGGTTGTTCCTACTGCTTATATTGAAAAGCCACCTTTCCCTGTTAAGATAAATGAACATTCTAAGGTCTCAATCATAGTCAATAAAAGTAATATTAGAGCACCTAAACCTGATGAATAAATTAAAGTAGAACCTAGTGTTGCTATGGTTAAAGATCTTATGGTTGAAAATTTTGATGGGCATGTTATTTACTTCTGTGATGAAGCTGCTAAAATTGCTAAACCCGATGAAAAAGATAAACATAGACCTGTTGTTGGCATGCCTGTTGTCTCAGTTAAAATAGGAGATCACTGTTATCTTGGTTTATGTGACATAGGTGCTAGCGTGAGTGCTATTCCTTTTACTTTATATCAAGAAATTATGAATGATATAGCACCCGCTGAAATAGAAGACATAGATGTTACTATTAAACTTGCTAATAGAGACACCATCACACCACTTGGGATTGTAAGAGATGTTGAAGTCTTATGTGGGAAAATAAAATACCCTACTGATTTTCTAGTTCTTGGTTCCCCACAAGATGACTTTTGTCCTATTATATTTGGTAGACCTTTCTTGAACACCGTTAATGCTAAAATAGATTGTGAGATACAAATTGTCGGTGTTAGTTTTGGTGATGAGTCTCATGAGTTTAACTTTTCTAAATTTAGTAGA
Source organism: Aegilops umbellulata (assembly GCA_032464435.1). Classification (NCBI taxonomy): domain Eukaryota; kingdom Viridiplantae; phylum Streptophyta; class Magnoliopsida; order Poales; family Poaceae; genus Aegilops; species Aegilops umbellulata. Next base: position 485,734,021 of record CP136056.1, read on the forward strand.
AAGCATCATAAGAAAGAATTGCCTAGTAAGGATGAAATAATTGGTTTTGCTTCTATTGCCGTGCCTCCTACTGATCCACTAGAACAATATTTGTTAGACCATGAGAATGATATGCATATGCATGAGAGAAATGAGATAGATAATTTTTTTTGAACAACAACCTCTGCTTAAACACAATTTGCCTATTGAAACTCTAGGAGGTCCTCCTCCACCTAAAGGTGATCCTGTGTTTGAATTAAAACAATTGCCAGACACTTTGAAATATGCTTACCTTGATGAGAAAAAGATATATCCTGTTATTAGTAGTGCTAACCTTTCAAAACATGAAGAAGAAAGATTATTAAAGGTTCTTAAGAAGCACCGAGCTGCTATTGGATATACTCTTGATGATTTAAAGGGCATTAGTCCCACTCTCTGTCAGCACAAAATTAATACGGAACCTGATGCTAAACCCGTTATTGATCACCAACGACGTTTGAATCCTAAAATGAAAGAAGTGATAAGAACTGAAATATTAAAGCTTCTGGAAGCAGGTATAATCAATCCTATAGCTGATAGTAGATGGGTAAGTCCTGTTCATCGTGTCCCTAAGAAATGACGTATAACCGTTGTTTCTAATGATAAAAATGAACTTATTTCACAAAGGATTGTTACTAGTTATAGAATGGTAATTGATTTTAGAAAATTAAATAAGGCAACTAGAAAAGATCATTACCCTTTGCCTTTTATTGATCAAATGCTAGAAAGATTGTCAAAACACACACACTTTTGTTTTCTCGATGGATATTCTAGTTTTTCTCAAATATCTATTTCACAACCTGATCAAGAGAAAACCACCTTTACTTGTCCTTTTGGAACTTATGCTTATAGACATATGCCTTTTGGTTTATATAATGCACCTGCTACCTTCCAAAGATGTATGACCGCTATATTCTCTGATTTTTGTGAAACAATTGTTGAGGTTTTCATGAATGATTTCTCCGTTTACGGAACTTCCTTTGATGATTGCTTAAGCAACATTGATCGAGTTTTGCAAATATCCGAGCAAACATATCTTGTCTTGAATTGGGAGAAGTGCCACTTTATGGTTAATGAAGTTAACGTTTTAGGGCATAAAATTTCTGAACGAGGCATTGAGGTGGATAAAACTAAAGTTGATGCAATTGAGAAAATGCCATGACCTAAAGATATCAAAGGTATCCGTAGTTTCCTCGGTCATGCTGGTTTCTATAGAAGGTTTATTAAAGACTTCTCCAAAATTTCTAAGCCTCTTACAAATCTTTTACAAAAGGATATTCCATTTGTTTTTATGATGATTGTGTAGAAGCCTTTGAAACACTTAAAAAAACCTTAATTACTACACCTATTGGTCAACCACCTGTTTGGAACTTGCCTTTTGAAATTATGTGTGATGCTAGTGATTATGTTGTTAGTGTTGTTCTAGGACAAAGAGTTGATTGTTCACACCGATCATACTGCTATAAAAATATCTTATAAAAAAGAAAAATGTTAAACCTAGACTCATTAGGTAGGTTCTTCTAATAAGTTGCTCCATTTGTACTCTGTGTACGATAAAAGATTGTCAATGTCTTCTTTATAAAATTTACTTTTAGCATGTACTCACTCCGTCCCACAGCATAAGTTGTTTAGCTTGCAAAAACGTCTTATTTATATTATGGAACGGAGGGAGTATTTGTTAAAACTTCAGAGCACAAGTAATAAGCTCAGGTAAAGGTTCAAGCAATTAACGTGAGAATAGAGCTGCGTAGTACGTTACTTGCAAGCTGCCCGTCCAACCATTTACACAAACTGTAAAACGCACACTAAAGGCAGATGGCTCAAAAGCACCCTTGGCTTGTCTGTACATCAAAAGCTCTCCTGCAGGGATACACACACGCTCTTCAGGATCCAAAACACCAAGACAGTGATTTGGACTACTGAACATGACACAGCTGCACCTGTCACAGCTCCCAGTAGTATCTGGGATCATCCATGGAGTAGGTCGGCACAGGCGAGCCAGGGGACGAGGGGAGCGAGTAGTCATCCCAGTAGTTCTCGCCGTAGTCATCGTTGTCCATCGCTGCCTCGTTGTGGAGAGCCTGAGCCTCTATTTCATAGAGATTAGGCATCTCGATCACTTCACCTTCGTCCTCCTCGATGGTATCAAGTTCTGGGCAATGAGCGTGAGGCCACGCTCCTGGCAGACGGACATGCTTGATGTTGGCACAGCGAGCTTTGAGTTCAGCGTCAACTAGGAGGTGGCCGCATTCTCTAAGGTCGAGGAACTCGAGGTGGGGGCAGCCTTCAAGGATGGCGTACACACCTTTCTTAGTCAGGCCGTAGCCTGCCATCTGAAGGAGCCGCAGCTCGTGCAAGCTCTCTGCTATGGCGAAGGCCTCCTCATTGTGTCTCGCCTCCCAGGCCTCATAAGGCTCCTCCTCCTCCTCCTCCTCCTCGTTTTGCCGCTGTTCCATCCTGATCTCACGCTCTATTGAATCTGAATCGTACCACGGCAAACAGACTCTTAGACGCTTCAGGCTGGGCGCGCTGCACCAATCCCCTTGAAGAAGTCCCATGTCAGCTTCTGACCAGAGTACTCTATCTCTTCTAGCATTGGACATTTAGCTGCAAGCTTAATTACTACGTCCTCATCATCCCAAAAGTAATAGGCGCCGATGAGCCGAATGCTCTTCAAGGAGTTGCATCTGCAGAGACAAGTACGAAAGTAGAAACACATGAACCGAGTAAAATCAGACAAGTACAGTAAGACTACATAACAAGTTTAAACAGTAAACATATTTTCTCCTTAAAGGAAGACTTCAAGATGCTCAGGGGGGTTCATAGTCGACCTTGGGGGGTTCATAGCCAACCTTGTTGGGGGCCTGCCCTAGTCACTAGTTGCTTTTCTCAAAAGACTCCTACTAATTAGCATTACTTTTTCATCTCCTCTTATACTGAGACACTAAGTAGCTTGTAGTGATAGCTATGGAAATACAATGTAACTTTGTACCCCTGATCCTTGATTAATATAACAACAAGACTGTAGGAAACTCTCCTGCAATCATTCACAGTTCAAAAAAAAATAATGATAAATATCAAATGAGTTTCACATTTGGCAAAAAGTAGCCTGTCGTAAATATCATATAACGATGTACCGTAAATATCTAACGAGAGTTAGTACCTCAAGGCAAATTATTTGGCCATAAGCGACCTGTCCTAAATATGTTTCCCTATTTGTTGAGACAAATATAGCCATACAGAAAGCATTCAGCTGTCCTTTGAACCCGATCAACATAACAATATTATACATATGTCTCAATAATATATCATAAACGCTGACATGCTTAGCAAAAATTAAACTATTAGGTCGGTGCTAAATACTGCAAACAGTGTGTCAGCACTACAGATTGATAGGTTTCAAAGTGTGACACACACAGAGTAAGAGACCAAATGCTGAAATTCAAGAATGGGAATTTAGGACACAAAGAAAAATTACCTGCTTGCAATGTAATTCAGGAGTTCACTAGTGACAAACTTCTGAGCCCAGAACGATTCCATCCGTCCATCAGAGCGATCTATAGCCACCTTTGCCATTTGGCACATGACGTTTCCCCCCTTGGAGAAAACCAACTTGTGGCGGGTCATGTCCACAAAACGCCACAGCTCAGGGGACTTAGCTGCCACCAACCATGAGCGGCACACAAGTCCGGCGCCCATCAGGATCTCAATGGTCCCAAGCTTCATGAAGATTGCAGAAAGCGCATCGAGTGGGAGCTCAGACCAATCCCTGACATCAGATACAGGCAATGGGTTTGGCTCAGCCTCCATTGTGCAAGGGAGCTCCTGAAAAACAAGGTGTCATCGCAGAGATAACATGGATGCCCAAATTTAGCAAGAGCTTGAAATTTGCACGATGAGACAGCTTTAATACAAGATAGACAACGGTTATGCAATGCAGGAGTGGTTTCTCCATGGTACAAAATAACATAACTTTTACAGAGAAACCAATGGCTGATCAAGTGGTTTAGCCGTAAACAACAATCAATAATTAGCTGAGTACGAAATGCCCTTTTTAAAAGTTTTTTTAGGGAGGTTGTAGCGAAGCAAAGCTCTGCTTGTTTAGGGGACAAGAAGGTTGTGCAGAACAACCACCCAATTTGGTGCCAAAAGCACTCCCTCAAGATGAACTCTTATTTAAGCTTCGCAATCGATGGTAAGCCAAACAGACCAAGTTAGCAAATCAATCCACCCTTATCATCTCTGAATCCACCCAATTTGATTTACCCAAACATCCATCGAACCGGTATACGCACCACTCTGTTCTTGTGCGGGTAGGCCTGAAACCCCTGCTTCGCCATCTCGGGCAGCGGGTCGTCGCCGGCCATGGCCTCCCGCTTCGCCCTCTTGCATCCGTCGCCCCTCGCCCTGCAAAGCACCGACGCGTCAGCCGCCGAAACCAAAAGGACAAAGGCCGTTCAAGCCAAACGGAGACTGAATAGCGGCGGGTGGATGAAAGGGGACGAACTCGGGGACGGGCTCCTGCACGGCCTCCTCCTCGATCTCCCCGTTGGGCGGGATGGCCTTCCTCATGATGCGCCTGATGTCAGCGATGGGCAGGAACGCGCCCCGCCCCTCCCTGCTGCCGCCGGCCGCGGGGTTGCCGCTAATGCGGGTCCCGCTGTCGTCGGAGGGGCTCGCCGGTGGGTTGGACATGCCCTCCCGCCTCCAACTCTGGGTCAATCAGATCGGGCAGCCCACCGTCTTACCCCGCCGAACCCAAACCCCAAATCCTTGGAACCGAGAAGCGAGCGTGGGTGAGACCGTGGGAGCCGAGAGCCAGTGAGCGGTTTGGAACGAGAAGCTGGCTTCCGCCCGAGGGAAGAGCGAGCGAGGTGGCGAAGAGAGCGGAGGCGGCCAAGAAAATGTGTCGATCTGCTGCGGCGACGCGAGGACTCTTTTTCCACCCTCAAGTGCACGGTGATATAAAATCGAAAAGAAAATAGTCAATTATCTGTTACTGTACTAATTTTAGTGATGGGATAAGCTAAACTCCTGCCTGTCGGAGTTTTGCAACAGATCCGAACGACCTGGATGCCGTCTGTTATAGATCGTGCGACCATCGTGCTTCAAAACTAGCAGTTCGCTGATATTTAAAAGCCTTGCCACCGCCAAGTGAAAAAAACGCTTCGTCCATATCTCATCTTCGGATCCCCGCCCAGCGTCAGAGAGGGGCGCTCGATCCGCATCCATCGGCGCACTGGCTAGCGCCGCCGCCGGAAGGCCGCTCCTCCGCCGTTACGCCTCCTCCACTAATATCCTTACCGCCCTTTCTCTCGTCCCAGTCCGCCGCGTCCTACCTCGCCTCCAGCCGGCTTGTCGGCGAGCACAGAATCCATGGCGCTTGTTGCTGCTCACCTACTCCGCATCGCGCGGCGCCTCACCTCGGCCTCCTCCTGACCGTTGTCTGCCGTTTCAGCCCAAGGCCGTCAGATCCTCTGCCTCCAGTCAGCGACTGCCTCTTTCCAGTCTGAATCCTCCCAGCCATGCCTACGCCTCATCATTTCCCGAGCTCCCATGCCCCATCGCGTTGACGAGGATCTATACTCAGTTTTGCCAGTCTCACCCAAACCTTCATCTACCCAAAAATAATAGAGGGGGCTTGACGAGGGCCGACATGCTGGCGTTGGTGCATCTAGAGCAGAGGAGATGCCACGCGAAGACGAATTTGTGCATGCCAAAACTGAGTATAGTCCAATACGGTTCAGTCACCGGCATAATTACACGCACTGATTAGTGATTTGTAGAGCTTCCACAAAAAAGTGATTAGCAGAGACGTCGTGGCGTCTTGGCTTTGTGTTCTAGGTTCCTCTACTTGCTGCACCAGCTGGGGCCTGTCAGTTTGGGTTCAGCATTTTTGTGAAGAGTTCAACATTTTGTGAGATAACAATACAGGCAAACAGGCCAAAAAATACTACTCAGTTAGTCAGGTTGATGCTCATCTTTCACTGATCGGTTGCATCAAGTGTCTTGTTCGATCACACAGAGGGAATAGTATTTGTTCTTTGTAAAAAAGGTCACTTTTTTTTTGTTCTACAACAGTTGATGCAACGTCTTTTCACTGAATCTTCCACTGCTCTGTTACCAACATGACTTTTATGTAATTATCATGTTGTTAATGTTGTAGTTATCAGGGTGCTAATGATATAGTTAGCACACTGCTTATGCTAAAATTACCATGTTGAATTTCAATGGAGTCATATATTTTTTTAGCATGTGTGCCTTGGTCCGTGGTAACTTTGACTGGAAAAAAAATGGTGAGACATACCTCAATATCGCAAACCTTGATTACTTATGCATAAATACCCACGTCAAAATACACCCTGATAACTTATGTGCACATAGCATGATAATTTGTGCAGAACAGAGTTGATAACTCTGTTACAAACACCTTTTTTTGCGGGGATTGGTACAAACACATTGACACCAAGGGAAACATAATTGTTGGACACATATGAGCGAAAGGTTATCGTGGTGTTTGTGCATAAGTAGATTATTTTACCAACTCGTCTCGAGTTGATGATATCATCGTAATTTTGGTGGGGGAGGTTGATGAAATATACCGTTGGTAATTTTTGTGTGTGTATAGCATGGTAACTCACACATCACATACCTGATAACTTATGTACTCGGTACTGATTACTTTGGCGAACGGGAAGGAGGCGTTGATGAAATATCTCGGGTCATTTTTGTGTGAATATCATGATAACTCACACATCACATACCTGATAAACTTATGTACCTCGATCCTGGTAACTTTGAGGGGAAGTGGTGTTGATGAAATATCCCCAGTTACTCTGATGTGAACAACATGGTAACTCAGACATCAGAGACCCGATAACTTATGCACCCCGGTCCTGGTAACTTTGGCGAGAAGGGGTGCTGAAATATACCCCAATAATTTACGCACCGCAAACATGATAACTTTTTCCTCCGCCGGAGGGAGGGGTTTTGATGAAATATACCCTCTGTAACTTCTGTGTAAATATGATGATAGTTTACGAATCACTGTCCTGATAACTTTTATGCAAATAACATGATAACTCATACATCGTAGACATGATAAATTATGTAACTAGTCCTGGTAACTTTGTCGGTGGGGGTAGGGGTGGGGGGAGTCGTTAAAACATACCACGGTAACTTCCATGCAAATAACATGATAAATCACGCATCGTAGACATGATAAATTATGTACCTAGTCCTGGTAACTTTGTCGGTGGGGGTAGGGGTGGGGGGAGTCGTTAAAACATACCACGGTAACTTCCATGCAAATAACATGATAAATCACGCATCGTAGACATGATAAATTATGTACCCAGTCCTGGTAACTTTGTTGGTGGGGGTAGGGGTGGGAGGAGTTGTTGAACCATACCACGATAACTCTTATGCAAATAACATGATAACTCACACATCGCAGACTTGATAACTTATGTACCTGATCCTGGTAATATGGCGACTGTGGCGAGGAGGGGTGATGCCCCGCTAATTTTTGTGTAAATAACATGGTAATAGAAACATACAAAATTGATAACTTCCATACAAACGCCACTGTAACTTTTGACCTGAAACTTTTTTGTTGAAAAACACACACCCGATAATTTCTGTGTAAATAACATGATGATGTATCATCGCAGACTTGATAACTAATTTTTTACGTTTAAACACCATGGTGTCTTTCATCCAAGGGAAAAAAGTTTTTGAAACATTTCACCGGTAATTTCTATGTTAAATTACCGTACTTTCCCATGCTTTTAACCTTCTCGTACTGTAGTTACCAGCCTTATCATGGTATAGTTATCATGTTACTCAGACCATAGTTATCACGCTAGTCATTGCCAAAATTACCAAGCCAAACTTTTTTTTTTTTTGATATGGCAGAAATAAGAAAGGTTCAAATAACATTGTCATTCTAGAATAGACAACAACAAAAGGTGGCTTAGTTGGTTATTAGGCTTGATAGGTATTACATAGACCTGGGTTTGAATCCTCTTGCAAGCACTTTTATTTTCTTTTCATATTATGCAGCGAAAAACCAGAAAAAACCACTAGCAATTTACTACGGTTTTTGAGAGAAGGAAAAAAATCAGTGGAAGTAGGAGGAACGACGTAGCGGGACTAGCGATCGAAGGTCGTGCGGATCTGTTGCTAACCACCAGTCGACTGGTGGTTAGGACAGTCCTTTAGTGATTCAGTCAATACTAAATTGTACTACTACCTTTTATTTTTGCGAGAATACTAAATTGTACTGTCTAACATTTACTTTCATGTGAATGATTGATTTATTTCCGTGATAGTGGAGATAAAGATAGGAAATGAAGGATGACTGGCTGTGATTGAATTCTTCCTACGTATTAATTTATTATATTACCAAATAATTACCGATCATGATTGATTCCTTCGCTTGAATTTATTGTGTTACCAACTATGTTTTTGGCAAAGAAGGAATAGATTACCCTATATGAATTTATTGCATTACCAAATATTGATTTGATTTGACCTGCCAAATGAAAAGCGTTATTAAAAAAAGCTGGGGGTGAAATTAACGGTGGAAGGATGGGCATAGGAATAATGCACGGAAGTAAAATTGAAATAAGATGGAACCTGACATCTTTTTTAGATTGTATATTAGTATATGTCCGTGCGTTGCAACGTGATATAAATATTCTATAGTTTAGTTACACGCCAGTCGATTGAGTTTTAGACCCAAATCAATCGATTTTTTGGGAAAAAAAGAAGTGGTCGCGCGGAGCACCGAGGCCGCAGGCAGTGGCACTGGGGCGAACAAAGCGAGGCCTGGGGATGCCGGCAGCAGAGGCGGAGTCAGGATTTGGACATAGGGGGGCTGAGTGACGATAAAAGAGAAAATAGTATGACAAAATATATTGATTTTTTTGATAAATTATATGGTCAGCGGGGCAATTTTTTTAACGTTTGTATTTTAAGTTTGGCTTCTTGACTGCCAAGAACAGCAAATGTGCATATAATTGTTTCTAAGGAATATATAATTTTTCTCCTCATGACCATACAAACACAAACACGATTGATGAAAAATTAAATCTAAATGATATAATCAATGCATCATGCCTAATTTTGCAGTACCGATTTGTGAGGATGAAACTGATTTGTTATTTCACATCTATATGTGAAATAGTATCTCACATCTAACTTTCTAACCACATGATTTAGACATCAAGATTAGTATTATTTGACTTTTTCTATTAATTGATCTTGTTCCTGTACACGTCACTAGTGGGGCGCCCGTCGTGGCAGTAGGCTGCTATTTTATCGAATGATTTTGTTTCTCATGCGTTGTCTCGTTGGCTGTTGTAGCCACAAGTGATTTTTTTTCAGTTTGTTTTTTGTTTTTTCCTTTTTCTTCTTTTTTCATTTATTTGTTTCAATTTCGCAAGCTTTTAAAATTCATAATTTGTTATTTGTTCTTTTTTATTTTTCATTTTTCATTTTTCCTTTTAATTTTTTTGAATTCATGATTTTTTTTTCATAATTGTTAGTTTGTTGTTCACCATCAAACATGTGTTGTCTTTTTTTTTCAAGTTGCAAGTCTACCCTCAACTTGCAACTCAGGTCTGACCTTCTTTTGTCATAGTTGAAATCTCACCCTCGACTCGCAACTGGACTTTGATAATTTTTTGTCTCAGTTGCAAGTTCATCCCTGAATCGCAACTGGGTCGGAAACTTTTGTTGTCCCAGTTTTAAGTCCACCCTCGACTTGCAACTGAGGCCCAACTTTTTTTGTTCGAGTTGCAAGTTCACCCTCAACTCGCAACTGGAGCCTGATCTTTTTTAGTCCCATTTGCAATTGCTAGTCCACCCTCGACTCGTAACTGGACCCGACTTTTTTTATCCTGGTTACGAGTCCACCATCGGCTCACAACTGGCCTCGACCTTTTTTCCCTAGTTGAAAGTCTACCGTCGACTCGCAACTAGGCCCAACCATTTTTGTCCCACTTGCAAGTCCACCCTTGACTCCCAACTGGGCCCGGTCTTTTTTTTATCCCAGTAGCAAGTCCACCCTCGACTCGCCACTAGGTCTAACATTTTCTTTTCCTAGTTGCAAGTCCACCCTCAACTCAACTGGAGCGCGACCTTTTTTTCCTAGTTGCAAGTTCACCCTTGACTCGCAACTAGGCCTTGTTCTTTTTTTTGTCCCAATTGCAAGTCCACCCTCGACTCGCAATTTGGTCCGAACTTTTTTTCCAGTTGCAAGTCCAATCTCGACTCGCAACAGGGGGCGGCCTTTTTTTTGTCTATGTTGCAATCCCACGCTACACTCGCAACTGGGGTCCGACCTTCTTCTTGTCCCAGTTGCAAGTCCATCCTCAACTCGCAGCCTGGGCCCAACTTTTTTTTGTCCCAATTGCAAGTCGACCCTCAACTCATAACTGGGGTCCGACCTTTTTGTCCGAGTTGCGGCAGAATGAGTGCGTGACTTTCTCGTGGGCGACAAACAAAAAAAACAGTAAGAAAAGGAAACAAAAGAAACAAACAATACAATAATGTTATTTTGCATTAAGATTTCGTGCATCCAACCATGAAAGCGCATGAAAACCTCTGCTTCCCTCTGCAAAGGGCCTATCTTTTACTTTTATCGCTTACCCTTATGCAAGAGTCATGGTGATCTTCACCTTTCCTTTTTACATTTTATTCTTTAGCAAGCACATTGTGTCGGAAAGATCCTGATAAATATATCTAATTGGATATAAGTTAGCATTAGCTATTATTGTTGACATTACCATTGAGGTAAAAGGTTGGGAGGCGAAACTATAAGCCCCTATCTTTCTCTGTGTCCGATTAAAACTCCGTAACCACAAGTATTGTGTGAGTGTTAGCAATTGTGAAAGACTAAATGATAGTTGAGTATGTGAACTTGCTAAAAAGCTCTTGCATAGACTCTTTCTAATGTTATGATAAATTGCAATTGCATCAATGACTGAGATTATAGTTTGTTAGTTATCAATGATGTTTCTGATTCATACTTGACATTGTGAATAGATTATTACTTGAGCATAAGAAATCATATGACAATATCCATATATGTTGTTGTTATAAGAATGATCATGATGCCCTCATGTCTGTATTTTATTTTATCGACACCTCTACCTCTAAACATGTGGACATATTTATCGTTATCGGCTTTCGCTTGAGGACAAGCGAGGTCTAAGCTTGGGGGAGTTGATACGTCCATTTTGCATCATGCTTTTATATCGATATTTATTGCATTATGGGCAGTTATTACACATTATGTCACAATACTTATGCCTATTCTCTCTTATTTTACAAGGTTTACATGAAGAGGGAGAATGCCGGCAGCTGAAATTCTGGGCTGGAAAAGGACCAAATATTAGAGACCTATTCTGCACAACTCCAAAACTCCTGAAACTCCACGAAAGTTATTTTTGGAAATAATAAAAAATACTGAGTGAAGAAAATACCAGAGGGGACCCGCACCCTGGGCACGAGGGTGGGGGCGCGCCCTACCCCCTGGGCGCGCTCCCTTGCCTCATGGGGCCCCTGCTGGCCCTCCGGTGCCCATCTTCTGCTATATGAAGTCTTTCGTATGAGAAAAAATCATAAGCAAGCTTTCGGGACGAGACTCCGCCGCCACGAGGTGGAACCTTGACGGAACCAATCTAGGGCTCTGGCAGAGCTGTTCTGCCGGGGACACTTCCCTTCGGGAGGGGGAAATTGTCGCCATCGTCATCTCCAACGTTCCTCTCATCGGGAGGGGGCCAATCTCCATCAACATCTTCACCAGCACCATCTCCTCTAAAACCCTAGTTCATCTCTTGTATCCAATCTTTGTCTCCAAGTCTGAGATTGGTACCTGTAGGTTGCTAGTAGTGTTGATTACTCCTTGTAGTTGATGCTAGTTGGTTTATTTGGTGGAAGATCATATGTTCAGATCCTTTATGCATATTAATACTCCTATGATTATGAACATGAATATGCTTTGTGAGTAGTTATGTTTGTTCCTGAGAACATGGGAGAAGTCTTGCTATTAGTAGTCATGTGAATTTGGTATTCGTTCGATATTTTGATGAGATGTATGTTGTCTCTCCTCTAGTGGTGTCATGTGAACGTCGACTACATGATACTTCACCATTGTTTGGGCCTAGAGGAAGGCATTGGGAAGTAATAAGTAGATGATGGGTTGCTAGAGTGACAGAAGCTTAAACCCTAGTTTATGCGTTGCTTCGTAAGGGGCTGATTTGGATCCATATGTTTCATGCTATGGTTAGGTTTACCTTAATATACTTCCTTTGTAGTTGCGAATGCTTGCAATAGGAGTTAATCATAAGTGGGATGCTTGTCCAAGTAAGGACAACACCCAAGCACCGGTCCACCCACATATCAAATTATCGAAGTACCGAACGCGAATCATATGAACGTGATGAAAACTAGCTTGACGATAATTCCCATGTGCCCTCGGGAGCGCTTTTCTCTATATAAGAGTTTTTCCAGGCTTGTCCTTTGCTACAAAAAGGATTGGTCCACCTTGCTGCACTCTATTTACTTTTGTAATTTGTTGCTCGTTACAAATTATCTTATCAAAAAACTATCTGTTACCTATAATTTCAGTGCTTGCAGAGAATACCTTGCTGAAAACCGCTTATCATTTCCTTCTGCTCCTGGCTAGGTTCCACACTCTTACTTATCGAAAGGACTATGATAGATCCCCTATACTTGTGGTTCATCACTCGGCTACGTCTACGGCGAGGAGGAGCAGGAGGAGGAAAACGAAGAGGAGGAGGAGGAGGAGGAGGAGGAGGAGCCGGCGACTGTTCCGGCGAGGAGGCGCAAGAAGAAGAAGCGGGCGGCCAGGTCTGGCGAGCCGCGCATCAAGTGGGCGTCCAAGGAGGAAGAATGCCTCGCCGAAGCATGGAAAGTCGTCTGCCTCGACCCGACCACCGGCACGAACTAGAGCATTGAGACTTAGTGGGACCGCATCAAGGCCGAGTTCGACGAACGCAAGCTCGTCGACCCCTACTTTAAAGGCGTCTACATGCAGCGCGGGGCAAAGGCGATGGCGAACCATTGGGGCGTATCCAGGGCGTGCAACAAATGGCATGGGATCATCGAGGAGGTCGCGGCTCGCCCGGAGAGCGGTGCCAGCGTGGCATAGTATGGCACGCCGGTCTCCTGCCTCTCTTCGCCGTGTGCGCCCGCCAACTGTTTGTTCCTCCGCGCAGTTGCTGCGCATGTTAGCCTTGTATCGGCAGGGCAACAACGACGCCGAATTCAAGTACCTCCATGTTTACAAGCGCATTGACATGTGCGAGAAGTGGGCAGAAGTCCGGCGCACCATCGACAAGGCCAAGGAGACCTACAAGCCGGACGCGCCGGCTCCGGGCGCGTCAGAAGGGTGGCCGAACGGCAACAAAGGTGCCAAGAAGGGGAAACACGCCGACGCGGCCACCGCTCGAGTGTAGGAGTCCATCGAGCACTGCCTCGCCGATGCACAAGTCCGGGGCGCCCTTCGTGAAGAGAAGACCGAGGCGCGGTGGTCGGCGTTGATGACCAACAGCGCCGTCAAGCTCGACCTGCTCCGGACCAACATCGCCGCGAAGAAGAGGAACACCGACCTGGCTTTTCTGAAGGGCGGGGCGGACATGCTCCAGATCAATGACGAGAAGCTCAAGGCGTGGTACATGGCGGAGCGCGGCCTCATCCTGAACCAGCTGCCGACGACGGCGACGCTAACTCCCGCGCCGACGCCGACGCCGACGCCAAGCCAGAGTGATGACGCCTTCACGACGCCCAGCAACACCGAAGCCGCGCCGACGCTGCCAAGCACTAAAGAAGCTCCGACACCGCCAAGCCCGTGCACACCGACGCCGGAGGCCGACCCCGCCGAGTGATGCACGCGTCCAGACTTGTGGCGCTCTTTTTTCTTTGTACACCAAACTGTGACCTACGGTCGCCGGACTATGGCCTATGATCACCGGACTTTTGGCGTCTTTTGTGATGAGCGGGAAGTTCCCAAGTTTGAAATTGCCGCGTCCTGGGGGCGTGACTGGGAGCTAGTTCGCCCCCAGCGGCCGATCTAGCGCCGGTTCGCCCCCAGGCCACTCTTTTTAGGCGCCCTGGGGGGGCGAACGTCTGGAGATGCTCTTAGCTGCTGCAGAGGATGCACCATCTCCTTGTGGGTCCATCAAATGTGCACGTGTTTTTGGTTTCTGTCGCTTTACAATATGAAATTGATTATCACTCTATGGGTGAAATTGATTATTACTCTGTGGTGGTTGTGGACAAGACAAAAAGGAGGAAGATGGTCTCACATCAACTAGGCGTATTAATGGGCTATGGAGATGCCCATCAATAGATATCAATGTGAGTGAGTAGGGATTGCCATGCAACGGATGCACTAGAGCTATAAATGTATGAAAGCTCAACAAAAGAAACTAAGTGGGTGTGCATCCAACTTGTTTGATCACGAAGACCCAGGACATTTTGAGGAAGCCCATTATTGGAATATACAAGCCAAGTTCTATAACGAAAATTCCCACTAGTATATGAAAGTGACAAAATAAGAGACTCTCTATCATGAAGATCATGGTGCTACTTTGAAGCACAAGTGTGGAAAATGATAGTAGCTTTGTCCCTTCTCTCTTTTTCTCTCTTTTTTTGTTTGGCTTATTTGGCCTCTTTTTTTATTGGCTTCTTTAGCCTCTCTTTTCTTTTCCTCACACGGGACAATGCTCTAATAATGATGATCATCACACTTCTATTTATTTACAACTCAAGGATTACAACTCGATACTTAGAAAAAAATATGACTCTATATGAGTGCCTCCGACGATGTACCGGGATGTGCAATGAATCAAGAGTGACATGTATGAAAAATTATGAACGGTAGCTTTGCCACAAATACGATGTCAACTACATGATCATGCAAAGCAATATGACAACGATGGAGCGTGTCATAATAAACGGAACAGTGGAAAGTTGCATGGCAATATGTCTCGGAATGGCTATAGAAATGCCATAATAGGTAGGTGTGGTGGCTGTTTTGAGGAAGGTAAATGGTGGGTTTATGGTACCGGCGAAAGTTGCGCGGTACTAGAGAGGCTAGCAATGGTGGAAGGGTGAGAGTGCGTATAATCCATGGACTCAACATTAGTCATAAAGAACTCACATACTTATTGCAAAAATCTACAAATCATCAAAACCAAGCATTACGTGCATGCTCCTAGGGGGATAGATTGGTAGGAAAAGACCATCGCTCGTCCCCGACCGCCACTCATAAGGAAGACAATCAAAGAAACACCTCATGCTTCAAATTTGTTACACAACGGTTACCATACGTGCATGCTACGGGACTTGCAAACCTCAACACACGTATTTCTCAAATTCACAACTACTCCACTAGCATGACTCTAATATCACCATCTTCATATCTCAAAACAATCATAAAGAATCAAACTTCTCATAGTATTCAATGCACTTATTATGAAAGTTTTTATTATATCCCTCTTGGATGCTTATCATATTAGGACTAAATTCATAACCAAAGTAAATTACCACGCTGTTTAAAGACTCTCAAAATGATATAAGTGAAGCATGAGAGTTCAATAATTTCTTCAAAATAAAACTACCGCCGTGCTCTAAAAAGATATAAGTGAAGCACTAGGGCAAATGACAAACTACTCCAAAAGATATAAGTGAAGATCATTGAGTAGTTGAATAATTATGTAACTATGTGAGGACTCCTTCTCATAAATAAAATTCCAGATCTTAAGTACTTTATTAGAACAACAAGCAAAACAAAATAAAATAAAATGACGCTCCAATCAAAACACATATCATGTGGTGAATAAAAATATAGCTCCAAGTAAAGTTACCGATGAACAAAGACGAAAGAGGGGATGCCTTCCGGGGCATCCCCAAGCTTAGGCTCTTGGTTGTCCTTGAATATTACCTTGGGGAGCCTTGGTCATCCCCAAGCTTAGGCTCTTGCCACTCCTTATTCCATAGTCCATCGAATCTTTACCCA
This sequence comes from Aegilops umbellulata, assembly GCA_032464435.1. Lineage (NCBI taxonomy): Eukaryota > Viridiplantae > Streptophyta > Magnoliopsida > Poales > Poaceae > Aegilops > Aegilops umbellulata. The sequence continues at coordinate 485,750,093 of CP136056.1, forward strand.
AAACTTGAAAACTTCACAACACAAAACTCAACAGAAAACTCGTAAGCTCCGTTAGTATAAGAAAATAAATAACCACTTTTGGTACTGTTGTGAACTAATTATTTATTTATATTGGTGTAATATCTACCGTATTCCAACTTCTCTATGGTTCATACCCTCCGATACTACTCATAGATTCATCAAAATAAACAAACAACATATAGAAAATAGAATGTGTCAAAAACAGAAAAGTTTGTAGTAATATGATTTGTTTGAATACTTATGGAACTCCCAAAATTCGGAAAAACTAGGACAACCTGGATAATTTATATATTGATCTTCTGCAAAAAGATTTAGCATGTTATCATGTTCTGGTGAATTTTAAAAGTTATTTTCGTGAGCACAAAGTTTCTGTCTTTTTTAGCAAGATCAAAAAACTATCACCCGAGAAGATCCTATTGGTTCTACTTGGCACAAAAACTAATTAAAACATAAAACCACATCTAACCATAGGCTAGATAGATTATTTATTACTAAACAGGAGCAAAAGGCAAAGAACAAAAATAAAATTGGATTGCCTCCCAACAAGCGCTAACGTTTAACGCCCCTAGCTAGGCATGACGATTTCAATGATGCTCACATAAAAGATAAGAATTGAAACATAAAGAGAGCATCATGAAGAATATGACTAGCACAAGTCTAACCAACTTCCTATGCATAGGGATTTTGTGAGCAAACAATTTATGGGAACAAGAATCAACTAGCATAGAAAAGCAAAATAAGCATAACTTCAAGATTTTAAGCACATAGAGAGGAAACTTGATATTATTGCAATTCCTACAAGCATATATTCCTACCTCATGATAAATATTAGTAGCATCATGAATGAATTCAACAATATAACCATCACATAAATCATTCTTTTCATGATCTATAAGCATAGAAAATTTACTACTCTCCACATAAGCAAAATTCTTCTCATTCGGAATAGTGGGAGTATCATAAGAAACTCGAATACTATAAATTTTTTCCACTTTAAAAGAGTAATGTTCAGAAAAAGGGTAATCATAATCATGACAAGTTCTGTAAATATAATCATCGCTACTTTTTATAACATAAGTGTCATCACAATAATCATCATAAGTAGAAACTTTGTTCTCATCATAATCAATTGAAACCTCTTCCAAGATAGTGGAATCATTACTAAATAAAGTCATGACCTCTCCAAATCCACTTTTATAATTATCACAATAAGATTCAACATCCTCCAAAATAGTGGGATTATTACTTCCTAAAGTTGACACTCTGATACGTCTCCATCGTATCTATACTTTTTGATTGTTCCATGCTAATATTATTCAACTTTCATATACTTTTTGGCAACTTTTTATACTATTTTTGGGACTAACATATTGATCCAGTTCCTGTCTGTTGCATGTTTCATGTTTCGCAGAAACCCCATATCAAACAGAGTCCAAGGGGGATAAAAATGGACGGAGAATTATTTTGGAATATTTGTGATTTTTGGGAAGTAAAATCAACGCGAGATGGTGCACGAGGTGGCCACGAGGGTGGGGCCCATGCCCTCCCCAGGAGGGCGCGCCCCCACCCTCGTGGGCCGCTCGTAAGGCGGTTGATGCTCTACTTTTGCCGCAAGAAAACTAATTTTTGGAAAAAGATCTGCGCGAAGTTTTCAATCCAATCGGAGTTACGGATCTCCAGATATAAAAGAAACGGTGCGAGGGCAGAATCCCAGAACGCAGAAACAGAGAGAAACAGAGAGATAGATCCAATCTCGGAGGGGCTCTCGCCCCTCCCATGCCATGGAGGCCAAGGACCAGAGGGGAAACCCTTCTCCAATCTAGGGAGGAGGTCAAGGAAGAAGAAGACGAAGGGCCCCCTCTCCCCTTCTCTTCCGGTAGCGCCGCAATGCTGCCGTGGCCATCATCATCATCATCGTGATCTACACCAACACCTCCGCCATCTTCACCAACATGTCCATCACCTTCCCCCCTCTATCTACAGCGGTCCACTCTCCCGCAACCCGCTGTACCCTCTACTTGAACATGGTGCTTTATGCTTCATATTATTATCCAATGGTGTGTTGCCATCCTATGATATCTGAGTAGATTTTCATTGTCCTATCGGTGGTTGATGAATTGCTATGATTGATTTAATTTGCTTGTGGTTATGTTGCTATCCTTTGGTGCCCATCATATGAGCACGCGCGTGGATCACACCATAGGGTTAGTTGTATGTTGATAGGACTATGTATTGGAGGGCAAGGGTGACAGAAGCTTCAACCTAGCATAGAAATTGATGCATACGGGATTGAAGGGGGACCAATATGTCTTAATGCTATGGTTGGGTTTTACCTTAATGAATGTTAGTAGTTGCGGACGCTTGCTAATAGTTCCAATCATAAGTGCATAGAATTCCAAGTAAGGGATGACATGCTAGCAGTGGCCTCTCCCACATAATGCTTGCTATCGGTCTAGTAAAGTAGTCAATTGCTTAAGGGACAATTTCGCAACTCCTACCACCACTTTTCCACACTCGCTATATTTACTTTATTGTGTCTTTATCTAAGCATCCCCTACTTTTTATTTTCTCGCTCTTTATATTCTTGCAAACCTATCCAAAAACACCTACAAAGTACTTCTAGTTTTATACTTGTTCTGGGTAAAGTAAACATTAAGCATGCGTAGAGTTGTATCGGTGGTCGATAGAACTTGAGGGAATATTTGTTCTACCTTTAGCTCCTCGTTGGGTTCGACACTCTTACTTATCGAAAACTATTGCGATCACCTATACTTGTGGGTTATCACACTCTTCCAAACCCACTTTCATCAATATAATCATCATAAGTAGGAGGAATGCTATCATAATAAATTTGCATATCAAAACTTGGGGGACTAAAAATATCATCTTCATTAAACATAGCATCCCCAAGCTTCGGACAAACATTAATTGCAGTAAATAAATTCTCAAACATGTCATTCTCATCAAACATAGCATCCCCTAGCTTGGGCCTTTTCGTATCATAAGCATAATCACTCTCATCGTTAATAGTATGGATAGCACCAATAGTATAGCACCTATTATCATCACAATGAGTAGTAGGCATAACCATAATAGGAGCAACATCATTTGGGAGGGATACCTTTTTAACTTTTCTTCTCCGTCTTTTCTTTTTCTTCTCCACATTATGTGTGGGTTTAATCCTCTTTTGGGAGCTCCTTATTAATGATATTGGTTGAATAGAAGGCTCTTCCTCGTTACCTGATTCATCATAAGAAATAATAGGAGGATATTGGGAAACCTCTTCCCTTTCATTAGTATTCTCTTCATCTTCTATTTTTTTTCTTGTCTTTACGTAATTGGCAATATAAGGATTTTCAATGCGATTCACCGCACAATACATATAAATTTTCTCTAGATCAAAATCAAGAACTGTCTCAAGGGCAAATTCTGGAATATCCTTAGTTATATGTTTCATTCCTTCATAACCCAGAAGCAATCAAAGTTCATTACGATGCGCAAGGGAAATCAAGTCATCACAATTTTTGCACACGATTCGATCATGAAACAATTTGCATTGGATATTTAAATGACCACGTTCATTGCAAAGTTCATAAGGATGGCTAAGAAAATTTAAATTTTCAGCACAAACATCTAGCCTTTCTTGCAACCATTTAGTTTCTAAATACTTATGCCTCTTGCAAAATCTATCTTCCCTATTTGTTGTGTACTTGCAAACTCTATGTACTCCACAAAAGTTGACATGCTTATAGGAGACATTTTCATCATGACTAGTGCAATCATCATTAGTACTATGGATATTCAAAGAGTTCATACTAACAACATTGCAATCATGCTCATCATTCAAAGTTTTAGTGCCAAACATGTTAATGCATTCTTCTTCTAGCAGTTGGGCACAATTTTCCTTTCCATCATTTTCACGAAAGATATTAAAAAGATGAAGCATATGAGGCACCCTCGATTCCATTTCTTTTAGTTTTCTTTTATAAACTAAACCAGTGATAAAACAAGAAACTAAAAGATTCAATCAAGATCTAAAGATATACCTTCAAGCACTTACCTCCCCGGCAATGGCGCCAGAAAAGAGCTTGATGTCTACTACACAACCTTCTTCTTGTAGACGTTGTTGGGCCTCCAAGTGTAGAGGTTTGTAGGAAAGTAGCAAATTTCCCTCAAGTGGATGACCTAAGGTTTATCAATCCGTGGGAGGCGTAGGATGAAGATGGTCTCTCTAAAACAACCCTGCAACCAAATTACAAAGAGTCTCTTGTGTCCCCAACACACCCAATACAGTGGTAAATTGTATAGGTGCACTAGTTCGGCGGAGAGATGGTGATACAAGTGCAATATGGATGGTAGATATAGGTTTTTGTAATCTGAAATTATAAAAACAGCAAGGTAGCAAGTGGTAAAAGTGAGCGTAAATGGTATTGCAATGCTAGAAAACAAGGCCTAGGGTTCATACTTTCACTAGTGCAAGTTCTCTCAACAATAATAACATAATTAGATCATATAACAATCCCTCAACATGCAAAAAAGAGTCACTCCAAAGTCACTAATAGCGGAGAACAAACGAAGAGATTATTGTAGGGTACGAAACCACCTCAAAGTTATCCTTTCTGATCCATCTATTCAAGAGTCCGTAGTAAAATAACACGAAGCTATTCTTTCCGTTCGATCTATCCTATAGTTCGTACTAGAATAACACCTTAAGACACACATCAACCAAAAATCCTAGTGTCACCTAGATACTCCAATGTCACCTCAAGTATCTGTGGGTATGATTATACGATATGCATCACACAATCTCATATTCATCTATTCAACCAACACAAAGAACTTCAAAGAGTGCCCCAAAGTTTCTACCGGAGAGTCAAGACGAAAACGTGTGCCAACCCCTATGCATAAGTTCACAAGGTCACTGGACTCGCAAGTTGATCACCAAAACATACATCAAGTAGATCACGTGAATATCCCATTGTCACCACATATAAGCACATGCAAGACATACATCAAGTGTTCCCAAATCCTTAAAGACTCAATCCGATAAGATAACTTCAAAGGGAAAGCTCAATACATTACAAGAGAGTAGAGGGGGAGAAACATCATAAGATCCAACTATAATAGCAAAGCTCGCGATACATCAAGATTGTACCATATCAAGAACACGAGAGAGAGAGAGAGAGAGAGAGATCAAACACATAGCTACTGGTACATATCCTCAGCCCCGAGGGTGAACTACTCCCTCCTCGTCATGGAAAGCGTCGGGATGATGAAGATGGCCACCGGTGATGGACCCCCCCCCCTCCGTCAGGGTGCCGGAACAGGGCCTCGATTGGTTTTTGGTGGCTACAGAGGCTTGCGGCAGCGGAACTCCCGATCTAGATTTCTTTTCGGGGGTTTCTGTATTTATAGGAATTTTTGGCGTCGGTCTCATGTCTGGGGGGGTCTCCGAGTCATCCACGAGGCAGGGGGACGCACCCAGGTGGGTAGGGCGCGCCCTCCACCCTCGTGGATGGCTCGGGACTCTTCTGGCCCAAGTATTTTACTCGAGGGGCTTCTTTTGGTCCAAAGAAAATGATCAAAAATTGGCACGTCAATTGGACTCCGTTTGGTATTCCTTTTCTATAAAAATCAAAAACAAGGAAAAAATAAAAACAGGCACTGGGCTCTAGGTTAATAGGTTAGTCCCAAAAATCATATAAAATAGCATATAAATGCATATAAAACATCCTAGATGGATAATATAATAGCATGGAACAATAAAAAATTATAGATACGTTGGAGACGTACCACTGCCCGGCGTGGTTCATATCGGAGGAGGGGGGAGTGGCTGAGTTGGACAACCTTGTCTTCGTCTAATTATGACCCTATGTGGTCGCCGTCGTCGGGGATGGCTTGAGCGGTGGGGGCAAGGCATAAGTGATTCATCTCGGCAAACCTCACCATATCCAAGTCAAATTTGTGTCGTCTGATGCACTCCCTCTCTACCGCCAAATCCACATATACCTCCTTGTACTAGAGCTAGACAACGCTTCGTTTGATAAGCTCGGACTTTGTGCACACTCACGGCATCGACACGTATCCTCCTCTATCTGGAAAAACTAATTCATAAGTCTATAACTTGTAGCACTTGACCAGGAATTTGGTGAGGTCCACGGGTAGTGTCTCTGATATGTTCAATAGACCCCTAAACAATTTTTCATAAAGGTATGACCTTTGCCCTAGGGCGAGCTTTCTGTTGAGCTTGACAAACCTCGATGGTGAGGCCTAAGCCTCCCAGCCTGTGAGCGTCGAGGGGGGGGGGGTCCTCTCCTTCATTTTATTCACCTCCTTGTGTACTAAAAATATAATCAGTTCCAATAAAAGTGAAAATTTAAATGATTCCCACTTCTATGAAGTACATGTGTAAAAATGCTTGCATGCTAGGTGGTGCCATTTCTATGAGGTTCATGCAACTTTACATTTCTATCAAGATCATGTGCAACGGTAATGTTTTCTTCAAAAAATATGGTTGATGATTCACAAAGGATGCATATTCTTAAAAAATAACCCATGTTGTATCCACAAAAGGATTCAAATGTAGAAAAAAATAAATCAAGTGCATCCTTATGTGCAACATGTGAATCTTTTTTTTCAATGAAAAAGCAGTTTGGATGAGTAAGCAGAAAGAAACCCAGAAAATAAGCAGGGGGCTGGTGTGTGGAAATGCCTATTGGAACTGCTACCTGATTAGCTGCTGCAGAGGATGCACCATCTCCCTATGGGTCCATCAAATGTGCACGTGTTTTTGGTTTCTGTCGCTTTACAATACGAAATTGATTATCACTTTGTGGGTGAAGAGAGAGCGACCAAAATTTAATTAGAAACATCTACACCAGATATTGTTGTTGCCCCCCCAAAAATTGTACTTTGCTTCTTACCTCACGTTTCGCTCCCTCCTTTTCATCGTTGTTGGTGCAACATCTTGCCCCTTGTCTTTTGGAAACTATTCTAAAAAACATCTGACTGATTGTTTGCTAGTGCACACAGAGAGAATAGTTCCTAGAGTATCAAGAAGATTTCTATAATCTTTCAAGAAATTTGCTATAAACTTCGGTGAAAGTCTTCTCCGATGCAGAGAAGATTAACAGATTCCATGGAGGTTGATTCCGAAAAGATTGTGTGTCGGAGATGACCCCTAAAAAGATTGCTGACGTGATGCAATTGGTACATGAGGCATCTGAGAATAAATGACTGCAACCTTGAAGAATGAAGATGAAGTGAATACGTAGCATTTGTTTCGTCGTCTATTTTCTTACTTGAGTCATAGGACCACCGTACTATAAAGAGGGGTATATATATTTTAAGACTTATATTTATTGTGATGCTTAACCTAAACCTATACTATGAAAGTTGGCAGAAAAATCTTTTGGCTTTGATACATGTACTTGTCAGCCAGAGACAAAGATCTTCTGGGCTGTGAGAGAAATGTTTCGAACCAAGGAGTCAACTTTACTTGTTCCTCCAGTAAAATTGCCAGCTGTGTTCAAAATCCGACCATTGGAAATGTGTCGGTTGGCCATTGACTGTACTACGTGTCCTAAATGGTCATTTCTATTCTGAGAAGGATGCGGCTATAAATAGACACCCTGCACCAAACTGATCCGTTGGCTGCTCCGTTTGAGATTGTGAGAAGATTGATTGAACACCCATCTCTGAGAGATTTGTGTTTAAAATTCACCGAGAGAAAAATCAAGAGCTGAAACTTAGATAGTGGTTGAGCATAATAGTGTTGGGAAACGTAGCATGCAATTTCAAAAAAATTCCTACGCTCACGTAAGATCTATCTAGGAGATGCATAGCAATGAGGGGGGAGTGTGTCTGCGTACCCTCGTAGACCGTAAGTGGAAGCGTTTGACAACATAGTTGATGTAGTCGAACTTCTTCTAGCTCCGACCGATCAAGTTCTGAACGTACGACACCTCCGAGTTCCGCACACGTTCAGCTCGATGACGTCCCTCGTCCTCTTGATCCATTAAGATGTCAAGGAAGTAGACGAGTTCCGTCAGCACGATGGCGTGGTGATGGTGATGGTGAAGTGATCCGTGCAGGGCTTTGCATAAGCACTGCTAGAATATGACCGGGGGTGTAAACTATGGAGGGGGCGCCACACATGGCTAACAATTGATGTTGTGTGTGCTAGGTGCCCCCCTCTTCATATATATAGGTGTGAGGGAGAGGAGAGAGGTCAAGGGGCGCCCAAGTGGGGTCGAATCCCACTTGGGCTCCTACCCTGGTTCGCCCCCCTTCCTTGTATAGGCGCTAGGGAAAGGAAGGGGGAGGTGGCGCCCCCCACGCTTTTCCTTTCTCCCTTGAGGATGGGAAGGAAGGAGGGACTTGCCCTCCCCCCTTTCCTTTCCCTAGGTCCGCCCGGCCTGGTGGAGGGGCGCACCAGCCCCTTGTGGGCTGGTCTGTCCCTCCCTTGTCCCATTAAGCCCATATCTTTGCCGGCGGTGCCCGGAACCCCTTCTGGTGACCCTATATGTACCCGGTACCCTTCGGAACACTTTCGGTGTCCGAATACCATTGTCCAATATATATATATATATATATATATCAATCTTTACCTCTCGACCATTTCGAGACTCCTCGTCATGTCCGTGATATCATCTGGGACTCCGAACAACATTCGGTCACCAAATCACGTAACTCATATAATACTAAATCGTCATCGAATGTTAAGCGTGCGGACCCTACTGGTTCGAGAACTATGTAGACATGACCGAGACACCTCTTCGGTCAATAACCAATAGCGGAACTTGGATGCTCATATTGGCTCCTACATATTCTATGAAGATCTTTATCGGTTGAGCCGTTATGACAAGATACGTTATTCCCTTTGTCCACCGGTATGTTACTTGCCCGAGATTCGATCGTCAATATCTTCATACCTAGTTCAGTATCGTACCGGCAAGTCTCTTTACTCGTTCCATAATACATCATCCTGTAACTAACTCATTTAGTCACTTTGCTTGCAAGGCTTCTTATGATGTCTATTACCGAGAGGGCCCAGAGATACCACTCCGATAGACGGAGTGACAAATCCTAATCTCGATCTATGCCAACCCAAAAAACACCTTCGGACATACATGTAGAGCATCTTTATAATCACCCAGTTACGTTGTGATGTTTGATAGCACAAAAGGCATTCCTCCGGTATCTGGGAGTTGCATAATCTCATAGTCGAAGGAATATGTATTTCACACGAAGAAAGCAATATCAATAAAACTGAACAATCATTATGCTAAGCTAACGGATGGGTCATGTCCATCACATCATTCTCCTAATGATGTGATCTTGTTATCAAATGACAACTCATGTCCATGGTTAGGAAACCTTAACCATCTTTGATCAATGAGCTAGTCTAGTAGAGGCTCACTAGGGACACGTTGTTTGTTTATGTATTCACACATGTATTCAGGTTTCCGATCAATACAATTCTAGCTTGAACAATAAACATTTATCATGAATAAGGAAATATAAAATAACAACTTTAATATTGCCTCTAGGGCATATTTCCTTCAGTGTCCCACTTGCACTAGAGTCAATAATCTAGTTCACATCGCCATGTGATTTAACACAAATAGTTCACATCATGATGTGATTAACACCCATAGTTCACATCGCCATGTGGCCAACACCCAAAGGGTTACTAGAGCCAATAATCTAGTTCACATCGTCATGTGATTAACACCCAAAAAGTACTAAGGTGTGATCATGTTTTGCTTGTGAGAGAAGTTTAGTCAATAGGTATGTCACATTCAGATCCGTATGTATATTCGCAAATTTCTATGTCTACAATGCTCTGCATGGTGCTGCTCTAGCTAATTGCTCCCACTATCAATATGTATTCAGATTGAGACTTGGAGTCATCTGAATTGGTTTCAAAGCTTGCATCGGCGTAACCATTTACAACGAACTCTGTATCACCTCCATAACTGAGAAATATTTCCTTAGTCCTCTTAGGTAACTAAGGATAAATTTTGACCGCTTTCCAGTGATCCATTTATTCTCCATGGCTTGCCGATGATCGGGAAAGTCCACCAAAGTCCACACTTTGTTCTCATACATGGACCCTATCTCAGATTTCATGGCCTCAAGCCATCTGTTGGACTCTGGGCTCATCATAGCTTCTTCATAGTTCGTAATTTCACCTTGGTCTAATAACACGACTTCCAGGACAGGATTACCATAGCACTCTTGTGCGGATCGTGCTCTGGTCAACCTACGAAGTTCAGTAGTAACTTGATCTGAAGTTTCATGATCATTGTCATTAGCTTCCTCTCTGGTTGGTGTAGACATCACAGGAACAATTTTCTCTTATGTAGTACTTTCCAATTCGAGAGAAGTTACAATTACCTCATCAAGTTCTACTTTCCTCCCACTCACTTCTTTCGAGAGAAACTCCTTCTCTAGAAAGGTTCCATTCTCGGCAACAAAGTTCTTGCCTTCGGATCTGTGGTAGAAAGTGTACCCAATTGTTTCCTTAGGGTATCCCATGAAGATGCACTTCTCCGATTTGGGTTCGAGCTTATCAGGCTGAAGCCTTTTGACATAAGTGTCACAACTCCAAACTTTAAGAAACGATAGCCTAGGTTTCTTGCCAAACCATAGTTCATACGGTGTCATCTCAACGGATTTAGACGGTGCCCTATTTAACGTGAATGCAACTGTCTCTAATGCATAAACCCAAAACCATAGTGGTAAATCGGTAAGAGACATCATATATCGCCCATATCTAATAAAGTACGGTTACGACGTTCAGACACACCATTACACTGTGGCGTTCCAGGTGGCGTAAGTTGTGAAACTATTCCACACTATTTTAAATGAAGGCCAAACTCGTAACTCAAATATTCGCCTCCGCGATCAGATCGTAGAAACTTTATTTTTCTTGTTACGATGATTCTCCACTTCACCATGAAATTATTTGAACTTTTCAAATGTTTTAGACTTGTGTTTCATTAAGTAGATATACCCATATCTGCTCAAATCATCTGTGAAGGTCAGAAAATAACGATACCCGCCGCGAGCCTCAACACTCATCGGACCGCATACATGGGTATGTATTATTTCCAATAAGTCATTGGCTCACTCCAGTGTTCCGGAGAACGGAGTTTTAGTCATCTTGCCCATGAGGCATGGTTCGCAAGTGTCAAATGATTCATTATCAAGTGATTCCAAAAGCCCATCTGCATGGAGTTTCTTCATGCGCTTTACTGAAGGAAATATGCCCTAGAGGCAATAAGAAAGTTATTATTTATTTCCTTATATCATGATAAATGTTTATTATTCATGCTAGAATTGTATTAACCGGAAACATAATACTTGTGTGAATACTTAGACAAACAGAGTGTCACTAGTATGCCTCTACTTGACTAGCTTGTTGATCAAAGATGGTTATGTTTCCTAGCCATTGACATGAGTTGTCATTTGATTAATGAGATCACATCATTAGGAGAATGATGTGATTGACTTGACCCATTCCGTTAGCTTAGACTCGATCGTTTAGTATTCTGCTATTGCTTTCTTCATGACTTATACATGTTCCTATGACTATGAGATTATGCAACTCCCGTTTACCGGAAGAACACTTTGTGTGCTACCAAACGTCACAACATAACTGGGTGATTATAAAGGTGCTCTACAGGTGTCTCCAAAGGTACTTGTTGGGTCGGCGTATTTCGAGATTAGGATTTGTCACTCCGATTGTCGGAGAGGTATCTCTGGGCCCACTCGATAATGCACATCACTATAAGCCTTGCAAGCATTGCAACTAATGAGTTAGTTGCGGGATGATGTATTACGGAACGAGTAAAGAGACTTGCCGGTAACGAGATTGAACTAGGTATTGAGATACCGACGATCGAATCTCGGGCAAGTAACATACCGATGACAAAGGGAACAATGTATGTTGTTATGCGGTCTGACCGATAAAGATCTTTGTAGAATATGTAGGAGTCAATATGGGCATCTAGGTCCCACTATTGGTTATTGACAAGAGAGGTGTCTCGGTCATGTATACATAGTTCTCGAACCCATAGGGTCCGCACTCTTAACGTTCGTTGACGATATAGTACTATGAGTTATGTATGTTGGTGACCGAATGTGAGTTTTGGATGAGATCACAGATATGACGAGGAACTCCGGAATGGTCCGGAAGTAAATATTGATATGTGGATAGTAGTGTTTGATCTCCGGAAAGGTTCCGGAATCCATCGGAAGGGGTTCCGGATGTTTCCCGAAATATTTGGTCACGAGAACACATTATCTGGGCCAAAGGGGAAAGCCCACGAGGTTTTTGGAAAGCGCAAAAGGAAGTTTTGCAGAGTCCAGGGGCCAGACGCCAGGGTCCCTGGCGTATGGGTCCAGCCGCCAGGAACCCTGGCGTCTGGCCCTAGAGTCCGAGAAGGACTCTTGCCTTTCAGGTGAAACCGACTTTGTGGAGGCTTTTACTCCAAGTTTCGACCCCAAGGCTCAACATATAAATAGAGGGGTAGGGCTAGCACCCAAGACATATCAAGAAACACCAAGCCGTGTGCTGACAACCCCGTCTCCTCTAGTTTATCCTCCGTCATAGTTTTCGTAGTGCTTAGGCGAAGCCCCTGCGAAGATTGTTCTTCACCAACATCGTCACCACGCCGTCGTGCTGCCGAAACTCATCTACTACTTCGTCCCTCTTGCTGGATCGAGAAGGCGAGGACGTCACCGAGCCGAACGTGTGCAGAACTCGGAGGTGCCGTGCTTTCGGTACTTGGATCGGTCGGATCGTGAAGATGTACAACTACATCAACCACGTTGATATAACGCTTCCGCTTACAGTCTACGAGGGTACGTAGACAACACTCTCCCCTCTCATTGCTATGCATCACCATGATCTTGCGTGTGCGTAGGATTTTTTTGAAATTACTACGTTCCCCAACATTTACACCAATATGACCTAAACGGCAGTGCCACAAATATGTTGCACTATCATTATCAACTTTGCATCTTTTGGCATCAATATTATGAATATGTGTATTACTACAATCAAGATTCAATAAACCCTTTACATTGGGTGTATGACCATAGAAGGTTTTATTCATGTAAACAGAACAATGATTATTCTCTGACTTAAATGAATAATTGTATCGCAATAAACATGATCCAATCATATTTATGCTCAACGCAAACACCAAATAACATTTATTTAGGTTCAACATTAGGTAGAGGGAGTATGCGATGGTGATCTTATCAACCTTGGAATCACTTCCAACACACATTGTCACTTCGCCCTCAACTAGTCTCTGTTCATTTTGTAACTCCTATTTTGAGTTACTAATCTTAGCAACTGAACCGGTATCAAATACCCAGGGGCTACTATGAATACTAGTAAAGTACACATCAATAACATGTATATCAAATATACCTTTGTTCACTTTGCCATCCTTCTTATCCGCCAAGCATTTGGGGCAGTTCCATTTCCAGTGACCAGTCCCTTTGCTGTAGAAGCACTCAGTTTCAGGCTTAGGTCCAGCTTTGGGATTCTTCACGGGAGTGGCAACTTGCTTTCCATTCTTCTTGAAGTTCCCTTTATTTCCCTTGCCCTTTTTCTTGAAACTAGTGGTCTTGTTAACCATCAACACTTGATGCTCTTTCCTGTTTCTACCTTCGTCGATTTCAGCATCACGAAGAGCTCGGGAATCATTTTCGTCATCCCTTGCATATTATAGTTCATCATGAAGTTCTAGTAGCTTGGTGATAGTGACTAGAGAACTCCGTCAATCACTATCTTATCTGGAAGATTAACTCCCACTTGATTCAAGTGATTGTAGTACCCAGACATTCTGAGCACATGCTCACTAGCTGAGCTATTCTCCTCCATCTTGTAGGCAAAGTACTTGTCATAGGTCTCATACCTCTCGATACGGGCATGAGTCTGAAATACCAATTTCAGCTCTTGGAACATCTCATATGCTCTGTGGCATTCAAAGTGTCTTTGCAGCCCCAATTCTAAGACATAAAGTATGGCGCACTAAACTATCAAGTAGTCATCATACTGAGCTTGCCAAACGTTCATAATGTTTGCATCCGCTCCTGCAATAGGTCTGTCACCTAGCAGTGCATCAAGGACATAATTCTTCTGTGAAGCAATGAGGATACACCTCAGATCACGGACCCAGTCCGCATCATTGCTACTATCATCTTTCAATTTATTTTTCTCTAGGAACATATCAAAAAATAGGGGAGAAACAACATGAGCTATTGATCTGCAACATAATTTGCAAATACTATCAGGACTAAGTTCATGATAAATTAAGTTCAATTAACCAAATTACTTAAGAACTCCCACTTAGATAGACATCCCTCAAGTAATTAATCTAAAAGATACGTGATCCAAATCAACTAACCCATGTCTGCTCATCACATGAGATGGGGTAGCTAGTCATCAATGGTGAACATCTCTATGTTGATCATATCTACTATACGATTCATGTTCGACCTTTCGGTCTCCAGTGTTCTGAGGCCATGTCTGTACATGCTAGGCTCACCAAGTTTAACCCGAGTATTCCGCATGTGCAACACTGTCTTGCACCTGTTGTATGTGAACGTAGAGTATATCACACCCGATCATCACATGGTGTCTCAACACGACTAACTGTCGCAACGGTGCATACTCGGGGAAAACACTTATACCTTGAAATTTAGATAAGGGATCATGTTGGAGATATAACTACTGGGTATGAACCGCTCAGGAGGGGCCGGGTCATACCGCTGGCGACTTATCAAAGGATGTGGCGGGTCATACAAGCCCATTGACGGCCCAAGACCCAGAGGCGACTTGAGGCCCAAGAGGATGAACCGCCATATATGTATAACTTGTTTTGTAAGGCAAGCATAGTTAGTCACCGAGCCGGACACGTTGTGTATGAGCCGGCCGGGACTCTGTGAGCCGTTGTGCGTCAACCTGTGTATATAAAGGGACGAACTGGCGACGGTTCAGGGCAAGAAACAAGAGATCGAGAACTAGGTCAAGCGTATTCGCTCCCTGGTAATTGAAACCCTAGCAATACCACCTCAAAAAGGATTAGGCTTTTACCTTCATCGCAAGGGGCCGAACAAGTATAAACACTCTGTGTCCTTTGTCCTGATTAACCCCTTTAAGCTAACCTAATTGCGATGGCTCCACGACTAAGTCCTTCTGCTAGGACATCTGCCGTGACAATTCCCCGACAGTTGGTGCCCACCATGGGGCTTGTGCATGGCGGTTTCGAGTTCTTAAAGGGCAGCTTCGAAGGGATCAAGGGATACGTTGTGGGCCGGATGACTAAGAGTCGTCGCAGCAAGCTCTACATTGACGATGTAGGCTGGGCCCCCGAGGCCGGCTCAATCGAGTACGGGTACCGGGTCCCCTTCGACGGAATCCACGTATTCATCGGCAAGATCTGCGAACCGGGCCGTGAGCCGGGCATCTGCACCGACATCATCGAGACAGCTCAGCGTGTACGATCTGCCCAGGTTCAACCCGCCGTGAAGCACGCCTTTGTTGGTTTCATCCATGGGGCAGAAGTCGAAGAAGGATATGTGTCTGGTGGTGAGACGCCCATCTACTCTGATGGTGAATCGTCAACCAGCGAGACCAACTCATTGTATCAACTGCAAGACGGCCGGCTTGGGGACTCTTCCGATGGTGACAATATTCTGGACCCTATGAGCCGCCGAGCAGGGTCGATATCTTCATGGCCGGTACACAGCCGACGCTTGGATCAACAACCGCTGCGGCTATGACCTCTAGCTGAACGGGTGCAGCGGCGGCTGGTGCTAGCGGCTCTGCGCGCCCGCCGGCTCAAGTTCTCACAGAGTTGTTAGAAGCTTTGGCGACTTTGATGGGGGTGGAGGTAACCCCGGACACTCAGGAACAACACAAGGTGGATGTGGCAAAGCTACGAGATGAGATAGCTCAAGCCAAGGAAGATCTTGCGGCTGAGAACGCTAGGATGGCTACAGAGCAGGCTGCTTTGGACGCCCAGGCACAACGGATTCAGGCAGAGTCCTTCCGGCTCACATTGGATAAAAACGCTTCAAACGAGATCATGAGGAGGAGGCACCAGAGTCGTCTACCCCCGGTTTATGAGGCAAGGAACCTCTTCAACACACCTAGAGCAGGGACCAGTGACCCACCAGTGGTGAACCGGGCGGTCGAAGCAACTGTGACTGTAGCGCCAGTTCAGCCACGTGCGATGGACCCGCCACGCTTGAATAACACTCCGCCTCAGCATGTTCCGACACCTCCGGGTCATTATTCTAACCCTTTGGATAATATGATTGTTGCGGCAACGTGATTGGCGGCTCTACCAGTTGAAGGCGAGTCTCCAACGGCGATAGAGACACGAAGGGCCAGAGAGCTTCTTCAGACGGCTGTGGCTCAACAGGCGGCTTACTCTTATAGCCGCAAGCAGATTCACTCAACCCCTTGACCGAGTCGGAGTTATAGCAGGCGTGTTGAGTCACCCGCCGTTTCAAGCAATGAGCAACACCACAACCAGCCTCGTGGGCATGACCCGGCGCGCAGAGGTAATAATGCCCAGGCTTTGGTGGATCAGGGCAGGGCGCGTCGGGAGGCTTAGTAGGTGGCTCAGCTGGCGGCTCAACAACAATCTCCGGTTTATCCACCAGCTTCGATGGAGGTAGGTGTGACCACTAGAACCTTGGGTGTGCCGTGTTTAGTGCCGGCTCTGCGTAACGAACGTTTACCTAAGGATTTCAAGGGTCCTCGTAAGGTGCCTAATTACACAGCATATCAGCCCCCTGAGGCTTGGATTGAGAGTTATGAGATTGCCATGGAGATGTTGGACGTTAGTGATGCTGCATGTGCTAAGTACTTCACCATGATGTTGGATGGGTCGGCTCGTACTTGGTTGAAAGGGCTACCCGCTAACTCCATTGGGTCATGGGCAGAGTTGAAGGCCCATTTTATCCATAATTTTAAGGACACATGCAAGCAACCTATGTCAATACTGGATTTAGATTCTTGTGTCAAAGGTGAGGGCGAGTCAACAACCCATTGGGTACGTCGGATCTCAGCGGTTATACATTCTTCTGATAGTATCAATGCTGGCTCAGCAGTCCTGATGTTGGATAAGAACTGTCGTTTCCTCCCTTTGAAGCAGAAGCTGGGGCGGCTTAAACATCACTGCAATGACATGGGGGAGCTAATGGCGGCTCTCGTTAAGTATGCTGACTCTGATAGTACCAAGGACCCCGAGTCTGATGATGAGAAGCCGGGTAAGGGAAAGAAGAGAAGCATTACGAAAGGGCAGCAGCATAACCCGATAGGTCAAGGTGGCAATGGTAAGCGCAAAGCTGATGGCAACTTAGACTTCGTGGCTAACACCAGTACTCAGAATAATAATCAGCATCGCAAGGGAAAGTCGGCCCGGTTTAGAGGACCGAAATTTAACCTTGAGGTAATGATGAATCAGCCTTGTCCAAATCATGGTACGCACGAGAAGCCGACCACTCATCTGTGGAAGGATTGCTTCCTCATGAAGGAATATAGGTATTCCATTTTTTCCAGAATAATCATGGCCCGAATGGCGGTTCAGGATCCGGCTCTCATGGACCTGGCTTTGGTGGTGGCGGTTCAAACTCTCGCTTCCAGGGCCAAGGCAATCAAGGTGGTTTTAATCAACAATCTGGTCATGGGAATCCACAACAGTCTGGGTATCAGAGTAACTCGAAGCAGTTGAATAGTGGACATTACCACGTCTTCACCACGAGTTTATGTAAGTGGGATCAGAAGCTCCATAAAAGGGCAGTGAACGCAGTTGAGCCGATGATTCCCCGTTACCTACGGTGGTCTGAACATCCTATTCTTTGGAGCCATGAGGGTCACCCTCCCTGGGTTGATAATCCGGGTCACTTGGCTCTGGTGGTGGCGCCTCAGGTTGGAAGGTACAGATTTACTAAGGTGCTCATGGACGGGGGCAACAACATCAATATTCTTTACTATGAAACTTTTCGTTGCATGAGCTTGACTGACAAGGATCTTAAGCAATCAAACCCTGTTTTTCATGGCGTGGTGCCTGGTAAGTCGGCGTATCCAGTGGGCAAAATATCTTTGGAAGTGGATTTTGGTGATGATCATGATTCCAGGTCTGAGACGTTGACTTTTGAGTATGATGCTCTGTTTGGGCGGCCAACTTATGCTAAGTTCATGGCAAGGCCTTGTTATGTTTATTTACAGCTTAAGATGCTGGGTCACAAGGGTACCATCATAGTGCATGGGAGCCGGAAGATAGCCTTGGAGTGTGAAGAAGGCGACGCTGCTTATGCTGAGTCTGCCTGTGCAACAGAAGAGTTGAAGTTCTACAAGGATAATGTTGACCCGACAGATATGGCATCTTTGAAGAAGCCAACCACAGATCTGGACCCCCTGTTGAAATTTAAATCAACTGATGACGCTAAGCTAGTTGACTTTTTTCCTGGCGATTCATCCAAGAAGTTCAGCATCAGTGCTAATCTAGATCAGAAATAGGAAAGCGCGCTCATCGAGTTAATCCATGAGAACGAGGACATCTTTGCATGGAAACCTTCAGACATGCAGGTGTACCGAGGGAACTCGCCGAGCACACTCTCAATATTGATCCACAGTTTAAACCGGTCAAGCAATTCCTTCGCCATTTTAATGAAGAGAGGCGCAAGGCCATTGGTGAAGAAGTGGCCCGGCTCTTGGCGGCTGGGTTTATTGTTGAAAATTTTCATCCTGAGTGGTTGGCTAACCCGGTGCTGGTACTTAATAAAAATGGCACTTGGCGTATGTGTGTGGATTACACAAACCTAAACAAGGCCTGTCCGGCTGATCCTTTTTCTCTCCCCCGTATTGATCAGATCATTGATGCTACGGCGGGTTGTGAGCGTTTGAGCTTTTTGGATGCTTACTCTAGTTATCATCAGATCAAAATGGCAGTTAAGGACCAGGAGAAGACAACTTTCATCAATCCCTTTGGAGCCTTCTGTTATGTGTCTATGCCTTTTGGGATCAAGAGTGCCCAGGCGACTTACTAGTGGTGTGTGCAAAATTGCCTTCATGATCAAATTGGGAGTAATGTTCATGCTTATGTGGATGTATTGTGGTGAAGTCTAGGAAGAAGGAAACCCTGATAGATGATTTGAAAGAGACCTTTGACAATCTTCGGGTCTACAAGATGATGCTTAACCTAGCCAAGTGTGTCTTTGGTGTACCAGCAGACAAGCTCTTGGGCTTTCTGGTTTCTGAACGGGGTATTGAAGCTAACCCGGAGAAAATAACGGCTATCACTTCCTTGGCTAAACCGACATGTATTAATGATATTCAGCGTCTGGCGGGTCATATTGTGACCTTAAGCCGGTTCATAAGCCGGTTGGGAGAAAAGGCTATCCCTTTATACCAGACGATGAAGAAGATAGATCACTTTGTCTGGAGTGATGCTACTGATCAGGTGTTTGAGGCCTTGAAGAAATAGTTAGCTGAGCCGCCGGTTGTTGCTGCTCCCATTGATAAAGAGCCCTTGTTGTTGTATGTGGTTGCCAACAACCGAGCTATTAGTGTGGCAACTGTGGTGGAAAGGAAGAAATTGGGCAAGGAGTATCCGGTTCAGCGGCCGGTTTATTACATCAGTGCGGTGCTCATTGAGTCCAAACAGAGGTATCCGCATTGGCAGAAGTTGGTATACAGGGTGTTCATGGCTAGTCGAAAGCTCAAGCAATATTTTCTAGCTCATCCCATCACTATGGTTAGTTATGCTCCTTTAGGGGATATTATTCAAAATAGAGAAGCCACATGTCAGGTTGCCAAGTGGGCTATTGAGCTTGGACCCCATGGTTTGAAGTATATGCCTCGCACAATCATCAAATCTCAAGCACTTGTGGATTTCTTCAATGATTGGACAAAGTTGCAGATGCCTGAGGAGAAGCCGGATAGCACATATTGGACTATTCACTTTGATAGGTCCAGGCAGTTGTTAGGCTCGGGGACTGGAGTTATTTTGACTTCCCCACGAGGTGATAATTTTTTTTATGTTTTAAGGTTGACGTTCCCTTGTACTAACAATGTAGCTGAGTATGATGCCTTGCTCCATGGTCTTCGGATGGCTAAGGAGATGAACTTAAGCCGGGTGAGGTGCTTTGGTGACTCGGACTTGGTGGCTCAACAAGTTTCAGGCACTTGGGATTCCAAGCACCCACTCATGGCGGCTTATCGCCAAGAGGTGGATGCTATTGCTGGTCACTTCAAGGGCTATCACGTAGAGCATGTTGATTGAAGTAAAAATGAGGCGACTGATGCTTTAAGCCGGCTGGGGTCCCAGCGTAAGCTGGTGCCACCCAATGTTTTCCTTGATATTCTGCATAATCCTTTAGTCAAATTGCCTACAGAGGAAGATCTTGCTATTCCTAACCCAGAGGCACAACTGGCGGCGGCTCTTCATGCTATTCCTGATTGGACAGTTCCATATTTGGCTTATATGAATCGGGCGAGTTACTTGAAGATGAAACTTTGGCCAGGCAGATAACCCTGCGGTCTAAGTCAATGACTATTGTCAATGGAGAGTTGCACCGTTGCAGTGTCACATGGGTGTTTCAACGTTGTGTTTCTCCTGATGAGGGCCGTGAGATTCTACTGGAGATTCATGAAGGGGACTGTGGTCATCATGCTGGCTCTAAGTCTCTCGTGGCCAAGGCTTTTTCGTCTTGGATTTTATTGGCTGACGGCTCATGCTGATGTAGAGGATTTGGTCAGTAAATGTGACGGTTGTCAGAAATTCTCACGACGAGTTCATGTGCCGGCTCAAGATTTTAGGATGATTCCAATTGCTTGGCCGTTTGCAGTCTGGGGGCTTGATATGGTTGGACCTTTCAAAAGGTCCAAGGATAAAAACACCCACCTTTTGGTGGCGGTTGACAAATTTACAAAGTGGGTTGAAGAAGAGCCAGTTAGTAAATGTGACGCAGCAACATCGGTTCAGTTCATCAAAAAGGTGATTTTCCGTTTTGGTTTTCCCCACAGCATTATAACTGACAATGGCACTAATCTGTCCAAGGGTGCTATGAAATAGTTTTGTCAATGAGAGCATATTCGATTTGATGTATCATCAGTGGCTCACCCCCAGTCCAATGGTCAAGCTAAGAGAGCCAATCAAGAAATTTTGAGATGCATCAAGCCTCGGCTTATGGTCCCTTTGTAGAGGACGCCGGGTTGTTGGGTGGAGGAATTACCCAGAGTGTTATGGAGCATAAATACCACCCCAACAGATCTACGGGTGACACGCCTTTCTTCATGGTTTACGGAGCAGAGGCGGTTCTCCCTAGTGACATCCGTCACGACTCGCCCCGTGTGGCGGCTTATGTTGAAGCCGATAATGAAAAAGCACGTCAGGATGCTATTGACCTGTTGGATGAGGAGCGTGACCTGGCGGCGGCTCGTTCGGCGATTTACCAGCAAGATCTGCGCCGTTATCATAGCCATCGGGTTTTGGGCCTATTAGTAGCGCGGGGGCCGGCGCTACTAATAAGGCGCTACAGCTAACGTATAGCAGTAGCGCGGGTGCCACCCACACTACTACTACATCCGTTAGTAGTAGCGTGAGTAAAAACCCGCGCTACTACTAACCCGTGCTACTAATAACCCGTGCTTTGAAAAAAATTTGATTTTTTTTTGAAATTTTTGCTAGAATTTTCAAATTTTTGCTTGAATTTACCAGCAAGATCTGCGTCGTTATCATAGCCGTCGGGTTAAAACCAGGACCTTTCAAGAAGGAGATTTGGTGCTCCGGCTTATCCAGGATCAAACTGATATGCACAAGCTATCCCCATCTTGGGAAGGACCCTTTGTGGTCAGCAAAAATCGGAACAACGGGTCATACTACCTTATCGATGTTCGAGACCACAAGGCACTACTAGGGAAAAGCCTAGCAGCAGCGCGGGTTTTGGGCCTATTAGTAGCGCGGGGCCGGCGCTACTAATAAGGCGCTACAGCTAACGTATAGCAGTAGCGCGGGTGCCACCCACGCTACTACTACGTCCGTTAGTAGTAGCGTGAGTAAAAACCTGCGCTACTACTAACCCGTGCTACTACTAACCCGTGCTTTGAAAAAAAATTGAATTTTTTTTGAAATTTTTGCTTGAATTTTCAAATTTCTGAATTATTTTAACCTCTAATCTCTAATCACCCTCATCGCTGCTCAATTTAATCTCTAATCACCCCTCATCATTCCAAATCATCTAACTTCCCGGACGGTCACCCATCCTCTCACTACTCCAGCCTCAGCACGCTTAACTTCCGGGTTCTATTCTCCCTCGATTCCAAGTCTGCACTTGTTGTTTTCCTGACAATAGTAAGATGTCAATCCTATTAACCCTCGGGAGTTTAGCTTGAGCATGAAGTCACACATTTCACTGTTTGAGTTTAAAACTATTGTTCTAAAAAACAATAATTGTTTAGTAACACTAATATTTCTTGAATAAGGAGTTTGACCACATTTTGACCAAAGTTTGACCAGATTTGACCAAAATTCCAAAAAACTGAAATAATTATTTAGTAACACTAATATTCTTGAATAATTATTTAGTAACACTAATACTTCTTGAATAAGTAGTTTGACCACAGTTTGACCAGATTTGACCAAAATAAAAAAAAACTGAAATTTGACCATATCTTTTTTTCCTTTTGGAATTTGAGGATTCTAAAAAATTACAAAAAGGTCGTAGGCCGTCTCCATCGGATGCGGATTTTCGTGCTGAATTTTTTGATATATTATACGTTTTTTTCCGACATCGTATGCAAAAGTTATAGCCGTTTTACATTTTCCCTACACTTTTTGCAAAACATGTCCAAATTTAAGTTTTTAAATTTTCCTAACTAGTAGATGTAGTAACATAACTACATCTCGAAGGATTTTAATTTTTGAAACATTTTGATATATTATACGTTTTTTTCTAACATCGTATGCAAACGTTATAGCCGTTTTTACATTTTCCCTACACTTTTTGCAAAACATGTCCAAATTTAAGTTTTTAAATTTTCCTAACTAGTAGATGTAGTAACATAACTACATCTCGAAGGATTTTAATTTTTGAAGTTTTTATCATTTTCTTTTGCTTTTTACAAAACCGAAAAGGCGATCCACACGGGAGGGGGGGGGGGTAGATCGAGTTTCAAAATGGGACCTTTAGTAGTAGTGAGGGTTTTTACCCCTCGCTACTACTATGGCATGTCCCGGAGGGGCACGGTTGAGACCTCTTAGTAGTAGCGAGGGATAAAAACTTAGTAGTAGCGCGGGTTTATAACCCTCGCTACTACTATGGCATGGCCCAGGGGCACGATAGAGACCGCCTAGTAGTAGCGAGGGGTAAAAACCAGCGCTACTGCTATCAACTTAGTAGTAGAGAGGGTTAAAAACCCGCGCTACTACTATGGCATGTCCCGCGGGGCACGGTAGAGACCGCTTAGTAGTAGCGAGGGTTAAAAACCAGCGCTACTGCTATCAACTTAGTAGTAGCGAGGGTTAAAAACCCGCGCTACTAGTAAGTAGCGGTAGCGAGGGATATAAACCCGCCCTGCTAGTAAGCGTCTGTGTATAAGCTTTTCCCTAGTAGTGAGGACTCACACACGTCGGAGGAGGAGACCCGCCAGCCGTGGAATATTGCTCATCTTCGGCCTTATTACACCTGAGCTACCGACTCTTGTGATGTACTATTTTGACAATGTATATATTATGATGAATACAATAAAGCCGGCATCCCTAAATTCAGGGTCTCTATCGTTTCATTTATGAGAATAATGAGTCTTTATTATCACTTCATACAATCACCTGGGGGCTTCCTGCTCATTGAGCATAGCTATGACTACCCTCTTGATCCGCCTTGTACGCCATGATTAAAACATGCTTGGGGGCTACCTGCTCATTGAGCATAGCTATGACTACCCTGCTGATCCGCATTACACGTCTGGAGTGAAATATTACTTGGGGGCTCTTTGTTAATGGACAGAGCTTTGATGACGCTTGTAATAGGCTTGGACGCCAGGTGTATTCACCAAAAAATCTGGGTTATCATGCCCAGGTAATCCTGGAATGACTCGTCGTACTCTTGACAGTCAATCTTATAAAGACCCTGAACTTGTCAAAGTTAAAACAACGATTGGTCATGTGAGGCCCGACTTACAAGGTTTGAATGAAGGTTTAACTCAGCGGCTGTGCAGCCCTTGAACAACACTTGACTTTGAGGTTGGGCGGCCTATGAAAGCCTTGTTTTTTGATTTATATTTGATTTGAACATTTTTTGAGGTTCATCTCTTGTGACATGTTAATACATGGTTGAAAATCGACGAGGGCTATGTTGCGTTATGGTTCATATATGAATCTATACGGAGTTTATTAACCCGGCCTGGCTTTTGACTTTAAGTCGCCAGTATATGATGAGTTTGTGCTTAGAGTACTAGCTCTAAGTTTTGGGATGTTACCCCTTGCTGCTTTATGGGACGGCGATATGAATCAATTGAACAGGGCATTGTGCTCTCAATCTTTGGGTTGTAACCCTTACTGCACAGGTATGATAAGTCGGCAGTGTGAGCAAATATCACAAGTATGATATTTTGGTATGATTATATGAGGTTGTGATTAAATCGGCCCTAGCTATGGACTATTTTAGTCACCAGTGGTTTTTATATGGGGTATTGTGACCCGCCCTAGGGTAAACCGCCAGGGCACTTGTGATCTGTTTGTGTGCAGGAAAAATGATAAATCTGACCTGCACAATTGATGATATCATGAGCATAAGTGGTGGATCTTCAAATGATGGATCAACAGTGTTATGCGAACAAAACGTGCACGATGGCACAACAAATCAGAGTTTAACTAGCCTATTACATGGCTCTGCGAGCCCAAATGATTAAGTGTTTTTCAAGCAATGTTTGATGATGAAAATTGAGAACCGTCCAGCGGATCAGTTCTCCTGGTTTTGGTGGTTTGAAGCTTCCGGGTCATCCCGCGCCGGTTCTTCTTCTCCCTCCACCGCCTGGAAGTCAGGCGATGACCAATTGATTCCAGTCAAGGCTTGAAATTTAGCTTCATCATCGACAAGCTCAGACAGGTCGATTCAGGGGCAAAAGTGTGCTTACAAATTGGAGGGATAAGATCTGCAATCTTGTAAGCCGGCATGGGCATTTTCTAGTTCTCTACGGTATAAGCAGCCTAATATTTGGTTAGATCTGTTTCTTCAACAAGCAAGCTCGCCAAGGGACGCATCTCCTTCACACATGCAGCATAATCTTTCTTGTCAAAAGGAGACCCGTCCTCTTTGAAACTAGGGCAGCCAGTGGCTAGCTCGGCCGGGTCTAATTCTGACTGCCATGCCTTCGCCCGGCTTAAAGCCGTAATGGCACCGGCTCTAGCAGCCGGCCGTTTGTTTTCCTCAATTCGGGCAGGCAGAACAGAAATTTGGCTTAAAACATTGCTAAGAAGAGATGGGGCTTGATTACTTGGGGAGATGGTGGATATCGTGCGCTGAGTTCCGGTGTATAGTTGTTCTATTAATGTATAAACCGCCTTGAGCTTTATCAGCATTTCCTTCCCAAGATTGCTACTTCTGGGACCTGCATGGCATATTATGATTAAGTCACCTGACGGTTTATAACCTGGAGGGTGGAAAGTCATTATAATATAACAGGTCTTACCAAATATGGCAAAAGTCATCTGATTGATATGATGCTTCAAGCCAGTAAGTTCTGTAGTGACCTCTTCTAGTGAGGCTTCTGCTTTTTCAGCTCTTTGGGTCAGGGCAGCCTTCTCTTCAGCCCAGGCAGCTTTCTTAGTATTGAATTCAATTTTCAGTTTCTCACTTTCATCCAAGCTAAACTTGAACTTGGAGTCAACTTTCCGGGTTTCAGCTTCTTGCGCTTGAAGCCGGGTTTTTAAATCAGTCAACTGAGACTGAAATTGACTGGATGCTTCCTAAAAGAAAAGGTAGAAACAAGTATGCACAGTTATGAAGCAGTATGTATTGGTAAGTCCCAAGCCCTTTGCAGGAAATAGCACTTGGCACTTGGGGGCTAATGGGTGCAAAAAGTTTCTTTATGGAACAGTACATATTGATAAAGTCCCTAGCCCTTTGCAAGCAATAGCACTTGGCACTTGGGGGCTAATGCATACGCAGTTCATTTTATGATGCAATGGTAGATGACCCCAGTTCATAATTTTTCAAAGTTAACCCGGTTTGCATGAATAACTAGATGATATTTTTTGTGACAATGATAAGTTCCGGTTTATTCATATGGATTCAACTGGCCCTTGGGGGCTATAGGTGCAAAGTTGATCATTATTACTGAAGATCCGACTCAATTTAACAGTTTTAGCCGGCCCTTGGGGGCTACAAGTGCAAAGTTGATTATTGCAAATCCCGGCTTATCTTGATAAGTTTAAGCCGGCCCTTGGGGGCTACAGGTTTTGATTCAGATGCATAACTAAAGGCTATCTAACAAGTCTACAGTATATCATATTCTATCATATTCAGTAGACTTGGGGGGCTAAAGGAATATAGCTTATATAAAAGCGAGAATTGATACCTCATGTTTCTGATGCATGTGCTTGACCATGTCAATCTCCAGATCATGGCTGCTGTGTATTTTATTAAGATAGCCGGTGTAACATCCCAAAATTCTAAATTTTGGAATGTTATATTAAATAAATAGTTTTGATCGTTTGTTTGATTGTGGTGTGGTTGCTTGTGTGAAATTGAGTGGAATTTGAAACTTTTTGAAAGTTGAATGAGAGGGAATGAAATGACTTTCCCAAACTTTCACCTTGCATTTATGATCTCCATGAATTCAAATTTATTTCATCACAAAAAAAACCTAGAGTGAAGATGATATGACTTCTTCCATTGAAATAAATGAGAAGGGTTTTTGAAAATATTAGAATTCCACCTGAAAATATTACAAATTCAGAAACTTTATGCAACTCAATGATTTTCATGAGAGAAGAGAAAATGACTTCTTCAAATTATATGAAATATGAGTTGGAAGTTTAAAAGGAGGAATTTGAAATATTTTGGCCATGGGGAAAGATAGAAAAAAAATATAAGTTATTTGGCTTTTATTCAAATTATTTTTCTCCTAAAAATAAATAAATAAATAGAAATAAGGATAAAATGATTCCCTTCAATGGAAAATTAGGAGAAAATGAATTTGAAATCATTTTGGTATTTTAAAAATGATTTTTATTGGGTTTTATTGCAACAGCATTACTGTTTGACTTTTGTGAATTTTTATGAATATTATTTGTATGTGAAAATATGTTCATACTTTAGGAAATATATTTATGCAAATTTTGATATATTATGTGCCTATATGATTGTTTTTTTATTTAGTTGTGTTAGGTTTATTGTCTGTGCAAAAAAACGGCCGAAGCCACCGAGGCCCATCACTCCCTCTCTCTCCCTTCCCTCACCTGCGGCCCACTGGCCCAGCTCGGCGCGCCCGCACCGAATCCCTTCGGATCGGCCGCCCGCTCCTCTCTCGCTCGCCCATGCGACGCTGACCGACGGGCCCCACTGCTCGCTCGCCCTCGCCCGCGGTCTTCTTCCTCCCCACGCCAAGTCGCGCCGCCGCCGCCGGAATCCCGATCTTCTCGGGATCACCGATCCCCTTGCCCCCTCCTCCAAGTCGATCGCCCCTATATATACCCCTCCCCCCACCCCGTTCTGCCCCTTCCTAACCCCCGAACCCCTCTCCCTCGCCGTCTATTGCTCGCCGGAGCCGAGCGCCGCCACCGCACCATTATCGCTCTACCGCATCGCCCAGACCACCTCACTCCTCCCCGAGACCACCCCCGACCTCCCCTTGCTCCCCCGCATCGCCTGAACACCACCACCGCCGCCTACAACCGCCAGGATCATCGCCCCCTTCATCACCGAGCATCACCGACGCCGTCGATCTCGCCCTGCTCGACTACGTCGTCCCCAAGCTCGCCGCCTACCACCCCCTTGATCGTCGTCGTCCTCTACATCACCTGGTGCTGTCGCCGTCGCCGGAGGATCACCGAAGCCGCCACACCGTCGTCGCCGGAAGCTGCCGACCACGCCGGAGCTCCCCTGCCCTCACTGTAAGCACCAGGCACACCCTCAGCCGTCGGATCTATAGTCAACGCATTAGATTAGATTAGATCGAACAGTTCGGTTTGTTTTGTTAGATCGGTTTTGTGCGGTTCATTTACGGTTTAGTTAGACCGATAGATCGATTTTTCTTATTATTTAAATGCGCATTACCAGTTTAGTTATATATCAGCTGACCGCAGTTTAGCGCCAGATCGCTCACCTCTCTAGCCCATTAGCAACCCGTTTTTTTTCTTTCGTTTCTGTTAAAAAAACAGAATAGTTTTGTTTTTAGATTGCTTATAACTTTTATGTTTTAGATCCAAATTGAGTGATTATTTTTGCATTGTGTCACAAATTTGTTTAAGTTTATGTTTGTGCACTTAGGTTTCGAATTTGACTAGTTTAAACTTAAGTTTGATGAAATTTGTTCAAATCGCTGTTTTGGTCGTATCTTGAGTTTAATAAAATATTTTTGATTGATTCTTTTTGCTACGGTTTTGTTATTGTCTTGTCTATCCAGTAGCATGTAGTGAATTATTTTTAGTCTATTTTAAATTAAGTTTTAAGCAAAATAGTATTGTTTTAGTTATAGTTTTGTTTTAGTCTTTTCGTTATTGTTTTTATTAGTTTTTAAAATTATTTCTTTTTGTCATTTTTTTGACAAATTTAGTTTTGTTTATGTTAGTCAACCAAAGAAAATTTTACTTTTTATTTTAAAAAATTATTTAGTTTCGTATGAAAACTTGTTTAGGTCATAGTTAGTGTTTCATAAAAGCTTTTTATTTGTTTCTTTTTTTTCAAATAAAATTTTATGAAAAATACTTTCTGTAACTTAGTTGAATTAAATTTTATTTTCTATTAAAATTATTGGTTTAGTATTTTCTTTGTTAAGTTTTACTTAGGACAAAACTATTTTTGTAGTTAAGGCAAAAGGTTTTCCTAGTAGGTTCTTTATAGTTTTCCCCTATTAGTTCTCTCGATGTGTTATTTGTTTTGTATTGGGTTTTCTTATTGTGTTTTTTATTGTTAGATTTTGCTTGCTAGAATGCTTGCTTATGTGAATGTCATGTTTGTTATCATAGATTTCATCGGAGAGTTGCGTATAGTCCTATCAAGTTATTTTCGAGAGCGTTGTTACCTTCATCAACTTCAAAGGCAAGTTCACTTTGACCATGTTTTTCATACCTATGTTTTATTGCATTTAGTGTCATCTTTGCAACAATCCCTCCAGTAGTGTTATTGAATCTTGTAGTTGAGTAGAATGCATGAGGTAGGAACCCATCTCCCTGTTACCAAGCCCGGGACGTTATATAGTTTTAATGCTACGCTATAGTAGATGGGGTTTGGTATGAGTGCTCGGGAGTGGTGTGAGAATGAAGGACTCTACGTCAATGACGACAACTTCATGATGGCATCTGCAAGGACTGCATCTTCAAGGCCTCAAGACTTCAAGACTCGAGACAAGAATTCCATACACACTACTGGGTGAAGGACGGTTGACGGGCACCCTGGAGAAACCAGTGGATGGCCGGGATGCATGGAGAAGCGCCATGACATCTTGAGGAAAGCTTCACCCAGACTCAAAGAGACGGAAGAATACTTCATGCCTGGAAGCTTACCTGTGCAACCGCAAGTCATTATGGGCTCTGGCTTGGTTGACGTTAGTGGTGACTCTGGCTGGGACGGTGCTAGCAGATGTAGAACGACGGTAGGATTGGATGAGCACCGGACAGTGGTCAGGGGAACTCTTCGGAAGACCATGTTTCGGTCGTCTTGTTCTCAAACACCCTGAAGTGCGAGAACATAAAGAGAGGGATCGAATCTTGCGGGTAAAGTGTACAAACCTCTGTAGAGGGTTAAAACCTAATCGATTAGCCGTGTCCCCGGTTACGGACAACTTGAGCCTCTGGACTTGGATCTATCTCGAAACTCTCAACACCGGATTGATAACTTAATTGTGGGCAACTTATGATGATTTTGGGCTATGGGACATCGGTTGGCGGAACCATGTCATGTTAGAAAACTCCATAGTACAGGCTCCTGATATTCCTTTGTTGTAGGTAAAGTAAAACCAGCTTTTATGCAAAACAAAAACTCAGACCCAGAGCCACAAAGCCATATTGCATATAGAATAGTTTTATCATCAGCTTTCTCTTATTGTGATCTTGCCGGTACATTCAATGTACTGACCTACACGGCTGCAACGTATCATGTTGCAGGTTTTTCTTCGACGAGTAAGAGTTACGATACAGGGTTACGATCTACACTCAACCTGCCGATGGCGTTGATGGGATTCCACACCCGTTTGTCAACGAGCTATATATCATTTTACGTTATTTATACATGTGATTGCACTTTGATATATACATTGATGTACTATGTGTGCCAGCATACTGATCCAGGGATGGCACAGATGCACAGAGGCTTGACCGTCTGAGGTCGGGTCGCTACAGCCGGAGAGGATTTCGCTAATACTCAGATGATAATAGTTGGCCATGTCAAATTTGACCTTGCGCCTTTCAATCATTTCTTCCTTGGCCGAATGCTTTCCTAGAGCAATAGGATTCCCCGGCTCTTGGAAACCAGTGCTAGTGATCAGAACTTCCTCAGTGTCTGGTTCTGAAGGCTCTACTGGGCTTGGCGGTTCAGTGCAAAGGGATCAATAACTACATGATCAACAGAGGGACCACGATTTTCTGGCGGCGGGTCATCGGCAGTTTCCTCCGGTTGTTGCACGAAAGCCTCAGAAATGGGTGCTTGCCTTTCCGGTTCATGAGTCTTGGGATCTTTTGTTGGCTTGTTTATCTTAGCCTTTTTGCTAGGCTTTGCTTTCCCACTGCAAGAGGATTAAAAAAGTCAGTATGAGTTTAGAGATGTTGAAAAGTTCAGATAAAGTTGGTACCCAAGGGCAGTCTTGAAAGCCGGAAGCAGAGTCTGAGATGAATCGCCAGACAAAGAGTGAGAGGTCCCCTGGTAGTTTGAATCAGAAGAACTAAGTGTTTCATGAATAAAATCTGCCTGAGAATAAATAGAGTTGGAAGTACCTCATTCTGGCGTTTGCGTGGGGCTGGTGTGCTGGGTAAGCCGGAGGAAAGTTCTCCGCCTCCACTGGTCCGGGTTTTGCGCCAGGTCTGACGCAGTTGTTGCTTCAAAATAAATTCGAGATCGAAGTGAGCTAAAGGGCTAGAAAACCTTACTTTCCGGATCACTCGTCGAATTTTCTGTCTTGGCAAGGGCTCTGAGTCGGAGGAAATAATAGTTACCTTGTCATCACCCGCTTGTCTGGTTTCCGCGTCATCCTGATAGCAATCAGTGTCAATGGGATGGATGAAAAAAGAGCCAAGGGAATCAAGGTCTACCTCTGACTCATCGTCTTCGTCCAAATTGAACATATCAGAAGCAGTGGATTTCTTTTTGTTCTTCTTCACGGCTTTGGTCTTAGCCCTGGCCTTCTTGGCAGCTTTTTCATCATATTTTTTACCCCAAAAGGCGGATTTAGCCTGCAACAAATTACAACAAAGGTTGAGAATTTCCAGGTTCTATGAACAATGAAGTAAAGTATATAAACCAGACAGACTTACATCCGGTGTCGGGTTGAGTGTGCAGAAGGGATTCAGCCCCACTTGGCTGCAGCTCTCCAAACTTTCATTGAGAAGAGTCTTGGTCATCTCATTGATAGCTTTATCAGTCAAACACGCTGAACTTTAATGCAGTGGGTCTTTGGTGTCGCCGGTATATGTACACATTAAGCCGGCCCGGTGGCTTAAAGGTATGATCCTCCAAGCTACCCATCATCTAACCAGGTCAACCCCAGTTAATCCATTGCCCAATAGTGCTCTAACCTTTGAGAAGGTAGGTGCAAGTTTGGCCCGTTCAGCAGTGGTAAGCCGGTCGGGGAGAGCATCAGCAGCAGAAGTATCTTTGCAGTAGAAACAAGTTTTATTCCAATCCTTGGGATGGCTTGGAAGCTTAGCATAAGGAAAAATGGCGCCTCTGCGCCGTTGAATTGAGATCCCTCCAAGTTCCTGACTGGGCCCATCAGTGAATTCATTTTGGCGGTTTAGGTAAAAATACTCTCTAAAGAGTTCAACGCTAGGTTCTTCTTGAAGGTATACTTCACAGAAGACTTGGAAATTGTAGATATTTGACATGGAATTGGGTCCAATGTCTTGAGGATGAAGTTGAAAAAAGTGCAGAAAATCATGGAAGAATTTCGACCCAGGCGGTGAGAAGCCCCGGTTCATGTGATCAGTAAAAACAATTTCATCATCCTGTGGCTGAGGTCTTATTTCATCCGGTTTGGGAGCATGCGAGCGAATGACATTTTTTGCTGGTAAGAAGCCAATTTTGACATACTCTTGGAGCATTGCCTCAGTAACAATAGACGGAACCCAGTCGCATGATGTGACGGTTTTATTCATGATTGGGTGCGCGACCTACACAAGGTGGTTCAAGATCAGATATCTGGCGAGTTATAAATTACGTATCGTTTAAATCGTTGTACAAGGCTAATGGTTATAAAGATACAGTTCAGAGTATGCAGTTGTCACGTCGGAGGATTGAATTATAAACCATCTTGGTTAAACCAGAAGGTTATTGCAAGATCATTGACGTTGAAGTGGATGATGGAAGCTTAAACGAGGCGTAATGTTATATGATGGGTCACGGTTTATGTCAGAAGCCTCCATGGAAGTTTAGATGCTTTAAATCTATCAAGTGGTGGACAAACAAATTTCACAAGTTACCGCTATAATTTTAGATCTATGGCAGTTCAGAAAAGACAGTAAAAATTAAACCTAAGGTGGCGACAACAGAAAGCTTTGATGCTCTGACGAGGTTTTCTATGGAAAGATGCTAATTTGACAATGCGCATGAATGCTAAAACTGTTGGGGAACGTAGTAATCTCAAAAAAAATCCTACGCACACGCAAGATCATGGTGATGCATAGCAACAAGAGGAGAGAGTGTTGTCCACGTACCCTCGTAGACCGAAAGCGGAAGCGTTATGACAACGCGGTTGATGTAGTCGTACGTCTTCACGACCCGACCGATCAAGTACCGAAACTACGGCACCTCCAAGTTCTAGCACACGTTCAGCTCGATGACGATCCCCAGACTCCGATCCAGCATAGTGTCGGGAAGAGTTCCGTCAGCACGATGGCGTGGTGACGATCTTGATGTTCTACCGTCGCAGGGCTTCGCCTAAGCACCGCTACAATATTATCGAGGATTATGGTGGAGGGGGGGCACCGCACACGGCTAAGAGAACGATCACGAAGATCAACTTGTGTGTCTATGGGGTGCCCCCTTCCCCCGTATATAAAGGAGTGGAGGAGGGGAGGGCCGGCCCTCTCTATGGCGCGCCCTAGGGGAGTCCTACTCCCACCGGGAGTAGGATTCCCCCTTTCCTAGTCCAACTAGGAGTCCTTCCAAGTAGTAGGGGTAGGAGACAAGGAAGGGGAAGAGGGAAGAGAAGGAAGGAGGAGGAGCCGCCCCTCCCCCTAGTCCAATTCGGACTAGTCAATGGGGGGCGCGCGGCCTGCCTCTCCCTCTCCCCTAAAGCCCAATAAGGCCCATATACTTCTTCCCCCGTATTCCCGTAACTCCCCGGTACCCCTGAAAATACCTGAATCACTTGGAACCTTTCCGATGTCCGAATATAGTCGTCCAATATATCGATTTTTACGTATTGACCATTTCGAGACTCCTCGTCATGTCCCCGATCTCATCCGGGACTCCGAACTCCTTCGGTACATCAAAACTCATAAACTCATAATATAACTGTCATCGAAACCTTAAGCGTGCGTACCCTACGGGTTCGAGAACAATGTAGACATGACCGAGACACGTCTCCGGTCAATAACCAATAGCGGAACCTGGATGCTCATATTGGCTCCTACATATTCTACGAAGATCTTTATCGGTCAGACCGCATAACAACATACGGTGTTCCCTTTGTCAACGGTATGTTACTTGCCCGAGATTCGATCGTCGGTATCTTAATACCTAGTTCAATCTCGTTACCGGCAAGTCTCTTTACTCGTTTCGTAATACATCATCTCACAACTAACTCATTAGTTGCAATGCTTGCAAGGCTTATGTGATGTGCATTACCGAGAGGGCCCAGAGATACCTCTCCAACAATCGGAGTGACAAATCCTAATCTTGAAATACGCCAACCCAACATGTACCTTTGGAGACACCTGTAGAGCTCCTTTATAATCACCCAGTTACGTTGTGACGTTTGGTAGCACACAAAGTGTTCCTCCGGCAAACGGGAGTTGCATAATCTCATAGTCATAGGAACATGTATAAGTCGTGAAGAAAGCAATAGCAACATACTAAACGATCGGGTGCTAAGCTAATGGAATGGGTCATGTCAATCACATCATTCTCCTAATGATGTGATCCCGTTAATCAAATAACAACTCTTTTGTTCATGGTTAGGAAACATAACCATCTTCGATTAACGAGCTAGTCAAGTAGAGGCATACTAGTGACACTCTTTTTGTCTATGTATTCACACATGTATTATGTTTCCGGTTAATACAATTCTAGCATGAATAATAAACATTTATCATGATATAAGGAAATAAATAATAACTTTATTATTGCCTCTAGGGCATATTTCCTTCAGTCTCCCACTTGCACTAGAGTCAATAATCTAGTTCACATCGCCATGTGATTCAACACTAATAGTTCACATCACCATGTGATTAACACCCATAGTTCACATCGTCATGTGACCTACACCCAAAGGGTTTACTAGAGTCAGTAATCTAGTTCACATCGCTTATGTGATTAACACCCAAAGAGTACTAAGGTGTGATCATGTTTTGCTTGTGAGATAATTTTAGTCAACGGGTCTGTCACATACAGATCCGTAAGTATTTTGCGAATTCTATGTCTACAATGCTCTGAACAGAGCTACTCTAGCTAATTGCTCCTACTTTCAATATGTATCTAGATCGAGACTTAGAGTCATCCAGATCTGTGTCAAAACTTGCATCAATGTAACTTTTTACGACGAACCTTTTGTCACCTCCATAATCGAGAAATATTTCCTTATTCCACTAAGGATAATTTTGACCGCTGTCCAGTGATCTACTCATAGATCACTATTGTACTCCCTTGCTTAACAGTGTAGGGTATACAATAGATCTGGTACACAGCATGGCATACTTTATAGAACCTATGGCTGAGGCATAGGGAATGACTTTCATTCTCTTTCTATCTTCTGCCGTGGTCGGGCTTTGAGTCTTACTCAATTTCACACCTTTTAACACAGCCAAGAACTCTTTTCTTTGATTGTTCCATTTTGAACTACTTCAAAATATTGTCAAGGTATGTACTCATTAAAAAAACTTATCAAGCGTCTTGATCTATCTCTATAGATTTTGATGCTTAATATGTAAGCAGCTTCGCCGAGGTCTTTCTTTGAAAAACTTCTTTCAAACACTCCTTTATGCTTTGCAGAATAATTCTACATTATTTCCAATCAACAATATGTCATTCACATATACTTGTCAGAAATGCTGTAGTGCTCCCACTCACTTTCTTGTAAATACAGGCTTCACCGCAAGTCTGTATAAGACTATATACTTTGATCATCTCATCAAAGCGCATTTTCCAACTCCGAGATGCTTGCACCAGTCCACAGATGGATCGCTGGAGTTTGCATATTCTGTTAACACTTTTAGGATTGACAAAACCTTCTGGTTGCATCATATACAACTCTTCTTTAAGGAATCCATTAAGGAATGCATCTTTGTTTATCCATTTGCCAGATTTCATAAAATGTGGCAATTGCTAACATGATTCGGACAGATTTAAGCATAGATACGAGTGAGAAACTCTCATCGTAGTCAACATCTTGAACTTGTCGAAAACCTTTTTGCGACAATTCTAGCTTTGTAGATAGTAACACTACTATCAGCGTCCGTCTTCCTCTTGAAGATCCATTTATTTTCAATTGCTTGCCGATCATCGGGCAAGTCAACCAAAGTCCATACTTTGTTCTCATACATGGATCCCATCTCATATTTCATGGCCTCAAGCCATTTTGCGGAATCTGGGCTCATCATCGCTTCCTCATAGTTCGTAGGTTCGTCATGGTCAAGTAGCATGACCTCCAGAACAGGATTACCGTACCACTCTGGTGCGGATCTCACTCTGGTTAACCTACGAGATTCGGTAGTAACTTGATCTGAAGTTACATGATCATCATCATTAGCTTCCTCACTAATTGGTGTAGTAGTCACAGGAACAGATTTCTGTGATGAACTACTTTCCAATAAGGGAGAAGGTACAATTACCTTATCAAGTTCTACTTTCCTCCCACTCACTTGTTTCGAGAGAAACTCCTTCTCTAGAAAGTATCCATTCTCAACAACGAATGTCTTGCCTTCGGATCTGTGATAGAAGGTGTACCCAAGTGTCTCCTTTGGGTATCCTATGAAGACACATTTCTCCGATTTGGGTTTGAGCTTATCAGGATGAAACTTTTTCTTATAAGCATCGCAACCCCAAACTTTAAGATACGACAACTTTGGTTTCTTGCCAAACCACAGTTCATATTGTGTCATCTCAACGGACTTAGATGGTGCCCCTTTTTTAACGTGAATGCAGCTGTCTCTAATGCATGACCCCAAAACGATAGTGGTAAATCGGTAAGAAACATCATAGATTGTACTATATCCAATAAAGTACAGTTATGACGTTCGGACACACCATTATGTTGTGGTGTTCCAGGTGGCATGAATTTGTAAAACTATTCCACATAGTTTTAATTGAAGATCAAACTAATAACTCAAATATTTGTCTCCATGATCAGATCGTAGAAACCTTATTTTCTTGTCACAATGATTTTCCACTTCACTCTGAAATTCTTTGAACTTTTCAAACGTTTCAGACTTATGTTTCATCAAGTAGATGTACCCATATCTGCTCAAATCATCTGTGAAGGTCAGAAAATAATGATACCCGCCGCAAGCCTCAACACTCATCGGACCACATACATCAGTATGTATGATTTCCAATAAGTCAGTTGATTGCTCCATTATTCCGGAGAATGGAGTTTTAGTCATCTTGCCCATAAGGCATGGTTCGCAAGTATCAAGTGATTCATAATCAAGTGATTCCAAAAGCCCATCAGCATGGAGTTTCTTCATGCGCTTTACACCAATATGACCTAAACGGCAGTGCCACAAATAAGTTGCACTATCATTATTAACTTCGCATCTTTTGGCTTCAATATTATGAAAATGTGTATCACCACGATCGAGATCCAACAAACCATTTTCATTGGGTGTATGACCATAGAAGGTTTTATTCATGTAAACAGAACAACAATTATTCTCTAACTTACATGAATAACCGTATTGCAATAAACATGATCAAATCATATTCATGCTCAACGCAAACACCAAATAACACTTATTTAGGTTCAACATTAATCCCAAAAGTATAGGGAGTGTGCGATGATGATCATATCAATCTTGGAACCGCTTCCAACACACATCGTCACTTCACCCTTAACTAGTCTCTGTTCATTCTGCAACTCCCGTTTCGAGTTACTACTCTTAGCAACTGAACCAGTATCAAATACTGAGGAGTTGCTACGAACACTAGTAAAATACACATCAATACTCTGTATATCAAATATACCTTTGTTCACTTTGCCATCCTTCTTATCCACCAAATACTTGGGGTAGTTCCGCTTCCAGTGACCAGTCCCTTTGCAGTAGAAGCACTTAGTCTTGGACTTAGGACCAGACTTGGGCTTTTTCACTTGAGCAGTAACTTTCTTGCCGTCTTTCCTGAAGTTCCCCTTCTTCCCTTTGCCCTTTTCTTGAAACTAGTGATCTTGTTAACCATCAACATTTGATGCTCTTTTCTTGATTTCTACCTTCGTCGATTTCAGCATCACGAAGAGCTTGGGAATTACTTTCGTCATCCCTTGCATATTATAGTTCATCACGAAGTTCTACTAACTTGGTGATGCTGATTAGAGAATTCTGTCAATCACTATTTTATCTGGAAGATTAACTCCCACTTGATTCAAGTGATTGTAGTACCCAGACAATCTGAGTACATGCTCACTAGTTGAGTGATTCTCCTCCATCTTTTAGCTATAGAACTTGTTGGAGACTTCATATCTCTCAACTCGGGTATTTTCTTGAAATATTAACTTCAACTCCTGGAACATCTCATATGGTCCATGACATTCAAAACGTCTTTGAAGTCCCGATTCTAAGCCGTTAAGCATGGTGCTCTAAACTATCAAGTAGTCATCATATTGAGCTAGCCAAACGTTCATAACGTCTGCATCTGCTCCTGCAATAGGTCTGTCACCTAGCGATGCATCAAGGACATAATTCTTCTGTGCGGCAATGAGGATAAACCTCAGATCACCGATCCAATCCGCATCATTGCTACTAACATTTTTCAACTAAGTTTTCTCTAGGAACATATCAAAATAAAACAGGGGAGCTAAACGCGAGCTATTGATCTACAACATAGATATGCTAATACTACCAGGACTAAGTTCATGATAAATTAAAGTTCAATTAATCAGATTACTAAAGAACTCCCACTTAGATAGACATCCTCTAATCCTCTAAGTGATCACGTGATCCAAATCAACTAAACCATGTCCGATCATCACGTGAGATGGAGTAGTTTCAATGGTGAACACCACTATGTTGATCATATCTACTATATGATTCACGCTCGACCTTTCGGTCTCCGTGTTCCGAGGCCATATCTGTTATATGCTAGGCTCGTCAAGTTAAACCTGAGTATTCCGCGTGTGCAACTGTTTTGCACCCATTGTATTTGAACGTAGAGCCTATCACACCCGATCATCACGTGGTGTCTCAGCACGAAGAACTTCGACAACGGTGCATACTCAGGGAGAACACTTCTTGATAATTAGTGAGGGATCATCTTATAATGCTACCGTCAATCAAAGCAAGATAAGATGCATAAAAGATAAACATCACTTGCAATCAATATAAGTGATATGATATGGCCATCATCATTTTGTGCTTGTGATCTCCATCTCCGAAGCATCGTCATGATCACCATCGTCACCGGCGTGACACCTTGATCTCCATCATCGCATCGTTGTCGTCTCGCCAATCTTATGCTTCTACGACTATCGCTACCGCTTAGTGATAAAGTAAAGCATTACAGGGCGATTGCATTGCATACAATAAAGCGACAACCATATGGCTCCTGCCAGTTGCCGATAACTCGGTTACAAAACATGATCATCTCATACAATAAAATTTAGCATCATGTCTTGACCATATCACATCACAACATGCCCTGCAAAAACAAGTTAGACGTCCTCTACTTTGTTGTTGCAAGTATTACGTGGCTGCTACGGACTTAGCAAGAACCAATCTTACCTACGCATCAAAACCACAACGATAGTTTGTCAAGTTGGTGTTGTTTAAACCTTCGCAAGGACCGAGCGTAGCCACACTCGGTTCAACTAAAGTTGGAGAAACTGACACCCGCCAGCCATCTGTGTGCAAAGCACGTCGGTAGAACCAGTCTTGCGTAAGCGTACGCGTAATGTCGGTCCGGGCCGCATCATCCAACAATACCGCCGAACCAAAGTATGACTTATATCGCCCACAACTCACTTGTGTTCTACTCGTGCATATAACATCAACACATAAAACCTAGGCTCGGATGCCACTGTTGGGGAACGTAGTAATTTCAAAAAAATTCCTACTCACACGCAAGATCATGGTGATGCATAGCAACGAGAGGAGAGAGTGTTGTCCACGTACCCTCGTAGACCGAAAGCGGAAGCGTTATGACAACGCGATTGGTGTAGTCGTACGTCTTCACGACCCGACCGACCAAGTACCGAAACTACGACACCTCCGAGTTCTAGCACACGTTCAGCTCGATGACGATCCCCGGACTCCGATCCAGCAAAGTGTCGGGGAAGAGTTACGTCAGCACGACGGCGTGGTGACGATCTTGATATTCTACCGTCGCAGGGCTTCGCCTAAGCACCGCTACAATATTATCGAGGATTATGGTGGAGGGGGGCACGACACATGGCTAAGAAAACGATCACGAAGATCAACTTGTGTGTCTATGGGGTGCCCCCTGCCCCCGTATATAAAGGAGTGGAGGAGGGGAGGGCCGGCCCTCTCTATGGCGCGCCCTAGGGGATTCCTACTCCCACCGGGAGTAGGATTCCCCCTTTCCTAGTCCAACTAGGAGTCCTTCCAAGTAGTAGGAGTAGGAGACAAGGAAGGGGAAGAGGGAAGAGAAGGAAGGAGGAGGCGCCGCCCCTCCCCCTAGTCCAATTCGGACTAGTCAATGGGGGGGCGCGCGGCCTGCCTCTCCCTCTCCCCTAAAGCCCAATAAGGCCCATATACTTCTTCCCCGTATTCCCGTAACTCCCCGGTACCCCCGAAAATACCCGAATCACTCGGAACCTTTCCGATGTCCGAATATAGTCGTCCAATATATCGATTTTTACATCTCGACCATTTCGAGACTCCTCGTCATGTCCCCGATCTCATATGGGACTCCGAACTCCTTTGGTACATCAAAACTCATAAACTCATAATATAACTGTCATCGAAACCTTAAGCGTGCGGACCCTACGGGTTCGAGAACAATGTAGACATGACCGACACACGTCTCCGGTCAATAACCAATAGCGGAACCTGGATGTTCATATTGGCTCCTACATATTCTACGAAGATCTTTATCGGTCAGACCCATAACAACATATGGTGTTCCCTTTGTCATCGGTATGTTACTTGCCCGAGATTCGATCGTCGGTATCTTAATACCTAGTTCAATCTCGTTACCGGCAAGTCTCTTTACTCGTTTCGTAATACATCATCTCACAACTAACTCATTAGTTGCAATGCTTGCAAGGCTTATGTGATGTGCATTACCGAGAGGGCCCAGAGATACCTCTCCAACAATCGGAGTGACAAATCCTAATCTCGAAATACGCCAACCCAACATGTACCTTTGGAGACACCTGTAGAGCTCCTTTATAATCACCCAGTTACGTTGTGACGTTTGGTAGCACACAAAGTGTTCCTCCGGCAAACGGGAGTTGCATAATCTCATAGTCATAGGAACATGTATAAGTCATGAAGAAAGCAATAGCAACATACTAAACGATCGGGTGCTAAGCTAATGGAATGGGTCCTGTCAAGCACATCATTCTCCTAATGATGTGATCCCGTTAATCAAATAACAACTCTTTTGTTCATGGTTAGGAAACATAACCATCTTCGATTAACGAGCTAGTCAAGTAGAGGCATACTAGTGACACTCTGTTTGTCTATGTATTCACACATGTATTATGTTTCCGGTTAATACAATTCTAGCATGAATAATAAACATTTATCATGATATAAGGAAATAAATAATAACTTTATTATTGCCTCTAGGGCATATTTCCTTCAAAAACTACTACCACACAAAGGTTGTGACTTATTCAGATTGAACGCTGCTCGAAGTTGAAGAACACGAAGAACAACAAGAAAACCGATGAACTATTCAAACCCTAGCACAAATCTGAGGCTTGGATAAAAGGGTACTTACAGATGCGGCGAAGCAGCGGCGGCGCGTCGGAGTTTTCTGGTCTGATCAGGTTGATGCGGCGGCCTGAGTTGGTGCAGCGTCGGAGGTCGCGGCGGCGGAGCTCGGGCGGCAGATGAGACGCGAGAGGAAGACGAAGGAGGAAGCGAGGGGGGAAATGACAAAGACCCCTGTCCCTATTTATAAGGGGGTGGATACAAGGTATGCGCAGGAATAGAGGAGGCTGAAACCATCACATGGCTATATGGATGCCTCGGTTTTCGGGATGCTCATTAAGATAAGGATCAAGTAAGATGTTCTGGGCTTCGTGCGAGATTAATGCGAAAAGACGTCATGGCAGTTTACGAAGATTCTATGAGCTGATGTCATGGCGGGTTACCGCAAGGTTTATCAAACAAGTGATGCAAGATTTTGACAAGTTAGAAGATTGATATGAAAAAGTTCAAATCAACCTGGGGCCTAATGTTGGAGATATAACTACTAGGTATGAACTGTTGGAAATATGCCCTAGAGGCAATAATAAATTGATTATTATTATATTTCCTTCTTCATGATAATCGTTTATTATCCATGCTAGAATTGTATTGATAGGAAACTCAGATACATGTGTGGATACATAGGCAACACCATGTCCCTAGTAAGCCTCTAGTTGACTAGCTCGATCAATAGATGGTTACGGTTTCCTGACCATGGACATTGGATGTCATTGATAACGGGATCACATCATTAGAAGAATGATGTGATGGACAAGACCCAATCCTAAGCCTAGCACAAGATCGTGTAGTTCGTATGCTAAAGCTTTTCTAATGTCAAGTATCATTTCCTTACACCATGAGATTGTGCAACTCCCGGATACCGTAGGAATACTTTGGGTGTGCCAAACGTCACAACGTAAGTGGGT
This sequence comes from Aegilops umbellulata, assembly GCA_032464435.1. Taxonomy (NCBI): domain Eukaryota; kingdom Viridiplantae; phylum Streptophyta; class Magnoliopsida; order Poales; family Poaceae; genus Aegilops; species Aegilops umbellulata. The sequence continues at coordinate 485,792,760 of CP136056.1, forward strand.
GGCTATAAAGGTACACTACAGGTATCTCCGAAAGTGTCTGTTGGGTTGGCACGAATCGAGACTGGGATTTGTCACTCCGTGTGACGGAGAGGTATCTCTGGGCCCACTCGGTAGGACATCATCATAATGTGCACAATGTGATCAAGGAGTTGATCACGGGATGATGTGTTATGGAACGAGTAAAGAGACTTGCCGGTAACGAGATTGAACAAGGTATCGGGATACCGACGATCGAATCTCGGGCAAGTATCGTACCAATAGACAAAGGGAATTGTATACGGGATTGATCGAATCCTCAACATCGTGGTTCATCCGATGAGATCATCGTGGAACATGTGGGAGCCAACATGGATATCCAGATCCCGCTGTTGGTTATTGGCCGGAGAGTTGTCTCGGTCATGTCTGCATGGTTCCCGAACCCGTAGGGTCTACACACTTAAGGTTCGATGACGCTAGGGTTATAAAGGAAGTTCGTATGTGGTTACCGAATGTTGTTCGGAGTCCCGGATGAGATCCTGGACATCACGAGGAGTTTCGGAATGGTCCGGAGGTAAAGATTTATATATAGGAAGTCCTATTTCGGCCATCGGGACAAGTTTCGGGGTCATCGGTATTGTACCGGGACCACCGGAGGGGTCCCGGGGGCCCACCGGGTGGGGCCACCTATCCCGGAGGGTCCCATGGGCTGAAGTCGGAAGGGATCCAGCCCAAAGTGGGCTGGGGCTCCACTTTCCCCTAGGGCCCATGCGCCTAGTGTGGGGGAAACCCTAAAGGAAGAGTCCCACAAGGGGAAGGCACCCCTAGGTGCCTTGGGGGGAGGGAAACCTCCCTTGGCCGCCGCCCCCTAGGAGATTGGATCTCCTAGGGCCGGCGCCCCCCCCCCCTACCTTGGCCCTCCTATATATAGTGGGGGAGATGGTGGACTTCACACCTGATCCAAGGCGCAGCCCCTCCCCTCCCCAACACCTCTCCTCCTCCGTCACGTGCTTGGCGAAGCCCTGCTGGAGTACCACGCTCCTCCATCATCACCACGCCGTTGTGCTGCTGCTGGATGGAGTCTTCCTCAACCTCTCCCTCTCTCCTTGCTGGATCAAGGCATGGGAGACGTCACCGGGTTGTACGTGTGTTGAACGCGGAGGTGTCGTCCGTTCGGCACTAGGATCATCGGTGATTTGGATCACGGCAAGTACGACTCCATCAACCCCGTTCACTTGAACGCTTCCGCTTAGCGATCTACAAGGGTATGTAGATGCACTCTTCTTCCCCTCGTTGCTAGTTTCTCCATAGATAGATCTTGGTGACACGTAAGAAAATTTTGAATTTCTGCTACGTTCCCCAACAGTGGCATCACGAGCTAGGTCTATTGCGTAGATTCCATGCACGAGTAGAACACAAAGTAGTTGTGGGCGTTGATTTTGTTCAATATGCTTACCGTTACTAGTCAATCTTGATTCGGCGGGATTGTGGGATGAAGCGGCCCGGACCGACCTTACACGTACACTTACGTGAGACAGGTTCCACCGACTGACATGCACTAGTTGCATAAGGTGGCTAGCGGGTGCCGGTCTCTCCCACTTTAGTCGGATCGGATTCGATGAAAAGGGTCCTTATGAAGGGTAAATAGCAATTGACATATCACGTTGTGGTTTTGCGTAGGTAAGAAACGTTCTTGCTAGAAACCCATAGCAGCCACGTAAAACATGCCAACAATTAGAGGACGTCTAACTTGTTTTTGCAGGGTATGCCATGTGATGTGATATGGCCAGAGGATGTGATGTATGATATATGTGATGTATGAGATGATCATGTTCTTGTAATAGGAATCACGACTTGCATGTCGATGGGTATGACAACCGGCAGGAGCCATAGGAGTTGTCTTTAATTTATTTATGACCTGCGTGTCAACATAAACGTCATGTAATTACTTTACTTTATTGCTAACCGTTAGCCATAGTAGTAGAAGTAATAGTTGACGAGACAACTTCACGGAGATTATGATGATGAAGATCATGGTGTCATGCCGGTGACGATGATGATCATGGAGCCCCGAAGATGGAGATCGAAAGGAGCAAAGTGATGATGGCCATATCATGTCACTATTTGATTGCATGTGATGTTTATCATGTTTTTGCATCTTATTGGCTTAGAAGGACGGTAGTAAATAAGATGATCCCTCATTAAAATTTCAAGAAAGTGTTCCCCCTAACTGTGCACCGTTGCGAAAGTTCGTCGTTTCGAAGCACCACGTGATGATCGGGTGTGATAGATCCTTACGTTCACATACAATGGGTGTTGACGAGCCTAGCATGTACAGACATGGCCTCGGAACACATGCAAACACTTAGGTTGACTTGACGAGCCTAGCATGTACAGACATGGCCTCGGAACACAGAAGACCGAAAGGTCGAGCATGAGTCGTATGGCAGATACGATCAACATGAAGATGTTCACCGATGTTGACTAGTCCGTCTCACGTGATGATCGGACACGGCCTAGTTGACTCGGATCATGTAATCACTTAGATGACTAGAGGGATGTCTATCTGAGTGGGAGTTCATAAGATGAACTTAATTATCCTGAACATAGTCAAAAGGTCTTTGCAAATTATGTCGTAAGCTCGCGCTTTAGTTCTACTGTTTTAGATATGTTCCTAGAGAAAATATAGTTGAAAGTTGATAGTAGCAATTATGCGGACAGTACAAGGCTTGTGTCCTTAATGCACCGCTCGGTGTACTGGACCTCGAACGTGGTCTGTGGATGTTGCGAACATCTGACATACACGTTTTGATGACTACACAATAGTTCGGTAATGATAAATGGTTTAGAATTGAGGCACCGAAGACATTTTTTGAAATGTCGCGGAACATATGAGATGTTTCGAGGGCTGAAATTGGGATTTCAGGCTCGTGCCCACGTCAAGAGGTATAAGACCTCCGACGATTTTCTTTGCCTGCAAACTAAGGGAGAAAAGCTCAATCGTTGAGCTTGTGCTCAGATTGTCTGAGCACAACAATCACTTGAATCGAGTGGGAGTTAATCTTCCAGATAAGATAGTGATGTTTTTCCAAAGTTATTGCCACCAAGGTACTAGAGCTTCGTGATGAACTATAACATATCAGGGATAGATATGATGATCCTTGAATTATTCGCGATGTTTGACACCATGAAAGTAGAAATCAAGAAGGAGCATCAATTGTTGATGGTTAGTGAAACCACTAGTTTCAAGAAGGGCAAGGGCATAAAGGGATACTTCATGAAACGGCAAATCAGCTGCTGCTCTAGTGGAGAAACCCAAGGTTGAACCCAAACCCGAGACTGAGTGCTTCTGTAATAAGGGGAACAACCACTGGAGCAGAATTACCCTAGATACTTGGTAGATGAGAAGGCTGTCGATAGAAGTATATTGGATATACATTGTGTGAATGTGTACTTTACTAGTACTCCTAGTAGCATCAGGGTATTAGATACCGGTTCGGTTGCTAAGTGTTAGTAACTCGAAATAAAAGCTACGGAATAAACGGAGACTAGCTAAAGGTGAGCTGACGAGATGTGTTGGAAGTGTTTCCAAGGTTGATGTGATCAAGCATCGCACGCTCCCTCTACCATCGAGATTGGTGTTAAACCTAAATAATTGTTATTTGGTGTTTGCGTTGAGCATAGACATGATTGGATTATGTCTATCGCAATACGGTTATTCATTTAAGGAGAATAATGGTTACTCTATTTATTTGAATAATTCCTTGAATGGTCTTGCACCTAAAATGAATGGTTTATTGAATCTGGATCATAGTGATACACATGTCCATGCCAAAAGATATAAGATAGTAATGATAATACCACCTACTTGTGGCACTGCCATGTAAGTCATATTGGTATAAAACGCATGAAGAAGCTCCATGTTGATGGATCTTTGGACTCACTCATTTTTTGAAAAAGGATTGAGTAATGTGAACCATGTCTATTGGTATATACGCATGAAGAAACTCCATGCAGATGGACCGTTTGGACTCACTTGTTTTTGAATCGCTTGAGACATGCAAATCATACCACATGGGCAAGATGACTGAAAGCTTCGGTTTCAGTAAATTGGAACAAGAAAGCAACTTGTTGGAAGTAACACATCTTGATGTGTGCAGTCCAATGAGTGTTGAGGCACGCAGTGGATATCGTTATGCTCTTACTTCACAGATGATTTGAGTAAATACTGAGTATATTTACTTGATGAAACACAAGTCTGAATTATTGAATGGTTCAAGTAATTTCAGAATGAAGTTGAAGATCTTCGTGATAAGAGGATAAAATGTCTATGATATGATCATAGAAATGAATATCCGAGTTACGAGTTTGGCATTGTGGAAATTGTTTCACAACTAATACCGCCTGGAACACCATAATGTGATGGTGTGTCCGAACATCATAGTTGCACCCTATTGGATATGGTGCGTACCATGATGTCTCTTATCGAATTACCACTATCGTTCATGGGTTAGGCATTAGAGACAACCGCACTCACTTTAATAGGGCACCACGTAATTCCGTTGAGACGAAACCATTTGAACTATGGTTTGGAGAAACCTGAGTTGTCGTTTCTTAAAAGTTTGGGGCTGTGACGCTTATGTGAAAAAGTTTCAGGTTGATAAGCTCGAACCCAAAGCGGATAAAATGCATCTTCATAGGACACCCAAAACAGTTGGGTATACCTCCTGTCTCATATCCGAAAGCAATCGGGATTGTTTCTCAAATCGGGTCCTTTCTCGAGGAAAAGTTTCTCTCGAAAGAATTGAGTGGGAGGATGGTGGAGACTTGATGAGGTTATTGAACCGTCACTTCAACTAGTGTGTAGCAGGACACAAGAGTTGTTCCTATGGCACCTACACCAATTGAAGTGGAAGCTTATGATAGTGATCGTGAGACTTCGGATCAAGTCACTCCCAGACCTCGTAGGACGACAAGGATGCGTACTACTTCAGAGTGGTACGTAATCCTGTCTTGGAAGTCATGTTGCTAGACAACAATGAACCTACGAGCTATGGAGAAGCGATGGTGGGCCCGTATTCCGATAAATGGCTCGAGGCCATAAAATCCGAGAGAGGATCCATGTATGAAAACAAAGTGTAGACTTTGGCAGAACGGCTCGATGGTCGTAAGGCTGTTGAGTATAGATGGATTTTAAAAGGAAGACAGACAATGATGGTAAATGTCACCATTAAGAAAGCTCGACTTGTCATTAAGATGTTTTCCGACAAGTTCAAGGAGTTGACAGCGATGAGACTTTCTCACTCGTAGCGATGCTAAGAGTCTGTTGGAATTATGTTAGCGATTACTGCATTATTTATGAAATTGTGCAGATAGGATGTCAAAAACATTGTTTCCTCGACGATTTTCTTGAGGAAAGGTTGTATGTGATACAACCAGAAGATTTTTGTCAATCCTGAAAGATGCTAACAAGTATGCAAAGCTCCAGCAATCCTTCTAAGGACTGGAGTAAGCATCTCGGAGTTGGAATGTACGCTTTGATGAGATGATCAAAGATTTGGGTTTATACAAAGTTTATGAGAAACTTGTATTTCCAAAGAAGTGAGTGGGAGCACTATAGAATTTCTGATGAGTATATGTTGTTGACATATTGTTGATCAGAAATGATGTAGAATTTCTGGAAAGCATATAGGGTTATTTGAAAAGTGTTTTTCAATGGAAAACCTGAATTAAGCTACTTGAACATTGAGCATCAAGATCTATAAGGATAGATCAAAATCGCTTAATAGTACTTTCAAACGAACACGTACCATGACAAGATTTTGAAGGAGTTCAACATAGATCAGCAAAGAAGGAGTTCTCGGCTGTGTTACAAGGTGTGAGTATTGAGCAAGACTCAAGACATGACCACGGCAGAATAGAGAGAAAGGACGAAGGTCGTCCCCTATGCTTTAGTCGTAGGCTCTAAAGTATGCTATGTTATGTACTGCACCTGAAGTGTGCCAAACCATGAGTCAGTCAAGGGGTGCAAGTGTGATCTAGAAATGGATCACAGGACAACGGTCAAGGTTATCCTTAGTAACTAGTGGACTAAGGAATTTTCTCGATTATGGAGGTGGAAAAAGAGTTCGTCGTAAAGGGTTACGCCGATGCAAACTTTGACACTAATCCACATTATTCTAAGTAGTAAATTGGATTCGTATAGTAGAACAGTTATTTGGAATAGCTCCAAATAGAGCGTGGTAACTGCATCTAGGAGATGACATAGATATTTGTAAAGCACACACGGATCTGAAAGGTTCAGACCCGTTGACTAGTAACCTCTCTCACAAGCGAGATATGATCAAACCCCATGGTGTTGGAATCATTGCAATCACATAACGATGTGGACTAGATTATTGACTCTAGTGCAAGTGGGAGACTGTTGGAAATATGCCCTAGAGGCAATAATAAATTGATTATTATTATATTTCCTTGTTCATGATAATCGTTTATTATCCATGCTAGAATTGTATTGATAGGAAACTCAGATACATGTGTGGATACATAGGCAACACCATGTCCCTAGTAAGCCTCTAGTTGACTAGCTCGTTGATCAATAGATGGTTACGGTTTCCTGACCATGGACATTGGATGTCATTGATAACGGGATCACATCATTAGAAGAATGATGTGATGGACAAGACCCAATCCTAAGCCTAGCACAAGATCGTGTAGTTCGTATGCTAAAGCTTTTCTAATGTCAAGTATCATTTCCTTAGACCATGAGATTGTGCAACTCCCGGACACCGTAGGAATACTTTGGGTGTGCCAAACGTCAGAACGTAACTGGGTGGCTATAAAGGTACACTACAGGTATCTCCGAAAGTGTCTGTTGGGTTGGCACGAATCGAGACTGGGATTTGTCACTCCGTGTGACGGAGAGGTATCTCTGGGCCCACTCGGTAGGACATCATCATAATGTGCACAATGTGATCAAGGAGTTGATCACGGGATGATGTGTTACGGAACGAGTAAAGAGACTTGCCGGTAACGAGATTGAACAAGGTATCGGGATACCGACGATCGAATCTCGGGCAAGTATCGTACCGATAGACAAAGGGAATTGTATACGGGATTGATCGAATCCTCGACATCGTGGTTCATCCGATGAGATCATCGTGGAACATGTGGGAGCCAACATGGGTATCCAGATCCCGCTGTTGGTTATTGGCCGGAGAGTTGTCTCGGTCATGTCTGCATGGTTCCCGAACCCGTAGGGTCTACACACTTAAGGTTCGATGACGCTAGGGTTATAAAGGAAGTTTGTATGTGGTTACCGAATGTTGTTTGGAGTCCCGGATGAGATCCCGGACGTCACGAGGAGTTTCGGAATGGTCCGGAGGTAAAAATTTATATATAGGAAGTCCTATTTCGGCCATCGGGACAAGTTTCGGGGTCATCGGTATTGTACCGGGACTACCGGAGGGGTCCCGGGGGCCCACCGGGTGGGGCCACCTATCCCGGAGGGTCCCATGGGCTGAAGTCGGAAGGGATCCAGCCCAAAATGGGCTGGGGCGCCACTTTCCCCTAGGGCCCATGCACCTAGTGTGGGGGAAACCCTAAAGGAAGAGTCCCACAAGGGGAAGGCACCCCTAGGTGCCTTGGGGGGAGGGAAACCTCCCTTGGCCGCCGCCCCCTAGGAGATTGGATCTCCTAGGGCCGGCGCCCCCCCCCTTGGCCCTCCTATATATAGTGGGGGAGATGGAGGACTTCACACCTGATCCAAGGCGCAGCCCCTCCCCTCCCCAACACCTCTCCTCCTCCGTCACGTGCTTGGCGAAGCCCTGCTGGAGTACCACGCTCCTCCATCATCACCACGCCGTTGTGCTGCTGCTGGATGGAGTCTTCCTCAACCTCTCCCTCTCTCCTTGCTGGATCAAGGCATGGGAGACGTCACCGGGCTGTATGTGTGTTGAACGCGGAGGTGTCGTCCGTTCGGCACTAGGATCATCGGTGATTTGGATCACGACGAGTACGACTCCATCAACCCCGTTCACTTGAACGCTTCCGCTTAGCGATCTACAAGGGTATGTAGATGCACTCTTCTTCCCCTCGTTGCTAGTTTCTCCATAGATAGATCTTGGTGACACGTAAGAAAATTTTGAATTTCTGCTACGTTCCCCAACATGAACCGCCCAGGAGGGGCCGGGTCATACCGCTGGCGACTTATCAAAGGAGATGGCGGGTCATACAAGCCCATTGACGGCCAAGACCCAGAGGTGACTTGAGGCCCAAGAGGATGAACCACCATATATGTAAAACTTGTTTTGTAAGGCAGGAGTAGTTAGTCACCGAGCCGGACACGTTGTGTATGAGCCGGCCAGGACTCTGTGAGCCGTTGGGCGTCAACCTGTGTATATAAAGGGACGAGTCGGGGGCGGTTCAGGGCAAGAAACAAGAGATCTAGAACTAGGTCAAGAGCATTCACTCCCTGGTAATCGAAACCCTAGCAATACCACCTCAAAATGGATTCGACTTTTACCTTCACCGCAAGGGGGCGAACCAGTATAAACTCTCTGTGTCCTTTGTCTGGATGACCCCCTTTAAGCTAACCTAATTGCGATGGCTCCATGACTAAGTCCTTCCGCTAGGACATCTTCCGTGACAATTCCACGACAGATCATCTTATAATGCTACCACCGTACTAAGCAAAATAAGATGCATAAATATAAAAATCACATGCAATCAAAATATGTGACATGATATGGCCATTATCATCTTGTGCTTTTAATCTCCATCGCCAAAGCATCGTCATGATCTCCATAGTCACCGGCTTGACACCTTGATCTCCATCGTTGCGTCGTGGTCGTCTCGCCAACTATTGCTTCTACAACTATCGCTAACGCATAGTGATAAAGTAAAGAAATTACATGGCATATGCATTTCATACAATAAAGAGACAACCATAAGGCTCCTGCCGGTTGCCGGTAACTTTTACAAAATGTGATCATCTCATACAACAATGTATATCAAATTGATGTCTACTATGCAACTTTATTCTTGTAGACTCGTGTTCGGCCTCCAAGCGTAGAGTTTTGTAGGACAGTAGCAATTTCCCCTCAAGTGGACGACCTAAGGTTTATCATTCTGTGGGAGGTGTAGGATGAAGATGGTCTCTCTCAAACAACCCTGCAACCAAATAATAAAAAGTCTCTTGTGTCCCCAACACACCAAATACAATGGTAATTTGTATAGGTGCACTAGTTCGGCAAAGAGATGGTAATAAAAGTGTTGTAATGATAGTTTTGTACTAGGAACAATAAAAAACAGCAATGTAGCAATTGATAAAATGGAGCACAAATGGTATTGCAATGCTTGAAAATGAGGCCTAGGGTCCGTACGTTCGCTAGTGCAATCTCTCAACAATGCTAATATAATTGGATCACATAACCATCCCTCAACGTGCGATGAAGAATCACTCCAAGTTCTTATCTAGCAGAGAACATAAGAAGAAATTGTTTGTAGTTATTATTTCCAATCGATCTACCAAGAGTTCGTACTAAAATAACTCCAAGTTATTCTTTTCGATCAATCTATCAAGAGTTCGTAATAAAATAATACTAAGTTATCCTTTCTGATCGATCTATCAAGAGTTTGTACTAAAATAACACCAAAGCAAATTCAGATTCGTAATACTCAATCCAACACAAAGAACCTCAAAGAGTGCCCCAAGATTTCTACCGGAGACACAAAAGATGAGAAAGTGCATCAACCCCTATGCATAGATTACCCCAATGTCACCTCGGGAATCCGCGAGTTGAGTGCCAAAACATATCTCAAGTGAATCAATATGATACCCCATTGTCACCACGAGTATTCATATGCAAGACATATATCAAGTGCTCTCAAATCCATAACAGTATTCAATTCGATAAAATGAAATCTCAAAGGGACAACTCAATTCATCACAACAAGATAGAGAGGAGAAAACAGCATATGATCCGACTATATTAACAAAGCCCATGATACATCAAGATCGTGACATCTCAAGAACACGAGAGAGAGAGAGATTAAACACATAGCTACTGTTACAAACCCTCAGACCCGAGGGTGGACTACTCCCTCCTCATCATGGTGGCCGCCAGGATGATGAAGATGGCCACCAGTGATGATTCCCCCCTCCGGCAGGGTGCCGGAATGGGGTCTAGATTGGTTTCTCATGGCTATAGAGGCTTGCGGCGGCGGAACTTCTGATTTAGGGTTACCCAGAGGTTTTTGGAATATTTGATGATTTATAGGGCGAAGAGGCGGTGCGGGAGGCCACCCAGGTGGGCACAACCCACTAGGGTGCGCTTGGGCCCCCAGGCGCACCCAGGTGGGTTGTGCCCCCCTCGGTGCACCCCTCTGGTATTTCTTTGACCCACTGGATGTCTTGTGGCCCCAAAAAATCTCCAAAAAGTTTCGCTGCGTTTGGACTCCGTTTGGTATGATTTTCTGCGATGTAAAAAACAGGCAAAAAACAGCAACTGGCACTGGGCACTATGTCAATAGGCTAGTCCCAAAAAATGATATAAAGTTGCTATAAAATGATTGTAAAACATCCAAGAATGATAATATAACAGCATGGAACAATAAAAAATTATAGATACGTTAGAGATCTATCACACATCATGTCTTGACCATATCACATCACAACATAACCTGCAAAAACAAGTTAGACGTCCTCTACTTTGTGGTTGCAAGTTTTAGTGGCTGCTACAGGCTTCTAGCAAGAACCATTCTTACCTATGCACAAAACCACAACGATGTTTTGTCAAGTTTGTTGTTTTAACCTTCTTCAAGGACCGGACATAGTCAAATTCAATTCAATTAAAGTAGGAGAAATAGACACCCGCCAGCCACCTTTATGCAAAACTAGTTGCATGTCTGTCGGTGGAACCGGTCTCATGTACGTGGACATGTAAAGTTGGTCCGGGCCGCTTCATCCCATAATACCGCCGAATCAAAATAAGACGTTGGTGGTAAGTAGTATGACTATCACCGCCCACAACTCTTTGTGTTCTACTCGTGCATATCATCTACGCATAGACCTGACTCATGATGCCACTATTGGCAAACGTAGCATGCAATTTCAAAAAAAAATCCTGCGCTCATGCAAGATCTATCTAGGAGATGCATAGCAACGAGGGGGGAGAGTGTGTCTACGTACCCTCGTAGACCGTAAGTGGAAGCATTTGACAACGCTGTTGATGT